>OW203762.1:27736539-28336539 GCA_934045905.1 Leuctra nigra
GTACTCTAATCCTGTCCCGTGGTACGTGTTATTGCTCGGCGGATTCGACCTTGGGCCTTGACTCAAGTCGATCAAGTGGTAGTCGTCCCTGTCGAACTCGCAACCGACCAGCGGCTCCTTGGCGTTGTCGTTGCATGTCACGAAAACCTCGCCGCCGATGCCGATGTGTTTGTAGTGCGGACTGATTGTGATGTTTGGACGAGAGGAGGATGCTGGAAGAAGAGATTACGACAGTGGTGTAGTCAGAGATGGGCAACGATACTTGAAAAAAGTATCAAGATACAAGATACTGATACTCTTAAAATTTTCAAATAGATACTTGATACTTCATTAAGTTTGAGTATCAATTGATACTAGTATCAAAGTATCAAAAGATACTTTGAGTATCAAAAGATACAAAATTGTATCAAAGATACTTTATCAGAGATACTTTGATACCACTGCTGAGGTTTTACCAGTTTTACCCAAAAAAAAGTAACATACGGGTATAATATAATACTGTGAAATACTCAATACCCACAAATTAAAACTAATTTTAGGGGAAATACCTAAAAAATAATTAATCATTTCATTGAAATTTCTCGACTGAATATATGATTTATTGATTTTACTCAGTCATAGCCTTACACAAAAAATGTTACAAAACTTTATTGATTGGGTCAAATATTTTTAAACGACCAATGGCGCGAAAGAATTTATCAGGTGAGGGAGGGGGAGATCAGTTCACAGACGAAAGTGTTCGCGTGGACTTTGGTCATCGTCAGTCAACAAAGAGTTAGGAGTTGGGTGAAAAAAAGGGTATGTATGGGCGGCGGAAGTGATTCATAGAAAAAAAATACCCGAGATTCTAAAGTGAAACATTTTTGTGCTAAAATCAAGTTTTTGCACAATACAGGTTTTTGAAAGAAATATGCATTATAAAGTATCAAAAGTATCTTTTCAGTAAAAGATACTTGATACATTTTTGAATTATTATTGATAATTGATATTGATACTGACTCCAAGAAAAGTATCGAGATAAAGATACTGATAGTATCAAGTATCAAAGATCAAAGATACTTGTATCTTTGATAGTGCCTATCTCTGGGTGAAGTCCTAAACAAATCTATGCGTATATACTTATCCCCCCAGTGGTTGCGTTTAAAAATGAATAGCCAGTGGTCGCGTGGGATTCTGCACACCCAAAAACTAATAAACAATGGCTCACATATAATAATATACATTTTTGTGGGGGTTTTATTTTTATATGGTATCTGCCACTTATGGATCATACTCAGAAATAATTTAATGTCATGATACCTTCTAAAAATATATGAGTTCATCATAATATGTAACTAGGAAAACGCTCAGTGTAACGCGTTGGTGAGCGAGCACGGGGACATGCAAATTCTCGAACCGGAAATGCGTACACAAGCACAGAAAACATATACATCCATATTGAATTGAAATATGATAACTCAATCAACACAACATATTATTATGCTTTTCATTGAAACTTGAAAATAACATCTAAGCATCTAAGAACCCTGGTTAAAATAAAACAAATCAGATTCAATCCAATTGGCACTGGAAAACATTCATTTTGATACTTCATTACTGACAGATATTAAAAATGTTAATAAGTTCATACGTTCTTAACTGATTGGGATGAAATTTTGTAAAATAAGAGACAATGTTGTTGGTCTTAATGATCATGCAAAATATGAGTTTGATCTGAATTATCGAAGACCGTTTTCATTTTTCAGCCTATCAGGAGATATTTATTTAAATTTTAACCAATTAATGGATTTCAAAAAAATTATGGTCTGCAAACAGAGAAGGTTGGTTTTACATGTGTGCAAAATTTCAGCTAGATCAAAGTAAAACTCTGACCTGTATAGCCAAAATATGAATTTGATCAGATTTATCGAATACCATTTTCATTTTTCAACCTATCAGGAGATGTTTATTTCAATTTTAACCAATGAATGGATTTTAAAAAAATTTGGGGACTGCAAACAGAAAAGGTTGTCTCTACATGTGTGCAAAATTTCAGATCGATCGAAGAAAAACTCTGACCTGTACAGCCTCACCCAACAGAAAAAAAAACAAAAAAAAACAGAGGTCCGTGCCAAATGAGCCGAAAGGAGACGCTCGCTACGCTCGCTCAAAAAGTCAGAAAATCTTAAGTCGATTTTAGGTAAAGTAGGTAGGTCTATTTTTTTGTAATAATTATCAATGGACATATTATTGAGCGAGCGTAGCGAGCGTCACCAAACTTAACTCTTAAGCCCCATTTACACGGTAAAATTTCCTGTAAAATCTTTTATAAAATCTTTTCGTAAAAGAAATTTTACCGTGTAAACAAGCCAATTTGATGGTAAAATCTTCGTAAAATGTTTTGTGAAAGGGTTGTGTAAAACCTTTTATGATATAAAACATGTTCTATTTCTGTAAAAGATTTTACGAAAAGATTTTACGAAAAGATTTTATAAAAGATTTTACAGGAAATTTTACCGTGTAAATGGGGCTTTAGACCATAAGACTCACACAAAATGGTTCACACAAATGGTGTAATGTCTGGTAGAAGGTACCACTTGAAGGTACTGAGAAGGACAATAATAGCATTTCATGCCATCTAAACTAAAACTAAATAAATACAACAGTGTAATAAATAAATACAACCCTACGCGACCACTGGCGGGTTAAAAAAATGACTCGAGATTTGTTCAAGGTCATTCGTTTTGGTGCATTTTAATTATTACTTCAAAAAAAATTTTTGTAATAAAAACCTTGAGAACTATCTATTTCTTTACTTTTCCATAAATGTCTTGCGAATTTCTTCAAAATTAGCTATTTTATACTGCAAATGCAATACAAATTTCAATATGCGTTTATTTAAAGTTTTTTAAGTAGGTATACCTCAAACAATAGAATATGGCCAACTGTATCAAATTACTACTTTAGGATCATTTTAGAGACATACATGATTTATAGACAAAAGGTGTTTATACACCGTATACACAGCGTACCCCAACAATTATTTATAAGTATACGCACACGTCAAAAACATTGTTTTGGTATACGGCGCAAACATACGTATACCGTATACCTCGACTACATCACTGGATGACGAAGTTTCAGTGCCCAGCGTTGAATTCTCCCCTTGGAACCTGATCTGTAGCACACTCGTGTTAGGAGTGTTACAAGTTACAACCGTAAATATAAACAAGAACTCAATAAATTTTGCATCTGTAGCCTGCCAATGATCAAAGGAAGACAATTCAAAGCCTTATGGTGAAATTGAACTAACTTTGTGGATAGCCCTCGTAACTACATCATGCTGTCACATAAATTGCTTGCAAAATTTCAAGGACCTTTTTCCAAACATCACTGCATTATTAAACCTCTAACTATGAGGTTAGAGGTTTCTAACTTCTAACTTCTAACTTCTAACCTCTAACTTCTTCAACAACCGGAGGCCTGCAATGTAACATACAACTTATCTACTTTGTAACTTATTTTGTACCTGCTCCTAAGTTGAAAAATAAATCTATTTGAGTTTGAATTTGAATGTCATCGGTGGCGTAACTACCGGGTGGCTGGGTAACCACCAGATACGCCAATGTGCAATGGACCACTAGTCATTATCTTGCTATGTGACGTCACGAATAAAACAGATGACAGAAGGATGTGGGCCGTGACCGTCAAGAAGGCTGTGACAGCACAGTAATCAATAGAGTACTAGAGTGCCACGCCCACTAGGTACTTCCGGAGTCTTTTTCAAAATCCTCTTATGGAAAATAACATGGGGACTTACTTTCATTGCTGATCATTTGTAAATAAAACAGAGTTAAGAAAATCCCAATACACCACCATTAACTTCAATCTTTCATTTATAATATTATGTCGACACATCTCTTCAAATGTATACAAAATATAAACTATTACAAGTTAAAAAACACACTACACAGGGTATGACCTCACGAAAATGTACACCGGTGCAAGATGTAATTTCAATGAACTGTCAGTCCACATTTCAACAGCTCATTACATCTCGTTTTATGGTATCCTGAAATTAAAATAACTATAATATTAACTTGATTCAGTGTATAAACTCGAGGAACACAGAAATACTTCAGTTTTGTTTACTTTTCGTCAACAATCGAAAATTGACGTGCAAGGTCCGGCATCATTGTTGAAAATTGTTTAATTTGTTTTTCATTTTTGTAAAGTCGCAGTTGCCAACTTGCTTCCCATGACATCGCGCTGCGCCTTGTTACAATTTATTATTGATGTAGATTGCAACGTCGCACTTTGGAGCTGTTTAATAACTTAAACAGATTAACTATGGTATATATTTGAAGAGATGTGTCGACATAATATTATAAATGAAAGATTGAAGTTAATGGTGGTGTATTGGGATTTTCTTAACTCTGTTTTGTTTACAAATGACCAGCAATCAAAGTAAGTCCCCATGTTATTTTCCATAAGAGGATTTTGAAAAAGACTCCGGAAGTACCTAGTGGGCGTGGCACTCTAGTACTCTTTTGAAATTCAACTGTCTTCCCCCACACACGTTTGATTGGCTCCCTCTCCCACTATATGGACAGTGCTGCTCTAGTGTGAGTAAAGATAACTATTATGCTATATTGACTCCTCCCATCACCATTGGTCCATTCATTTTACTTGGAAAACGCTCAGTAAATAAAACAACTCCTTCCAAAACAAACACGATACATCACTCAAAGATAATTATGTATTTTTGCAACTTTCCAAAATCCATATTACACCCTGGAATAATTGAGTAACTGATCCATGTGCCATGAATCACGTATAGGTCGAAAAATCTAATTTGACAGCTATCTAGTGGAGCGGTCGCTCCACGCCAGCCAAGTCGTACGGCGCGCGCACACACTCATTTAAAAAGGCTGGAGCAAACCCACTTTTACTGTAAGCATCAAAGTGGCATTTTCGGCCTACTGGATCTTAAAATTGGAAAATCTCACATTGTTGCGATATATCTTAATTTCGAGCTATGGCCCACCCTACAACATATACCAAATTTGGGAACAATAGGTTACGCCCTTTGCGCGCTAGAGGGCCGTGAAAACAGTGTTTTAGGGCGGTTTTCATAATAATCTCAGTAGTAGTAGTAGGGTGGAGCTAAAATATGGTAAACAGGCCACAGCATAAACGGCTGAACCGATTGATTTGAAATTTTTACCACATATGCACATTTGGCGTCTGAGGTGCCTTTTGCTATAACTGGTTTTATGCCGCCATTTTGAAACCGGAAGTGACGTCATATCTCGTCAACGGCTGGACCGATTGGAACGAAAATTGCGCCAAACGATCCAGACGGTCATCTATATGCATGATAAGTAGCAAAAGACTAAACATATTGTAAAGAAACCGGAAATGACGTAATGAAATTTGAAATACATCGATTGGCTTTTTGGCAACAAAGATTGATCCGATTATTTTGATATTTATGTAACGTATGTACTTTTGACGTCTCATGTGACTTGTTATAAAACCAACCGGAAGCCGCCATTTTGAAACCGGAAGTGACATCATATCTCAATAACGGCTAAATAGATTTCAACGAAACCAGCGCAAAACAATTTAGACGGTCAACTTTATGTATTATCATCAATAATATTTGCAGTTTCTCATACCTAAACCGGAAATGACGTCACACATTTTAATAATCTCACAAATTTTTATTTTGATGCAATAAATATACTATTTGAGACAGCTTATAAAATTATAATCATGTTTCAAATATACTTCAAGGGGTCAGAGATTTCAGCCGCAATTTTTAAACCGGAAGTAACGTCATATCTCAAAAACTGGTAGACAAATCGGTATGAAACTAGCGCCAAACGATTCGGATGGCCATCTCTATGGAATATGAACAGTACAAATAGAATTTTCCTATTTATGAGACCGGAAATGACGTCATTCAAATGTATAAATTATTATAATTCCCTCCTATACAATAAATACATATTCAGAAAGCTTAAAATGATACACATCATTTATAGAAATAAATTCTATGTGGCATTGCAGAAAGTTCAGCAGCCATTTTGAAAACCGAAGTGTTTCCATATCTCGGAACTGGGTTGACTGATTGGAATGAAACCTTTGCTATTCTTCGTGAAAGATCATTTAAAGCAATTATTTAGGACCATACGCTGCTATTCATTAGTGGTAACGAAATTGTAAAGGGTGATGATTTTTTAAAAGAATTTAGTAATTGTTCATTTCATATGTGTCACAAGTTGTTAGAATAAACTAAAAAAAGGAGTGATATCCCCATAAAAAACACTTTGTGTAAAAATACCAGCCAAGTCTCTTCAACTAAAAAAAAATATGAAATCTAAAAATTCTGCACTGAAAAGTAGTGATATCAAAAAATTAGCCAAGTCAAAACTTTATTTGAAAATCAAAAAATACTTGGCGCATCGTTTTTTTTAGGGCATTATAGGTATACTATGTATATGTTTATTTCATGTATAATTTATAATTGACTTATACTTCCAAGCTATTTATGTACACGATGCGCCAAGTATTTTTTGATTTTCAAATAAAGTTTTGACTTGGCTAATTTTTTGATATTACTACTTTTCAGTGCAGAATTTTTAGATTTCATATTTTTTTTTAGTTGAAGAGACTTGGCTGGTATTTTTACACGAAGTGTTTTTTATGGGGATCTATTAATACTTGACCGATTAGGTTGAAAATGTATAAATTATATGATAATGTTGGTCTTCATCGCATGCAAAATTTGAGCTATCAGAAGATACATATATTTTTTTAACTTGAACCAATCTTAACGGATTTCCAAACATTTTCAGTATGCTAAGCCGTGAGTTGGTCCTAATATGTGTGCAAAATTTAAGCTCGATCGGAGAAACGGTGTGACGTGAATACGGGCATCAACAGGAAAACAAACAAACAAAAACAGAGGTCCACGCCAAAAGAGCCGAACCGAAAAAGGAGAGGCTACTATCACTTTCCTTGGAATTCGGGGGATCGCTTATCAATATCAACGCTTTCACTCTGTGTTTTCGTAGTTTAAATTTATGGAATGTATAGGTAATATTATTCGAAATTTCAAAGTTGCCGCTCGAAGTCTGATGTTTTCTGAAAGAGTAGTATCAATTATTCGATCGTCCATGCAAAATTCTTCATAAGACAATTTCGCGCGGGTGTCCGCGAGGTATGACGACCGTCTCATCCACTCATTGTCGCGCGGCGTTCTGATTTCACTGCCTTCTACATGATGGTCGTGTGCTGAATGTTCAGCTGACTGACATCCACCAGGCCGATGTCCAAGATGGCGCCGATGTAAACAAAAACAGATTGTCATAAGAGTTTCAGTGACAGTTTACGCGAAATTTCACTAAAAGACGTCGTGTTTTAATAACTAAAAACGTCATAATAGAGTACTGTGTTCTGTTTTTAATATACTAAATGCAGTGCAAATTTTACAGAATCATAAAAACTATGTGTTGTTCTACTTATAATCAAAACAAGTGAAGCTGTGATAGGTAGCCATTGGATTTGACAAAATACAGCCAGCCATTGGGGAGAAAGATTGAAGTAAGTTTCTAATTTTATTCACTTTTAGTTTTTTCCAATGTATTCCAGTTGAGACTAACCCGATAATAATTGATTGACAGAGTTGAAAATGTTTCAAGCAAATAATTGACGCGAACGTAGGTAAACACTTGGAATTGATGAATTCTATCTCGTTCGCGCAAACAAGTCGCTTGAATTGTGTATTTGGCTTTTGAACTGACATTTTGTACAGTCATTGACGCTACAGCAGGGCTACAGTATTGGAACTTTTCTATAAGCTGGGGCAAATGATGGGTAGGTTCCCTACTAGTAATTAATTGGCCATTACTGCCTCCTTCCCACCGTCCATCATACCTATTCCTTATCATCATCATCATCTCACAATCATAATCTTAGAGCCATAATCTACCACTAGGAAAACGCTCGGTGTATCACGTTCATAAGCGAGCACCGATACGTGCAGCATATCTTACCATGATCTAACCGAAATTCCGTAAATACCAAAGACCCGAATCACTTGCAGGATCACAGAGTTGAGTTCTAATATTCTTCAGAAACTGGAAGGATTGACTATAGGTAAATACATGTCCCAAAATCGAACCAATTCCCTGCGTGGCATTGTTAATTTGTAAGTTTGCGAGAAATCAACCCTGAAAAAAAGCGCAAGAAGGCCTTCATTTCAATGATCGGCGTTATTGGGGTGGGGGGGGGGGGGGGTGTACTCTAATTTATTTTTGCTAGAGGTCTTGCCTCATGGTTACGCCTTTGTATGTCAGTCATACGTTATACCGTAATACCGTACACTCAAAACTCAACCCAAACGCTACTAAAAATTTCCATCGAAATTCGATCTTTCACATATACTACCTACAACATATTCATAATTCCATGTACTTCGGTGGTTTCTGCTCGACGTTTCGCTTGATGTCCTGACGACTCTTTCAGTCCAGTAATTAGTAGAATAAGATGATAAGTTTGAAGGAAAACAATCCAATGAAATCAAATACCCCATAGCGAAACCAGGGTGCTTCATTTAACATCAACCACATACTTCAACAAAACGACATTATTTTAATGTCATGTTTCTAGTTTTGTACGCATTCTGCATGACTGTAATAGTTGGCGTACCTCAAAGTTTGGTCGTTGGTATTGGTCAAATGCTCAAAGGAGTATTATTTTTTATTATCTGTACAAAGCCAGATGTCAATTCTTATACACAAGGATAATAATATCCCATGTTTCCTTCGAAGTATTTCCTCAACTATTTCCTTATCGTTATCAAACAATGTAAATGTGTTATTAATCAATGTATTGTATGACGTCATGTGTGGTCCATGCTCTGAGACTTTGTGTTCTGTGAATACGTCACAATGGGGAAAAGGGGAATGTTGAGATTATATTTTGTTAAATACAGAATAGCCTCAAAGAGCAATGTGAAATTTTATATTTTTTTAAATCATATATTTCACATAATTAATTTATTAGTTTTCGACATTTCACTCCTCTGCAAAAACAAGCTGTACGTCACACGCCGTGTTCCCTGCGTTACGGGATGCATAGAACCGGCTCTGGCTAACATCTGGCGTGTGACGTCTAATTGTGTTTCATGGACATCTACAATCTACCAAACTTTGTAAATTCGTTCCTTGAAAACTATTCATCACATAACAAAAATAATACCACATCTGTCTTCAACAACATCTCAACTTTCATAAAATATTTATTATTCTAAAATCTAAACTTCATTTCACTTCACCATTCCCGGCTCTGGAGAAGATCTACGCCTGATCTCACATCATCTAATCGTCACTGCCTAATTGTCTCGACCGACTCCTTCCCACCCATCATTCAAATACTCATCCTTCATCATCTGCCAATCATCATCAATCATTTTTCCGGGCCCATATAAGCCTCGCTGCAGAACAGTGAGACGTCTGCCAAGAAATAAGAGTGTTTAGAGATTTCTTCTATTCGCGCTAATAGTGATAAGTGATGGAGCCACTTCTGGCAAGATGTCCATTGGAAACTTTAAGAATGCACTTACTTTCTTTTGATAGTTCGTGTTGGCAAGGGCAGTGAAAAGTAGAAACAATTGTAATTTAAACTTAATACTAGATTTATTTTTTATCCAAGCATGATCAAAAGCAGAATTTTATACAAATGTGCGCCTTACATCCGCCCTTAATCACCGGAGTTCAGTCGTGTTCGTTGTTTTCTCGAATAGATAAGCGAATAATAGTAGCAGATTTCCTCTGTGTTGCTTGGGTCTAATTGTTTGGGCGTTGGCCCTAAAAAGGGTCGATCGTTGCTTGCTTCGTCCATCTTCAGACTTTTAGGAATGGTCAGGACTTTATTCTAAATTCCCTTGTAGTGTCGTTTTGCTTGGTAAGATTAGCTATGCATTAGCATTGAGTATGGCCTTGGACCGCCTTATCGCATCAAAGTCTCCAAAGGACGACGGGTATTTATTCCAAAAACTACAATCATTCAAAGTTCAAATTTAATTTCTTGACTTTTTCGCATCGTGCCATTTTTTCTTGCTCTTAGGCCCGGTTGTACGATGTGCCGATAAGTAAGATAAAGTTCACTTTAGCCTAAAGTGGACTTTAGCGGTCTAGGGCCCTATTCTAGAACTTTTAAATAGGTACCCAATTCCACTAGAATTCGAATCCATACTATGTTAATCCTTATGGCTGTGACTGAATTCCATCAGAATGGAATTGGAAAATCGTTCTAGAATATACCTCCAGGATGGGTGAGTATCATTGGCTGTTTCCATGGTTTCAGCCGATAAATCCTACCGCTAACTCTATCGGGACTTGGTACAACCGGGCAGCGAGTAGCAATAAACGCTCTGTTACTAATCGATAAGCGAGCACCGGTATGTAAAACAGTCACCTCGAAACAATATCCCCTAACATGCTGAAAATAACAAATTTTAACCAACATATCACACAATCAATCATTATTCACTTCTGCATTATCTGATTTTCATGCAACTTTGGTAAAAGGTAAGCCATCTCTATCTCTAAGATAATTCTTTTCTATGAACTTTTAGGGTCTTCTTAAAAAGTTAGGAACTTAAAAGCTTTGTAAGGAACGTGGAACGTGGAACTTATTTTAAGTTTCTTGTTAAGTTCCATGTAAACAGAATGTGTTTACAGTGCAGTCCTACGAAAATAAGTGACAGGGGGCTGAAACGAAAGCATTCGCGACCGGCAGGGGCCCCGACGAGATTATTTTTAAAATGTAACTAATTCCATTATGATTTTACGCAATTTGGACCAAGTTATGAAGTTTAATTTAAATTCAGATTATGGAATCACAGTATTTTTACATTTCACACATTTCTAATATGATTCTGTGTAACCAAAGTTAAGGTGCAATTTATTTCCAGTTTTGATTAAAAACTTTGATTTTTTTCCAAGTTAAATTTGTTTCGATAATCGATATCAAAAGAAATCAGGTCTCATCCCTGCATTTAAAAAAATATGTCCGTGGCAACGACCCGGACCAACTTCCTGATTTTATAATAAAATACATTATTTTATTACATTTTATTATAATTTTTTATTTTTTTTATTTTTTAATTTTATTACAATACAAATTACCTTTCATCTGGCACAGTAACACCAGCACAGCAGTGACCAGTGCTGTCTTCATGCTGCCTCCCTTCACTGCTGGCGAGCGAGAACCAATTCACAACCACTAAAAGAGAATCCTCTCCGCCAAATGGACGATGACAAAGTATGAGTTACTGAGCTGTTATCACTTCCTTCTTGAGCCGGATGAGGTTACAGCGCACGTTGCTGTGGTGTGAACTATACGTAGTGCGACTTCCAATCTAGATAGTCTGTCTTTACTCTCTCCAAGTACACAAAGTACATGAAGCTCAGTGAACGCCGGGAGAAACATTGAGTCTCAATAATTTGAAATAGTTTATAAAAGTCTATAAACGTTATTAATTATTGTCCTTACTTCTAGATAAATGTCGTATTTTTGTTATTTTCTTCAATCATAAGATCATCAGACAAAAACGCCGACTTTCAGATTATAAAAATAACACTTCCTCTCCCCCCTCCCCTCCCCCCCCCCCCCAAAAAAAAACAAAATGTTCACAAGTTACCATTCTGTTTGTTGTCGTTGTGGTTTGTTGGTACTTTCAGGGCTATTCGACGAAGAAGCAGGGGCAATCGCTTATAACTATTCTTTTTAGTAATTATAGGCATGATTTACAAATAATAGGTATAACACCGTATAAGTCGTAGCTCTCCAAGATATTGATCTATATACTTTTAATGCAAATTGTCAGGAAAGAATTCGATGATAAATGGAGTAGGTATTGAGAATATTATAAATACGATATACCTAATTTTTAATAATTGATATCAAAATGATATTTAAAAGAACAAGACTATAACAGAATAACAATTATCAGTGTCACGAAAGCTGGCTCTCAAGTTCGGCAGTCTGTAGTGGGTTCAGAAAACGACATCCTCTTCTGCAGCTGGACTTGATATCCTCCCGCCCTCTCGTCCATCTGCGTCGCCAACCCCAACTCCTATGACAACCTCCTCTGCAGCTGGATTTGATATCCTCCCGCCCTCTCATCCATCTGCGTCGCCAACCCCAGCTCCTACGACAACCTCCTCTGCAGCTGGACTTGATATCCTCCCTCCCTCTCATCCATCTGCGTCGCCAACCCCAACTCCTATGACATCCTCTTCTGCAGCTGGACTTGATATCCTCCCGCCCTCTCGTCCATCTGCGTCGCCAACCCCAGCTCCTACGACAACCTCCTCTGCAGCTGGACTTGATATCCTCCCTCCCTCTCATCCATCTGCGTCGCCAACCCCAGCTCCTACGACAACCTCCTCTGCAGCTGGACTTGATATCCTCCCGCCCTCTCATCCATCTGCGTCGCCAACCCCAGCTTCAGGTTGTCGATCATGAACCTCTCACTCAGTCTCGTCGTCACGTGGTACTTTCTGAGCACCTCGCTGAGGATGCATTTCATCTGCATCATCGCGAACCTGTGTCCGATACAGCCTCTCGGTCCAGCACTGAAGGGGACGTAGGCGTAGGGATGAAGATCATCGGGGAGGTTCTCGGGAAGCCAACGATCTGGCCAGAATCTCTCAGCATCCCTGAAGTTTGCTTCACTGCGATGCATGGCGTACGAGAACAGGATGAAAGAAGATCCTTTCGGAATAACTTTCCCGTTGGACAAGTAAATATTCTCTGGAATATATCTGGGCGATGCAGGGGCTGTTGGATACAGTCTAAGAGTCTCCTTCAGTACTCGATCTAAGAGGGGCATGTTGTTGAGATCCTCCCCCGTCACTCGTCGTCCGTCAGCGAACATCGCCGTCAGCTCCTCGTGGATCTGCTCCTGCACGTCGACGTGGATCGCGACGAGGACGAGGAAGTACGTCATGGCGAGCGCCGTGCTGTCGGTGCCGACGAACAGGAGGGTCAGGACTTCGTCCTCCAGCTCCTCGGCGGTGAGCGGGGAGACGTCGGTCTCCGAGGCGGCGACCATCATGTCCAGGAACGAGTTGAGAGTCTTGGCGCCGGCCGTGACGACGCCGTCGCGACGGAAGCCGCGACGGTAGCTAGAGAGTTTCTCTTGGATGGCGGCTGAACTCAGGACACGCAGACTCTGAAATGGAATTGTAGAGTCAATACTCGTTGTCAGGGACAATTATGTTTTATTTGACTTCAAAGATATTTTTGATGAAGAGAGGAAGACGGCCGAGTAGTGAGTTTGACCTTGAAGATTTTTTAATCGGTTGTTATCAATATCTTTTACCAATGTAATTGTTGATAAAATAAGGCTTTGTACGAGTCTTGAGAACAGTTCAATGAAAATAATTTTTTATATCTTGGAATGGTGTATAATTTTTATTTTGTCCTACGGACGTTTAGTGGTTGATAATTAGTAAAAATATGGCACTAAACGTCTGTAGGACAATATAAAACTAATAACCTCCAATCTATGGAATTATTTTCATTAAACTGTTGAAGGCCACGCTCACTACTCATCCGTCTTAACTCATACCTGCGAAATGCTGGCTGCTTTCTTCCCCTGGCTGGTGCGATGGAACAACCAGTCCAGGAGAAGATAAGGTCTGGCGCAGCGTTGCACCAAGATGTCGTTGACGTGTTGCATGCATTGCAGATAGAAGTCGTTGCAGTGCTGCAACGTGTTGCACTCCACACCTGCAACATGCAGCGAGCTATTGCAACTGCACGAGATGCAAGCAGAATATTACACCATTGTTTGAAGACGAATGACATGCATCTCCGTTGACACTTCGTTTCAATTTTTTATTTATCCGGTTGTTGGTATGTTGCAGGTTACAACGTTTCTCTTATCAAGCTGAAGTTTACATTCAAAACCACCAGTAGGTTTGCAGTATAGAGTTTTAAAAATAATTCTCTGATTGATTGAAGAGTGAAAATAACTGTTTGACCGATCAAGCTGAAATTTTTATGTTTATCAAGACCAACATTTTATCATATTTATACAAGAAAATAAAGAATTTGGCAATTAAACTCAAAAAATCATTATTTACAGCTATTTTCCAAGGTGTAGATCAGCAAAATCGCTAATTCGCATTCAATGCAAAAGCTCGCTAAGCAACGCGTTACAGAGAGTGTTCCAAATACTAACCAATGAGCGTCTCTGAAATGGCGTCGAATGTGCACATGCCGAGATACGAGTAGATGTCGACAGTTTTCCCACCAGCGACCTAAAGTGAACAGGATGCACAAAACAAACACTTTTCAATCACTGCTTGTGAAGAGAATGAAAATCTACAGAACGATCCTTGAGTTAGCCTTAAATCAAATGTAAAATGTGCACAATAAATGACGATAATATTCCTCTTCTCAATCATTTCTAGGACGTTGTCTTAAAATATTAGGTGTGTTCTTCTGTAATAAGCTAAAACTTGTAATTGTACTTGATACACAGTGTAGGACTGGCCAGGATGTCAAGATCCGATCGCATACCAGACCTTTTGTTTCACTAGCCTTCATTACTGACCCCTTCATATTTTACATACATTTTCATTCATCTCTCGTGCCTTTTTCTCTTCCTGGTCCTACACATGGGTTGCAATTCTACAACTATTTTCGATTGCTGGCGGAATAGCAATCTGTATAAAGCTTATGGCAAAATCTCATTGCTTACGAAATTGCTACCGCTTTGCAGTTAGAATCCCTACCCGATTCTACGGGCATATTCCTTATTTATCCGGGCCTATACCCAAAGGTCCCAGTCACCCTCAGACATTTCACCTCCTCAACCTTGCTTCATCTCACCTCGTCTAACTTGTCAACCAGAACTCTGGCTTTCAGCGCGAAAGTTTCCACATACTGCTGAAGCATCTGGCGGTGAAAAGCGGTACTCATAATCTTGCGATGTCGTCGCCATTGCTCGCCATTAGCAGCCACGATGCCGTGCCTCGCGAATGTGGATATCACCTTGGTCATCACGTGGTCACGATCTAGACAGAACAAGATGGCGGTGAATGACCTTGCGCGTCGCCATTGCTCGCCATTAGCAGCCACGATGCCGTGCCTCGCGAATGTGGATATCACCTTGGTCATCACGTGGTCACGATCTAGACAGAACAAGATGGCGGTGAATGACCTTGCGCGTCGCCATTGCTCGCCATTAGCAGCCACGATGCCGTGCCTCGCGAAGGTGGATATCACCTTGGTCATCACGTGGTCACGATCTAGACACAACAAGATGGCGGTGAATGACCTTGCGCGTCGCCATTGCTCGCCATTAGCAGCCACGATGCCGTGCCTCGCGAATGTGGATATCACCTTGGTCATCACGTGGTCACGATCTAGACAGAACAAGATGGCGGTGAATGACCTTGCGCGTCGCCATTGCTCGCCATTAGCAGCCACGATGCCGTGCCTCGCGAATGTGGATATCACCTTGGTCATCACGTGGTCACGATCTAGACAGAACAAGATGGCGGTGAATGACCTTGCGCGTCGCCATTGCTCGCCATTAGCAGCCACGATGCCGTGCCTCGCGAATGTGGATATCACCTTGGTCATCACGTGGTCACGATCTAGACAGAACAAGATGGCGGTGAATGACCTTGCGCGTCGCCATTGCTCGCCATTAGCAGCCACGATGCCGTGCCTCGCGAATGTGGATATCACTTTGGTCATCACGTGGTCACGATCTAGACAGAACAAGATGGCGGTGAATGACCTTGAACGTCGCCATTGCTCGCCATTAGCAGCCACGATGCCGTGCCTCGCGAATGTGGATATCACCTTGGTCATCACGTGGTCACGATCTAGACAGAACAAGATGGCAGTGAATGACCTTGCGCGTCGCCATTGCTCGCCATTAGCAGCCACGATGCCGTGCCTCGCGAATGTGGATATCACTTTGGTCATCACGTGGTCACGATCTAGACAGAACAAGATGGCGGTGAATGACCTTGAACGTCGCCATTGCTCGCCATTAGCAGCCACGATGCCGTGCCTCGCGAATGTGGATATCACCTTGGTCATCACGTGGTCACGATCTAGACCGAACAAGATGGCGGTGAATGACCTTGCGCGTCGCCATTGCTCGCCATTAGCAGCCACGATGCCGTGCCTCGCGAATGTGGATATCACTTTGGTCATCACGTGGTCACGATCTAGACAGAACAAGATGGCGGTGAATGACCTTGAACGTCGCCATTGCTCGCCATTAGCAGCCACGATGCCGTGGCTCGCGAATGTGGATATCACCTTGGTCATCACGTGGTCACGATCTAGACAGAACAAGATGGCGGTGAATGACCTTGCGCGTCGCCATTGCTCGCCATTAGCAGCCACGATGCCGTGCCTCGCGAATGTGGATATCACCTTGGTCATCACGTGGTCACGATCTAGACAGAACAAGATGGCGGTGAATGACCTTGCGCGTCGCCATTGCTCGCCATTAGCAGCCACGATGCCGTGGCTCGCGAATGTCGATATCACCTTGGTCATCACGTGGTCACGATCTAGACAGAACAAGATGGCGGTGAATGACCTTGCGCGTCGCCATTGCTCGCCATTAGCAGCCACGATGCCGTGCCTCGCGAATGTGGATATCACCTTGGTCATCACGTGGTCACGATCTAGACCGAACAAGATGGCGGTGAATGACCTTGCGCGTCGCCATTGCTCGCCATTAGCAGCCACGATGCCGTGCCTCGCGAATGTGGATATCACCTTGGTCATCACGTGGTCACGATCTAGACAGAACAAGATGGCGGTGAATGACCTTGCGCGTCGCCATTGCTCGCCATTAGCAGCCACGATGCCGTGCCTCGCGAATGTGGATATCACCTTGGTCATCACGTGGTCACGATCTAGACAGAACAAGATGGCGGTGAATGACCTTGCGCGTCGCCACTGTTCGCCATTAGCAGCCACGATGCCGTGCCTCGCGAATGTCGATATCACCTTGGTCATCACGTGGTCACGATCTAGACAGAACAAGATGGCGGTGAATGACCTTGCGCGTCGCCATTGCTCGCCATTAGCAGCCACGATGCCGTGCCTCGCGAATGTGGATATCACCTTGGTCATCACGTGGTCACGATCTAGACAGAACAAGATGGCGGTGAATGACCTTGCGCGTCGCCATTGCTCGCCATTAGCAGCCACGATGCCGTGCCTCGCGAATGTGGATATCACCTTGGTCATCACGTGGTCACGATCTAGACAGAACAAGATGGCGGTGAATGACCTTGCGCGTCGCCATTGCTCGCCATTAGCAGCCACGATGCCGTGCCTCGCGAATGTGGATATCACCTTGGTCATCACGTGGTCACGATCTAGACAGAACAAGATGGCGGTGAATGACCTTGCGCGTCGCCATTGCTCGCCATTAGCAGCCACGATGCCGTGCCTCGCGAATGTGGATATCACCTTGGTCATCACGTGGTCACGATCTAGACAGAACAAGATGGCGGTGAATGACCTTGCGCGTCGCCATTGCTCGCCATTAGCAGCCACGATGCCGTGCCTCGCGAATGTGGATATCACTTTGGTCATCACGTGGTCACGATCTAGACAGAACAAGATGGCGGTGAATGACCTTGAACGTCGCCATTGCTCGCCATTAGCAGCCACGATGCCGTGCCTCGCGAATGTGGATATCACCTTGGTCATCACGTGGTCACGATCTAGACAGAACAAGATGGCAGTGAATGACCTTGCGCGTCGCCATTGCTCGCCATTAGCAGCCACGATGCCGTGCCTCGCGAATGTGGATATCACTTTGGTCATCACGTGGTCACGATCTAGACAGAACAAGATGGCGGTGAATGACCTTGAACGTCGCCATTGCTCGCCATTAGCAGCCACGATGCCGTGCCTCGCGAATGTGGATATCACCTTGGTCATCACGTGGTCACGATCTAGACCGAACAAGATGGCGGTGAATGACCTTGCGCGTCGCCATTGCTCGCCATTAGCAGCCACGATGCCGTGCCTCGCGAATGTGGATATCACTTTGGTCATCACGTGGTCACGATCTAGACAGAACAAGATGGCGGTGAATGACCTTGAACGTCGCCATTGCTCGCCATTAGCAGCCACGATGCCGTGGCTCGCGAATGTGGATATCACCTTGGTCATCACGTGGTCACGATCTAGACAGAACAAGATGGCGGTGAATGACCTTGCGCGTCGCCATTGCTCGCCATTAGCAGCCACGATGCCGTGCCTCGCGAATGTGGATATCACCTTGGTCATCACGTGGTCACGATCTAGACAGAACAAGATGGCGGTGAATGACCTTGCGCGTCGCCATTGCTCGCCATTAGCAGCCACGATGCCGTGGCTCGCGAATGTCGATATCACCTTGGTCATCACGTGGTCACGATCTAGACAGAACAAGATGGCGGTGAATGACCTTGCGCGTCGCCATTGCTCGCCATTAGCAGCCACGATGCCGTGCCTCGCGAATGTGGATATCACCTTGGTCATCACGTGGTCACGATCTAGACCGAACAAGATGGCGGTGAATGACCTTGCGCGTCGCCATTGCTCGCCATTAGCAGCCACGATGCCGTGCCTCGCGAATGTGGATATCACCTTGGTCATCACGTGGTCACGATCTAGACAGAACAAGATGGCGGTGAATGACCTTGCGCGTCGCCATTGCTCGCCATTAGCAGCCACGATGCCGTGCCTCGCGAATGTGGATATCACCTTGGTCATCACGTGGTCACGATCTAGACAGAACAAGATGGCGGTGAATGACCTTGCGCGTCGCCACTGTTCGCCATTAGCAGCCACGATGCCGTGCCTCGCGAATGTCGATATCACCTTGGTCATCACGTGGTCACGATCTAGACAGAACAAGATGGCGGTGAATGACCTTGCGCGTCGCCATTGCTCGCCATTAGCAGCCACGATGCCGTGCCTCGCGAATGTGGATATCACCTTGGTCATCACGTGGTCACGATCTAGACAGAACAAGATGGCGGTGAATGACCTTGCGCGTCGCCATTGCTCGCCATTAGCAGCCACGATGCCGTGCCTCGCGAATGTGGATATCACCTTGGTCATCACGTGGTCACGATCTAGACAGAACAAGATGGCGGTGAATGACCTTGCGCGTCGCCATTGCTCGCCATTAGCAGCCACGATGCCGTGCCTCGCGAATGTGGATATCACCTTGGTCATCACGTGGTCACGATCTAGACAGAACAAGATGGCGGTGAATGACCTTGCGCGTCGCCATTGCTCGCCATTAGCAGCCACGATGCCGTGCCTCGCGAATGTGGATATCACCTTGGTCATCACGTGGTCACGATCTAGACCGAACAAGATGGCGGTGAATGACCTTGCGCGTCGCCATTGCTCGCCATTAGCAGCCACGATGCCGTGCCTCGCGAATGTGGATATCACCTTGGTCATCACGTGGTCACGATCTAGACAGAACAAGATGGCGGTGAATGACCTTGCGCGTCGCCACTGTTCGCCATTAGCAGCCACGATGCCGTGCCTCGCGAATGTGGATATCACCTTGGTCATCACGTGGTCACGATCTAGACAGAACAAGATGGCGTTGAATGACCTTGAACGTCGCCATTGCTCGCCATTAGCAGCCACGATGCCGTGCCTCGCGAATGTGGATATCACCTTGGTCATCACGTGGTCACGATCTAGACAGAACAAGATGGCGTTGAATGACCTTGAACGTCGCCATTGCTCGCCATTAGCAGCCACGATGCCGTGGCTCGCGAAGGTGGATATCACTTTGGTCATCACGTGGTCACGATCTAGACAGAACAATTATTATTTATATTAAACTATTTAGATTTAAATATCAACGCGTTACGCACGAGTTATTTCCTTTAATGTAAATCTGTTGGTCGATTTAAAATGAAAATGATTGAATATCTGAAAAAGGAAGATTTTGAAACAGAAAATAAACATTGTACAGTAACAGAACAGAAGTGGGAAGTGTTCAGGTTCTATTGTACGTAACTAGGAGAACGAATTGTTAAGTAAAACACGTATAATAAAATAGAAATTGCTTTAATAACTACAGAACAAAAAATCAGTTTAACTCAGTCAGTAAAACCCTAAATTATTAACCTCAGGGAGAAACCCACTGTTAAAACGCATTGTACCTGTGACTCCTGGATGCGTCATCACTTGTCTCACCACCTCCGGATCAGTCGAGGTGACAATGAGATGAACTGGACCCAGCCACACTCGAAACAACGATCCATGCTCCGAGAACAGCCTCAACGCCGTCCTGAAGTTGACGACATTGTCCGACGAGCCAATGTGAAGACTCCCGATGATCGGCAGCCATCTTGGTCCAGGCATTCGCTCCCCGTGGACCCAGACATCGCTCCAGATCCACCAATACACGCAATACAACGAGAGAAGAACACAGCAAAGAGCAATCAACATTGTGATGTGATGCGATCAAACACTGCAATGTCATTGAGTGAAACATAATTATAATGCATGCGAAGTATTGTGTTACCATCGAAGGTTGCTTCCTACTAAGTATTGTGATGATTTAGTTTGCATATGAGATGGTTTGCACGATGTGCACTCGAGCGTATGATTAATGGATCTGTGATTTATCACGTGACAAATGCTCGTAAGATCTTTGCCACCTGATTGGTCGCTTGTTACGCGTGTGTGTGACCGGAAGAATAATAATATTACGATAATGGATTTATTCATTTAGTTTAATTCTACAAATTGCGCCATTGGGCAGGTGGTAGAGCCTTACAAACTAACAATAATAGGCACTAATAATTGATTAAATATATAACAACAACAAAATATAACAAACTACTAGGAAAACGCTCTGAGTAACGCGTTGATGAGCGAGCACGGATACACGCAACACCTCGAACCGAAATTATGTCTATCGAAAATGTCATTAAAAGCCAATAATTCTTGAATTTCGTCACAGACTTGTATAAATATCTCCAAAATTTCCAAAAATATTGGTCCCAATAACCTTGCTAAGTTTTAAGTTGATCGATTAAACCTTTGATTGAACGGTTCCTTGTTAAGTTTCAAAAATCACATGATATCCTTCAAACAATATACCTGGGACCACTCATATGATATGATATTACTGTGTATACACAATATTAGATCAATCTGTTAAACGGTCATTATTAGTTTCATTTCGTTTGAAACTTTCTGCTCTAACTACCCTGCCTTGAACTGAAGATTCGAAGTCGCCGTGAATTTGACAGCCAACACACAAAATGTCCCTAAAATTACAAAAACTTCTGAAAATAACTACAAATTAGACTGAAAATTGGCAAAAATACCTTAAATGTTCCTACCAATTACCATGCGAAGTTTTTAGTTGGTCGGTCAATCGGCAATACCCGCTGCACGAGAGCGGGTATTGCGTTGATTGTTTGAGTATCTTCTTGCAGCAGTCTGGTCGGGGGTCTCTTTGCTCCTTGATGCTTTATTATTAACGACATTTTGTTTCAACCTTTTAGATTTAGCTTCGTCAGTTTCTTGATCTTCAATTTCACGCAGACGCTTTTTCGCCTTTATGGCTTTCATTCTAGCAGAAGTCTTTCCATTTTTCGGCATGTTTAAATAGGGATAAGATAGGTAATGAAAAAGGTAAGAAGTAGAGTACCTACCTAATTAAAGTACAATAATATTTGTGTGATCAATGTTTGAAATGCACGAAATGTGTGCTCAAAGACGTAATGTATTCAATGTCGTAATGTTACGAAATGAATCTTGAACAAAACTTCGCAAATATGAAAATAAAGTAAACACCTTTCAACTAATAAGCGAAAGGAATCAAAGTTCCACACAAAAAAACGGATCAGGGGCCGTATTCTAGAACTTTTAAATTCCAAATTCTGATGGAATCTGATTCGGTGCAATGTTAATCCTTATGGCAGTGACCGGATTCCATCAGGAATGGAATTGGGAAAACGTTCTAGAATACGCCTCCAGGTAAAATAGTAACTACCTAGTTTAGAAACAGAATGAATCCAACGTTCCACAATTAAAATAAGACAACGTAATGTTTTGAACTGAATGAATCAAAACCACGGCAGAGAGATATATATAGATATACACTTACACTATAGCAGAGGTATTCTCACTCCACCAATGAACGTGAAGCCTTTTCGACATGAGAAATATTGGAGTATCCCGGCATCGTTAGCGCATATATCAGCACTAGTGGTAAAAATATGAACTAACTGCTAAATTTATCCATTGAGCCGTCGTTGCATTTATATGCTATGCACGATCTTCTTTTGTTTTATATCAGATATTTACAATTAAACTATAAAATGAACTATAAAACCATTAAATACCGTCAAATAACAGCTATTCTACGTGCTAGCAGGCACATCAAGTGTAAACTATGAATTAGCGGTTGAGCCATCGTCAGAGATTGGTCATCAAGTAGTTCACTCTTCACGCTATAGACGTCGCTTAAATCACCGGGGCCACCCAGATTTCCCCAATCACAGGGTCTAAAAAGGCTTCACTGCGGTCAATGTTATCAGTATAGGAGTGAGACAACCGTCTCTACTAGTATGAATGTAGTAATGATGTCCATGAATCTTGTCAAAACTTTCAAAAAAAAATAGCAACCTTCAAGGATATGTCAGGCTAGACAGAAGCTCAGAAACGGAATAAATCCAACGTTTCCAAGAAGAAAATAATTTGAAATAATCAATCCCCTGGACAAAAACTGTAGATACCTAATATCTATGCTTTAAAAGCGATTCAATTTTACTAATACCTTCACAAAGTACACCAAATTGCCAAAATTATCAACGAAAAGAAGCAAAATGCAGGAGAGATTTGGAATGACGTGTGAACGCTAGAAGAGAACAAACGCCATTCAATGATATTATTGAAATGTGCTTATGTTTCTAATCCCTCCTGGATGCAAAATCAGCCAAGTAGAAACACGGGAGGCACGGCCATCAGAACTACGAATTGAAGAAAAGACAATCAAGGTCCTTAAAAACTCGAAATGATTTGTTGGAAACTATGATCCAAATTGAATTATTCAAATTTGATCAACTCAATAAACATAAAAATATCTGCTTTTCACTAAAAAAGTGTACATACCATCAAAACACTCTTGTACCTAAAGCAAATCAGATTCAGTTGCATTGGAAAGACATTCATTTTCAATGTTTCATTTCTGACAGCTATTAAAAATGTCAATAAGTGCATACTTTCTTGACAGATTCGGCTGAAAATTTGTAAAATAAGTGACTTTGTTGGTCTTACTGACCATGCTAAATATGAGTTTGATCACATTTCTCGAAGACCATTTTCATTTTTTAGGCTATCAGGAGATACTTATTTTAACAATGAACCAATGGATGGATTTCAAAAAAAAATTGGGTCTGCAAACAGAGAAGGTTGTCTTTACATGTGTGCAAAATTTCAGGTCGATCGGTGAAACGGTGCGACTTCTATTGCTTCCTTTAGCATACAAAAAAAAACAAAAAAACAGAGGTCCGTGCTAAAAGAGCCAAATGGAGTCGCTCGCTTCGCTCGCTCAATTATCTAGTAAAGAGTGTGAAAAGGTAAAAAAAATGCAATATAAAAATTATTCTAATAAATACCTCATTAAAACTACATTGCTTGGAAATTCCCTCATCTTTAAACCATTCCACTCTCTTATACCTCGGTTAACAAACAAATATTTTCCTACGTCAGTTCTTGCCCTTCTCTCTTCCAATACGCATTCCCCTTCCCTTCTTCCAACAAACCTGGGCCTTTCATGCTTTACATTTATATCATTCCAGGCAATGCTACCACTCAGGGCCTTATACATTCACAATCTGGCTTTCCTCCTTCTATTCGCTAGTAACTCCCAATCCAAACCCTCAACAATCTCACTCACACTTTCCGGCACACTTCTCAGTTTCATTCTCAAATCATTTCTCACTCCCCTTCCCTTCACTACAATTTAAATTGTATTATACTTTTGACAAATTTTTGACAATGACATGTTCTTAAAATTAACTACCTTGCGGTGTGGGGGGCTTATTTACCCCTTGAACTCATGGGCCCTTTCTTAAATACATATGTTTTCTTTATTATATTTTTTATATGGTTGATATTTTACACTGTTAATGCTAATTTAATAAGGATATTGCATGGTAATGGTAACATGTACGCACTATCGAAATTTTTAATAGAGTTGTATTCAGGAATTCCGAAAATACTTTTTTCACAGCTAAGAGTTTCTTGTATATCCTCTGCTGTGTTTAAAATTTTGTTTCGCTCGTATACCACACCCCCTTTAGAATTTGTTTGAGAAAGAGCATGGGTTTCAGGACTGATGCCCTTTCTCAAACAAATGCTATCTATAATTTAATATTGTATAATTGTGGTCAATAGTGAGTGTTAGAGTACGCGGACTCATGCGCCTTCTCAAATAAGTGATTAAATTGGATTGTTGAACTTTTTGACAGTAATGTATACCTAAATGCTAAAAACAAATAAAACGTTTCATAAAACGCGTTTAGCTGTCTCCACACACACCCTTATTTAGCATGTGTTTACAACTCTGTTGTGTCTATGGTGGATGTATCTCGCACCCCCACTGCCAAACCTACAATTTCAAAATTTATAGGAACTGCACTATAGGGCTTGCACTGGCCATATTCTATAACTTAATAACTCTATAACTTCGGCCCGAATCCGATTCACAGTCATTTAGACCGAATCAGATTCTGTCTTCATCTGAATTTAAAAGTTATATAATAGGTTTGGGTCCAACTTACGATGTTCAGTAAAGTGCATGACGTTTTTCTCATGTCATCCAACCACACAAAAAAGCTTATTGCTACATAAAAAACACTCCGTGTAAAAATACCAGCCAACCTATAAGAAAAAATAGAAGAAATCTAGAAATTCAGCACTGTAAAGTAGTGATATAAAAAAAAATCCTCACCAATTGACTGCTACCTTGACGCGGTGGTCGGGCTTAAGGGGCCGCCTCACATTACAGGCTGGTCCCAACTAAGTGCAGTCCAGGGTCGACCTAGTCCCATGCCCTCCCCTCGGGCCGGCCTCCCCCCTCGAGATGGTGATCCCCCTGAATTCGGGACCCACCGGCCCGATGCCCCCCCCCGGTCTGTCCCCATTCTGAACTGGCTTTCCTACCAGTTTCAGACTTCCCCGGATCGGGCCCGTTAGTTTGACCCCTCCCCATGTCCTCCACGTATTATCAACAAAGTTAAAAGTAAATATTAATGTGCGAAAAATGACCTAGTTGTCGACGTGCCATTAAACAATAATACTCTAATAATCTAATTTCTAATCAAAAATAATTATAAATAAAATTATAATTAAGTTTTGACTTGGCCCATTTTTTAATATCACTACTTTTCTTTCAGTGCTGAATTTTCATATTTCTTCTATTTTTTATAGTTGAAGAGATTTGGCTGGTATTTTTACACGGAGTTTTTTTATGGGGATATCAATAATCTGTTTAGTTTATTTACACAACTTGTAACACATATCGAGCAACAATGACTAATTGGTTACTAAGTAAAATTGTGTTTGGTGCTAATAAGCTTAAAGTGAATTTCTACGAAGAATTCCGAAAGCATCGTTCCTGTTTTCAAAATGGCGGTTGAAATTACTGCCACCTAGAATTTATTTCTATAAATGATATGTATCATTATAAGCTTTCTGAATATGTATTTATTGTAGTAAGAGGTGATTAAAGTCTGACTATTCATTTTTATGACGTCATTTCCGGTTTCGGTAATAGTACATTTATTTTTTGACTATTGCTATTTTATATATATGAGTGACCATCCGAATCGTTTGACGCTGGTTTTCCGATCGGTTTAGCCGTTTTCGAGATATGACGTCACTTCCGGTTTCAAAATGGCGGCTTCCGGTTGGTTTTATAAAACTGCATCACAGACGCCAAAAGTGCACATGTGGTAAAAATTTCAGATCGTTTGGTTCAGCCGTTTTGGCTGTGACTCAGTCAAGAGGATTTCCGGTTTCCTGATATCATCATCAGAATCTTAAGAAGCAGATAGGTTTTAAAAGGGGTGTCATTTAACTATTTTCGCGGCCCTCTATCTCGCAAACGGCATAACCCATTGTTCCCAAATTTGGTATATGTGGTCGGGTGGGCCATAGCTCGAAATTAAGATATTTCGTAACAATGTTAGATTTCCCAATTTTGAGATCCAGTAGGCCGAAAATGCCATGTTATTGCTTACAGTAAAAGTATTTGGTCTGCTCCTCAGTTTATTTAATATGCATTTACGGTATGTTGAGTGACTGTGAGTGTACAGTACGACTTGGCTGGGTGGAGCGCCCGCTCCACTAGATGCATAGCCTAAATGTGTGTAACCTTCGTACCTTCATATCGTAATTTAATAGTATTTGCTTATTCTTACCAGTAGATAAGTATATGATATGTACTATCAGATAGAATGTAGTTTAATGTCATAAAATCCTGTGCAATTTGATAATAGTAAAGAATTAAGTTTTGATATCATTAGCAAGTCAGTCTTCCAGTAAAATGTCAACTGTAGACTACTACATACAACGAGGCAACAAGACCAGACCTCCAGTTCCTTCGGGATCACTCGGCGAACACTTCCTGCATAGACTCCAGCAGTTTGAGGATCGAGTGGCACTGGTTCAACAAGTCTGTTAGAGTTTCACATTATTTGATTTCATTTATAATATCACATGTGACATATAAGTATAATATGCTTACAAAAAATTGTGAAATAAAGTGTACAGAATTAGTTACCACGGTCTCGTCACATCACCGAGGTTAAGTTTGATCTCTGGATTCTTTGGGGCAAGAGTTTGTATAGCTTACCTGGGAAAACGCTCAGTGTAACGCGTTGATGAGCGAGCACCCATAAGTACTAACCTCTGTATGAGAATAAAGGGAATATATCAGATTAGGAATATATGTATTAGAATATAAGAATAACCTAAAGTGTGATTGCGTAACACGACCCACTCAATCAAAATTTAAATAACTTCCTTTTCATAAAACTTTGAAACAAACAGGTAAATGCATCATTAAGCAACTCTGAATGATGCAGAGTAATGCAGAGTGCATTAAGCACTCTGGACCCTTACCTAATATCACTATATTTCAGTAGCACCGTGTTACTGTAGGACGATCGGCTAGCTGCCATGGCGACAATATTAATTCTTATGGCTAAAACTTTTAAACAAAAGCTGTGCTACAGTAACTGGATTCTGGAACATAATGCAAACCAGGGTTGCGATCACATAAAATGATAACTTTCTTGTCACGGTGACAATTGCTTCTCATCTCAATGTAATTCACGGTCTTCTAGGCCAGGGTCTTGTCACCATGACAAGAAAGTTCTCATTTTATGTGATCGCACCCCAGATCAGATAGCAGTGGCATTCGAAAAGGCTTAATAGCACATAATACAACGAAAGTAATCTAGTTTGCAGATTAACATCTATGGGAGTAATTTTGAGTAATATAGGATTAAATGTATGTAGGTCAGTCCTTATGTTCTTGACCAATTTGTTTGAAAATTTGGAAAATCTGATGTTACTTTGGTCCAAATGATTATGTAAATTTGAACTTAATCAAAACATTTTTAATTTTTGACAAATTGGAAAATATTTTTTAAAATTTTAGCAACCCGAAGAATATTTTTAAAATTATGGAGAAAAATAAACAGTTCTGGTCTGACCATAGAAAAGGAAAATATGAGTTTGATCAGATCAACCAAACAGGAGATAATTATTTATTTTAATTTGAATTTGAACCAATGAAGACAAAAAAGTGGTCCGTGTCAAAAGAGTCAAATGGAGTTGCCCGCTTCGCTCGCCCAATTACTATCTTCAGATTTAAAAAACAAAAAATACTTGGAGCATCGTATTTTAGTGAACGTATATATATGATTTCTGGCCATTTTACTTCTGTGCTATTATTGAGCGAGCGAAGCGAGCGACTCCTTTTGGCTTCATTTGGCACGGACCTCTGTTTTTTGTTTGTTTGTTTGTCTGTCGTCTGCTTGCATACAGGTCGCACCGTTTATCCGATCGAGCTGAAATTTTGCACACATGTCTAGACCAAATATGAGATTTGCTGACGCTATTTTTTTTTGAAATCTCCTGATTGGTTCAAATTTAAAAAATATTATCTTTCGATTGGTTGGTCCTATCAATTTGAAATTGTGACAAGTCATTACCACCAACATTGTCCCCAATCTTGCAAAGTTTCAGCCAAATCCACCTATTGGTTAAAATTTAAAAAATCTTTATTGTGATTTTTGAAATTTAAATTAGAACCGTTTGACCGATCAACTTAAAACTTTGCATGATCATTGGGACCAACATTATCTGTATTTTTGACAATTTTCATACTTATTTATATGTGTTTAAATCCAAAAGTTATTTACAGTTTAAGGACATTTTGCGTGTTGACTGTCAAATTTCTCGAATTTCATATTTCACGGCAACATTGAATCTTCAGTTCAAGGTAGTTAGAGCAGAAACTTTCAAACATGAAACTGATATGACCGTTCAACAGATCGATCTAATAGTGTGTTCACACACTTATACCATATGAGTGGTCTCAGGTATATTTTTTGAAGGAGATCCTGTGATTTTTGAAAATTAACAAGGAACCGTTCAATCATAAAGGTTCAATCGATCACCTTAAAACTTTGCATGGTTATTGGGACCAATATTTTAGGAATTGTTGGAGATTTTCATACAAGTCTGTGACGAAATTGAAGAATTATTGGCTTTTAAGGACATTTTCGATAGACAGAATTTCGGTTCGAGATTGCGCGTATCCGTGCTCGCTCATCAACGCGTTACTCAGAGCGTTTTCCTAGTAGTTACTAGAGGGACCCGCTTACAAATTGTAAGTTGTGTGTTTCGCATTTATGATTAATTTACCACCAACTACCAAAGTTTGGGAAATGTTAAAAGCGTCCTTCATGACGGTTTTGTTCGTGGTACCTATACCTCAGTCGACAGGCAAATGCTGGGAAGGTATACCCATCTAATAGGCCACGTCCGCCTCCATCCCACCTTCCATCTTTACCTACTATTCAACTTCATCTCCCATCATCATAATCATAAGTCCGTCGCCATTAGGTTAAACGTTAAACACTACTAAAACAAATACGTACTTGGAATATTACAAATCTGCAACAGATTATAAGTTCTAAACGAATCCAAGTTACAAATCTGAAATCATAAATGAGAGAATTATACAGAAACAAATACGCGAAATACGCGAAAGTAATGAAAAATGAAAAATTGATAGGAAGATTTTAATAAAGTTTCTAAGAAAACATGGGATACTTTATCACATGATCTTTTGCCTCCTGATTATTTAAAAGTCTGCATCTCTGCACCTATGTCTGCACAATTCACATCAACATCAACGATCGATCGTTTTGTATAATTTTGATTCCCAAAACGAAATTGACAATATAGATGCTAATCAGAAGTTGCGACGTTAGGTATGTACTCGGACTTAAAAGTTCACTTGCGCCCCCCCTCACCCCTCACCACTCACCCTTTACAACCCCAAAAATAACATCTATTTACATTTTGTTGCTGTACCCGTGGTTCTACTAAGTCAAGGTCCCAAGAGTTAATTCCAATTTTCGTTCAATGTAAAAAATTTCACGGCCTACTGCGCCAATTTGAAAGTTTCTGAAAATGGTCTGTTCTCCATGGGCTACACTTGGCCACGGCAGAGAGATATATATATAGATATACACACTATAGCAGAGGTATTCTCACTCCACCAATGAACGTGAAGCCTTTTCGACATGAGAAATATTGGGGTATCCCGGCATCGTTAGCGCATATATCAGCACTAGTGGTAAAATATGAACAAACTGCTAAATTTATATGCTATGCACGATCTTCTTTTGTTTTATATCATATATTTACAATTAAACTATAAAATGAACTATAAAACCATTAAATACCGTCAAATAACAGCTGTTCTGCGTGCCAGCAGGCACATCAAGGTGTAAACTATGAATTAGCATATTATATTATATTATATTATATCATATTATACGGACATCCGCGGACATACGCGATATACGCATGTCAGAAAAGTGTATTTTATAAAAGAGGCTACCTGCTGCGTACATTGCGCCAAGTATTTTTGGATTTTGAAGACTTATTTAGTATGTATGGTAGTGTTGGCGTTATAAATTAATCTATTTGGTATAGACTTGGCCCATATATTTGATAGGTATTTCCACTTTTCAGTGCCGAATATTTTGGTTTCATTTATTTTTTTATTTTTAAATTGAGGAGACTGTCGGTAATCTTATACCTGGAGTATTTTCATGTTGGTAAACTTCACGCGTAAAAGAGTGTAATTTACTTATTGTCTTGATAGTCCAGTAATTGTGTGATTATACCCACCACTAATTTCAACAGAAGGTTTCAATACATGAATCGATTCAGAAAAATGTCCTCTACAACATATCCAAAATCGACCAAAATCGCTGTACGGAAAAAGGGTTTTAACGACCTTTTAAGTTAATTTCCCATGTAAATTCCATCTTGCAAAAAAAAAATCATGTAACTCCGATTTTAACGAAACTTGTCAGAATTGTTCACCATCCTAAATAAACACAAATAGCTCTCTGAGCGTTTTCCTCTAAATCTCATCGTTTGGGTAATATTACTCATTGAAAAGTCATATTTTAGTCAGTTTTCGTCGATTTAGGTCACTTTCAGTGTAATTTGACGTTTTGCGAGGTCCATATTTCCCAAACGATGAGATTTAGAGGAAAACGCTCAGAGAGCTATTTGTGTTCATTAAAGATGGCGAATAATTCTGCCAAGTTTCGTCAAAATCGGAGTTACATGATTTTTTTTAAAGATGGAATTAACATTGGAACTTAACTTAAAAAGTCATTAAAACCCTTTTTCCGTACAGCGATTTTGGTCGATTTTGGATGTTGTATAGGACACTTTTCTAAATCGAACGGTACCAAAAACGCTTCTGTTGCAATTAGTGGTGGGTTATTCTGATTTTTTTCACTAGAATTACTGGACTATGATGCCGTACAGTGTCAAGCTGATGTAGAATATAGAATCTCCAGGTAGATGGCGTGGAAGTGAGTTTGACGTACACGGAGCTGCTGCGTCACGGGAAGGCTGTGGCTGGTCTCCTGCGACAGCATGGCCTTGGATCCGGAGACACGGTGATGTAGTGTGTGTTGTCTCCAGGTAGATGGCGTGGAAGTGAGTGTGACGTACTCGGAGCAGCTGCGTCACGGAAAGGTTGTGGCTGGTCTCCTGCGACAGCATGGCCTTGGATCCGGAGACACGGTGATGTAGTGTGTGTTGTCTCCAGGTAGATGGCGTGGAAGTGAGTGTGACGTACTCGGAGCTGCTGCGTCACGGGAAGGTTGTGGCTGGTCTCCTGCGACAGCATGGCCTTGGATCCGGAGACACGGTGATGAAGTGTGTGTTGTCTCCAGGTAGATGGCGTGGAAGTGAGTGTGACGTACTCGGAGCTGCTGCGTCACGGGAAGGTTGTGGCTGGTCTCCTGCGACAGCATGGCCTTGGATCCGGAGACACGGTGATGTAGTGTGTGTTGTCTCCAGGTAGATGGCGTGGAAGTGAGTGTGACGTACTCGGAGCTGCTGCGTCACGGGAAGGTTGTGGCTGGTCTCCTGCGACAGCATGGCCTTGGATCCGGAGACACGGTGATGTAGTGTGTGTTGTCTCCAGGTAGATGGCGTGGAAGTGAGTGTGACGTACTCGGAGCTGCTGCGTCACGGGAAGGTTGTGGCTGGTCTCCTGCGACAGCATGGCCTTGGATCCGGAGACACGGTGATGCTGTGTGTGTTGTCTCCAGGTAGATGGCGTGGAAGTGAGTGTGACGTACTCGGAGCTGCTGTGTCACGGGAAGGCTGTGGCTGGTCTCCTGCGACAGCATGGCGTTGGATCCGGAGACACGGTGATGCTGTGCTGCGGAAACACTCTCGACTACGCTCCCATCATGCTGGGGACGCTATTCGTCGGAGCTGCAATGGCGCCAGTACATATTGGCTACGTCACTAGTACGAAAACTGCGCTTTATAAACAATAAACAACGCCTTACTACGTCGGTTAAAATCAACGACGTATAATGGTTAAAATGGCCTGAACTTCAAAACATTAAAATAGGAAGCCCACGAATATAATTAGTGAGAACCAGTTGGTCCCAATGTTTAGCTGAGATCTAACAACCTCGTTGCAGTCCTTTTGAAGAATTTCTGTATTTTCGCTAATAAAATGACATGCAATTTAGGCAAATTTTCAGAATATAATGTTACATCGCAACAATTTGAAGTATCGGCAACAAAAAGGCAGTGGCTTCGTGAGGTTTTCTACTAAACGATGATTAACCGAAATTAACTGGCGTTATTCGTTGTGGCACATAAAATGTCCAGAAACTTTCACCTTATCATCAACTTTGACTTTGGACTGAATTGCGATAATGGTTTGGCTTTCTACCATAATTATTTTCCAAATCAATCCTTATCCTTTCATTCTGATATTTGACTCTTGTTTTCAGGTGACATGCTTCACTCGCTGAACACACTCAAGCCACAGATTGTGATCAGCAACTCACAAGGAGCATCATCTATCCAGGAGGCTCTGACTCAGTACAACACACCTGTTGTGTTTATCCCCATGGAGGCCGTCAACAAGTGTATTGAGGAGAGTCCTGATGTGGAGGACTTCTTCCTGGGCAAGGTCGATGACCCCGATCAACACGTGGCTTTCGTCACGTGCTCTAGCGGGACTTCAGGGAAACCCAAGGGGGTGGAAATAACTCACACTGATTATATGAATATAATGATTTTGCCTATGTTTAGGTTAGTATTTATTAATAAGAAATCATTATATATATTATATTATTGTAGAGTTAGTTTCTAATTAGCTGGATTTTCTTTCTTAGAAAACTGGATGTCCCTACAGGTCAACAAGAAGTTTATCTGAACCCTACTGGACCCTTCTGGATGACCATACAGATGTTTACATTTATATGCTTACATCGTGGAATGAAGATGGTTCTGTTGACTCCATTTACTCCTGAAACTTACCTACAAGCAATTCATAAATACGGGGTAAGATTACTGAACAGTCATGATATCAAGAGAGTTCTTTAAGTCTCATACCACACCACGCTCTTTATACTTTCCTGTAAACAGTCAACCAATCCAGTCAGGCAACAAAATGGACCCCTTCCAATCTCCGTTGTTTTCCGGCACTACAAATGTATATGTTCGTGTTGTCACACACTGTAAAAAATTGTATAGGTATTGTAATTATTGAATGTTTTCTGTGAGTCTTAAATACTGCATCCTTTTAAGCTTGTTATGCTTTTAATCAATTTCAGGTGCATCATGTAACATTTTCTCCTTTCGAGATGATGGCCTTTGCTAACTTCACCTCTATGGAGAAGTACGACATATCCAGCTTGTGCACTGTGAGGTACGCAGGAGCACCAATTAGTGACGATATTTGGCTACGAACTGAGAAAAATCTCTCAATAAAGATAACGAACTTTTACGGAATGACGGAATGTGTTGGCGCCATTTTGAATGACTTTCATGATGATGGTGGAAAATTACGTCATATCGGAAAACCTATGTACGACTCCGAAGTCAAGGTTGGTTCGATAAAGTTTTTGTACTTTGAAGTTCAAACTAGAACTACCACTTCAGTCACCTACTGCCAGCGTCAAGAATCTTAAGGCTAAGGTCTACAAATGTTACTTATTTCAGATTTCAGACATTGAAACTGGACAAATTCTTGGTCCGAATATGATGGGAGAGATTTGTACAAAGTCTATTACAACATTCAAGGGTTACCGTGGCAACCCAAAAGCAACCGAAGAGGCTTTTGATGAGGATGGTTTCTTACGTAGTGGAGACCTCGGCTATTATGACGAAGATGGCTACTTCTATATCGATAACAGAGTGAAGGAGACTTTCAAAAACCAGGGAATATTTGTAAGTGCATAATGAAGTTGTGTAATTGGTGCAGCCCTGAAGGGATTATTGGTGAGCGTTGCTGGAGGCAAATTATTGAAAAAAAGATAAAACTCATAAAACTTTAAAAAGTGGAAGGCTAAGGCACGCTTGTCAACTATTTAAAGTTCTAAACAATTTGAACACGTGAACAGTTTCAAAACATGAAAACTCAAGAATTGGTCTCCAGAGGATCTAAGATCAATGAACTTTTCGGATATTGTTTTACATTTTAAAATTGTTCCATTTGATTTTGTTGAAGGTCAACACAAGTGACATCGAAGACGTTGTTCTGCAGCATCCGGCTGTGTCAGAAGCTGCAGTGGTCGGCATCAGAAATGAGAAAGGACTTACGGGCGCCACTGCATGTGTCATTCGGCATCCAGGCGCAAAAGTCACTGCTCAGGAGCTAATCGACAGTGTGCAGAGTAAGAATAACTCTATAAAATACACTCCGTGTAAAAATACCAGCCAAGTCTCTTAAACTAAAAAAAAATTAAGAAATCTAAAAATTCAGCACTGAAAAGTAGTGATATCATAAAATTGGCCAAGTCAAAACTTTTCAAAAAATACTTGGCGCATCGAGCATATAAATAGTATAGAAGTAGGCGGTAAATCAAATAAACTCATCTTTACATAATATATCTATAATGCACTAAAAAAACGATGCGCCAAGTATTTTTTGAAAAGTTTTGACTTGGCCAATTTTTTGATATCACTACTTTTCATAGCTGAATTTTTAGATTTCTTAATTTTTTTTAGTTTAAGAGACTTGGCTGGTATTTTTACACGGAGTGTTTTTTATAGGGAAATCACTCCTTTTTTCAGTTTATTGCTATAACTTATAACATACCTATTGTGGCACCAAAGACTATAATTCCTTTAAAAAATACGCTTTGAGATTTGGTTGCTAAGAAAAGTTGTGCTTGTTACTATGTACGCTATAAATAATATGCTTTGAAGTATAGCGAAAGTTTCGTTCCAATCGGTCCAGCCGTTCTCGAGTTATGACATCACTTCCGGTTTTCAAAATGGCGGATGACATCACTGCCACCTAAATTTGTATCTATAAATGTTATGAAACATAATAAGCCTTCTGAAAATGTAGATATTGTTATGAGACATGATTTTAGTCAGATTTGGCATCTTTATGACGTCATTTCCGGTTTCGGTAATAGTGCATGTCTATTTCGACTATTGATATTTTATATAGATGACCGTCCAAATCGTTGGGCGCTAATTTCGTCCCGATCGGTTCATCCGTTTATGAAATATGACGGCACTTCCGGTTTCAAAATGGCGGCTTCCGGTTGGTTTTATAAAAAGGCACCTCAGACGCTAAAAGTGCACATGTGGTAAACATTTCAGATCGATCGGTTCAGCCGTTTAGGCTGTGGCGGTGATAGCGGTGTTTCCTGATATCTGACAGATGGAGATAGGTTTTAAAAGGGGTGTAATTTCACTGTTTTCACGGCCCTCTAGCTCGCAAACGGTATAACGTATAGTTCCCAAATAAGGTACATGTGTTGGGGTGGGTGGGCCATAGCTCGAAATTAAGATATTTCGCAACAATGTGAGATTTCCCCATTTTGAGATCCAGTAGGCCGAAAATGCCATGTTGTTGCTTACAGTAAATGTGTTTGGTCTGCTCCTCAGTTTATTAGGCTTTTACGGTATGTTGAGTGAGTGTAAGTGTACATTACGACTTGGCTGGGTGGAGCGACCGCTCCACTAGATTACACAATCTTTATGCATATTAAGTGCATGTGCACTTTTAAGCATTTTATTTGATTAGTTAGATTTATTTGATAAGATTATTGAAATTGATACTTTGATTCTTGATACTTCATTAAATTTGAGTATCAATTGATAATAGTATCAAAGTATCGAGAATCAAGAATTGTATCAAAGATACTTTATCGGAGATACTTAGATACCACCGCTGCTGAGGTTATAGGCAAGGAAGAATTTGGGGGAGGTCATTGACAAAGGTGTTCCTGGACTTAGGCCATCGAGAGTAAGGGGTTGGGTGAAAAAAGGGTATGATGGGCGGAAGTGATTCCATGAAAAAATACCTGAGGTTATTTTTTTATTGGTTTTTTACAATTGATACATTTATACACTAAAAAATAACTGAAGCCACATACTAATGCCACATAATGGCTTGAAGCTGCGGGGCAAAATCATATATTATTAAAAAATACAAAATAACATCACGAACTCTTCAAATAATAACAATATAAGTATAGGTACACAATATAAACTGAAGTATCAAAGATACTAGCAAAGATACTTGTATCTTCTCTTGTGCCCATCTCTGCCTCTAAATAATACCTATCGTCTACTGAGAACTTATTTGTTCCATTCCACTTTATGCTAAACTGAGAAAGTGAGTTTTGAACATTTATACACTGCCATGTGCGCCAGTTTTGTTGATTCAAATCAAAATTAATACGTAAAGAATGTCTTTAGAAAGATATCTGCATGAGAAACATTATGAATGTGGTTTAAATAAGAAATTACAAGCATATTCCAAAGGCCATCTCGAAATAAGTGAAAATTGGTCTATGGCACAAACAAGCAGGCTATGCACAAGCAACAAGCACGCTATGCAGAAGTAGGTTGCTAGTTGCTACTAGCAGATCTCATGTCAGCTATTGATGTCATTGTTTTAGGTCAACTGCCGGATTATAAATGGCTGCATGGAGGAGTTCGTTTCATCGACTCCTTCCCCAGAAGTCCAACCGGCAAGATCCAGAAGCATAAGCTGAGAATGTGTTACGAGAAACCCGAGGAGATAGCTCAACAGTGATGACCTTTTCAGAAAACATACTCAATAGAAAAATTGAATCACATATTCAAGTAAGGGCATTAGTCCTTGGTAAGCAATGGTAAGCTCTAAAGCTATGTTTATTGGTGTAGGCAAGTACCGTGATTGTAAAATCAACACTGTAGACCCTAATTTAAAAATTGTAATTGAATTTGAAGAAGTTGAACTGCTTGGTGAGTTTAAATAATTAGGTATATTGTTGGACGATCAATTAAATTTCAAGACACACATGGAATACATGGTAAAGAAAATTAGAAAAAAGATTGGCTATTTGAGAAGAATAGGGGGGAGATTATCTATGTGGACCAGATAAGTTGTGTATAATACGATAATCAAGCCACTTTTTGAATACAGTGCAACAGTGGTGTTCCATGCGTACAAAAATGATATCTGCAGGCTTTAAGTGCTACAGAACAAAGCCATGCGATGCATAATGAGATGCAAGAAAGAGACCAGAGTGCAATTAATGTTAAATACTTTAGGATGGTTAAGTGTCAGTGACACTATATTATTGTTAGTATTAGTTTTTATCTATAAAATCAAAACAGGCAGGATGCCAGAGAATCTCAGTAAAAAGTTTCAATCAGTTAATGAGCTGCACACAATTAATACCAGGGGAGCATTGAAAGGAAACAACGTTCAGAGGTTTTGCAAAAGTAATAAATGGAAAGGGTCTGTATTTAATGACGGGTCGAGGATATACGATAGTATGCCTGTTGATGTAAGATCTGTTGAAAGTGTAAATTGTTTCAAATCAAAATGTATGGATTGGTTAAGGAAACGTAGTGTATAAGAGTTATAATATTGTATGTGTATACTAATGGCTTCTGAGCTAACAAATAAATAATAAATAAAATAAATAAAAAAAGCAATTCTGAGATAAATGATAAAAACTGTGTAAAACTTTGTAGATATTTTTTAAGTATTGATTCAAATACTAAAAAATATATAGCTTGTATTAGCTTTGTTATACTATTTATTGGGGATTCTAGGGGGAGCATGAAATTTTAATTTTATGGCAAATATAGTAAGAAGATGTTAGTACTTAGTAGAGACAGATATTAAGCGAAATCAACTAATTTTGCAAAGTCAAAAAATTATCCTGGACGATCCAAACGGGTAAAATACGATTCATTCGAAAGGCTTCAACTGAATAATCGTTGGAATATTTCGTGGAAAAAATCGGAACGGAAATATTGGAGGTAAAAAAGATCAAGTGGGTTGTAGAATCACTTATATACCCTAGTAGAAAATACTGCTCACCAACTGATCACCAACTAGCACATTTTGTAAACCAATTTGATCACCAATTGTAAACCATTTTGCTCACCAATACATCACATTTGTTTCAAAAGATGATGTATTGGTGATCAGTTTTATGCCAATTGATAACCAAACTTGTAACAAGTTGGCCTATCTAGGTTAGAAAATTAACTTTAAAAATAATAATGTTTGCTTGAAGTAGGTTTAAAGAATGAACAAGCTTGTAGCATGGCATTCTTAGAGTCAAGGTTAACTGAACACAAAGTAATTAATTAGAATCATTATGTAAACTTACAATCTTTAAAATTCAACAACAATCAAAATATAGACAAAAATATAACGAGCAATCAAATAAGTTTAACAATGTGCAATTATATCAAGAAAGTGAGTGAATCCATATAAAAAGTATGTGACCTTACCTAAATTGTGATGTCACCACGTAATAACAAGTGAACCAGTCATTGTGATAACGCTACAAAACCAGTCAGCCAGACTAGTTTTCAGTGATTCCAAGAAAAGCATGGGCCTACGTGCAGAAAGAAAGTCGTTTCGCGGGCTTTAGAAATGACAGAATGTCTAAAATTAGCTACCACGTGTACGAAACCAACCAATCAGATTCTTTGGAGGGAAAACGATGTCAGAGGGTATAAAACGTCAGGCTACCAGCCAAACATCATCAGTCGGAGTTTTCTCAGAGCAGTGAGACCCGCCTCGCGAACCGTGAAGCCTTGTGCACGCAACATAGTATAATTTCAGCGAGACAGTGCCGATGTGATCGAAGGTAAACATTAAAATAACATTTTTGTATAAACGTCAACCCAGTAAATTCAAAACTTCAAGCCTAATGCTGAGGCAAATAATATCGCATTAAGACAATTTCAAGTTACAAGTGATCAACTGAACAGTTTCAACATTAAAGTCAGTAAATGTTAAAGTATAAAAGTTAGTGAATTGCAACTCCGCGAGAAACCGACGAGTCTGCAGCCACGAACGTCATCAGCCTGAGCCAACTTGATCCAACTGCTCGAGGAGGTCACTCCTTGTGCACGGACTGCTGGACGTCCTGGTAACCAAGGGGTTATTAGACGACATCATCGCATCGCAGCTGAAGGAGGTGACATATCCAGTCATTTCATTCTGCTGGTGGACTGGAGTTCACGGGACACACTACGCAAGAGTCAACGCCATCCACTTGTTTACGCGGAAGTAAACAAACCAGACGACATCATCACTACTGCCGACGTATCGAACGTAATATTGTTTCATAATTTTTGATTGCTCTTTTCACATCAATGAACATTTATTTTCTCTGTAATAAACAAATTATAATATTGCTGATTCTTTGTGTTCTACCCTCTGAGCCAAATCCCGCAGGTTTCAGTGGCGCTCAACGTGTGGGGCTCGAATAACATTCCTGGGAGCAATTGTTTTGAAAGAAATAACTGTTTTCTTGATTGTGAAAGAGTTACTCAGTTGTTCTGAAACTTGTGGACACAGGCATTGCGTAAAATTTTCATGTATTTGGAAATTCTACATAGAATCAACCCGTTAACGTAAAGATAAAGCCAACTGTAGATTTGTGCATGTTAGTTCATTACATCTGTTACGATGGCAGATCGAGATGCAAGTTTATCGTCAACAGTAAATTTAGATGATACTGTAGAGGGGGCAGAGCTTAGTGAGTCAGAGGTCACGAGTATTCAGGTGATAGAGGGGGGCAGAAACATCAACAGGGTAGTTATTTGTCATGGGAACAAGTTTGTTGTTGATGATACCGTGGGAACCAGATTAGGCATCGATAGAAATGACCTAACCCAGTCGCTGATTATTGTTGACGGAAGTCGTCTGAAAAAGATGTAAAGATCCAGAAAATTGAAGAATAAGTCGTAAAGAACTTTTACGATGGATGAAAAAGATGAAGAATATTGGAAATCCTGGATCGAGCTAAATAAGAAGGAATATGAAGAACAAGAAGAAAATAGAAGTGTCAAATTAGAATTCTGCGAGTTTAGTAATCGGGATTTATACCATTTAATGAGAACAGAACGAATTGATGAATTGTCAAGAAGAATCTATATAGAATTTGAAAGAAGAAGAAGAGAAGAAAAATGGACGATGAAAGAATTTGCTACATTGGATGAGGAAGAGTTGATGAGTATTTGTCACGACAGGACAGAAGAAAATGCGCAGATTAGTAAAAGGGCAAGGGCAGAATTACTTAGGAGATACGACAAAGAAGACGAAAATTGGAGAAGATATAGGGAATACAAATATGAAGCAGAGGAAACGTATTCCAAGCAAAGTTCCGAATATGATGACCACGTGTACGGAGCAGCATATTATGATGATTATGCAGATTCGGAAAGTGAAGATTTGAAGCAATTGTGGCATTGGGAACGCGTAAATCTCATAGAATACGTCCGTGAAGTTTCAAGAAAATGGAAGGATGAACTGGAGAAAGACGCTGCATTCGAAGCAGATGTTTCAACGAGAGAAGAAGAAGAAGAAGTTGTCTGCAATAGGTTGCAATCAGATGTGAATTCTGAGCAGAGCTGTGAGCAGCCTGACAAAGTTGAAGAAAGTTTTTATGAGGTTACAACGCCGCAAGAAGATGTTCAAGATTTTTGTCTGCCCAAGACACAGAAGAAGGAAGAAGAAGAAACGAAGATTCAGAGTCAGGATCGTGTTGAAATCGCTGATATTTCAGTACGAGAGAAAATTGAAGAAGATGCCGAGATTATACTTCCACAAGATAATTTCGAAGAAACCAGTGAACAATTTGAAGTTGAGAAAGTTGAGTTGCAGAACAACGACGTCATCACGAAAGAGCAAGAAGATTTAGACCAGCTGAAGACATGTGAAGTTGTCATTGAAGGTGTTAAAGAAGACGCTGTAAAGAAAGCAGAGAGTCAAGAAAACGAATCGTTCGAAGATGAAGTCATTCCAGAATGTTTGGTACAGGGAGTTGCAGAGGAAACCGTGAACAATTCACGAGATGAAAATGAAGAATTTGAGGTGACTAGACAAGCCTTGGTCAATATTGAGTTTGACGGCGATGAAATGGAGACTGTTTGTTGTGAGGAGGATCTGGACTGTAATGTTGTTGTTGAATTGAATTTGGAGGAGGAAGAATTTGTTGATTTCAGACGCAAAGGTCGTACTGAAGATTTGGAGATTATTGAAGATTTGAAGATTATTGAGAATCTTGAAGATATTGAGAATATTGAGATTATTGAGATGGTTACTGAAACCATAGTTATTGAAGAAAAAGCAGCAGATCAAGAAAAATTAGTTAAATCAGAGTCTAGTTTTGTCCAAGAATTTGAGAAGAGCGAAAATTACAACTTTTGTGCGGAGCTTAGTTCGATTCCAGCCGCAAGTATTACTGAACGAGTGAATGACGAGTTATTAATAACATTGAACGACGAGTTGACCGAAACCAGTTATGACGAGAAAATACAACCCTTCGATTACGTAGCAAACATGGAAATGCTCGAAGAAATTGCATACGAAGAAATGATGAAGATTACATGTCCGTTGATGCAAGAATCTCTACAAATTGAAGATAAAGACTTTCAAGATGAAGAAAGTAACGAAGAAACTGAAACGGAAGTCAAGAAAGAAAATGAAACTTATACATCGACCACTGCAAGGAATAAGCGTGAAGAATTCTTCTGGACACACCTAGTTGAGGTAATTTCAATAGGGCCAACGCAAGATGTTCAAGAAGATGCCAAAGTTTCATTCCCATTCGATCGTGGACGGATGATAGAAAAACAATACGTCGAGCAGCTGATTCCTACTGATGACAACAACAATGTTGATGTTATGGTCGCAGTATGATGACCCAGCAAAAGTAGGTCACTAGGCCAATAACGGGACTGTGATAAGAGAGAGGGTTGAGTCGAGCATCGTTTCCGGGAAATAGGATGAGGTTTGTTTTTGTTTTGGTAGGTGGAGGGGTGAGTTCATTCATTCAGGTTTAGATAAGACAGCTGTAAGGGGAAATAAACTTGCATCTGTTCAAGGAAACTTTTTGTTTGTCAAAAGGAAGAGATTATTCCTGCTAGATAGTCCAGTCTCTATGTGAATCCTTGTTTTATCACCATTTTCTCATTCAAAATTTCAATGTATTTCAAATTTTACTTCAGTCAAAAGGTGAACAACAAGAATTCAGGGGGCTCTGTAACAAGTTGGCCTATCTAGGTTAGAAAATTAACTTTAAAAATAATAATGTTTGCTTGAAGTAGGTTTAAAGAATGAACAAGCTTGTAGCATGGCATTCTTAGAGTCAAGGTTAACTGAACACAAAGTAATTAATTAGAATCATTATGTAAACTTACAATCTTTAAAATTCAACAACAATCAAAATATAGACAAAAATATAACGAGCAATCAAATAAGTTTAACAATGTGCAATTATATCAAGAAAGTGAGTGAATCCATATAAAAAGTATGTGACCTTACCTAAATTGTGATGTCACCACGTAATAACAAGTGAACCAGTCATTGTGATAACGCTACAAAACCAGTCAGCCAGACTAGTTTTCAGTGATTCCAAGAAAAGCATGGGCCTACGTGCAGAAAGAAAGTCGTTTCGCGGGCTTTAGAAATGACAGAATGTCTAAAATTAGCTACCACGTGTACGAAACCAACCAATCAGATTCTTTGGAGGGAAAACGATGTCAGAGGGTATAAAACGTCAGGCTACCAGCCAAACATCATCAGTCGGAGTTTTCTCAGAGCAGTGAGACCTGCCTCGCGAACCGTGAAGCCTTGTGCACGCAACATAGTATAATTTCAGCGAGACAGTGCCGATGTGATCGAAGGTAAACATTAAAATAACATTTTTGTATAAACGTCAACCCAGTAAATTCAAAACTTCAAGCCTAATGCTGAGGCAAATAATATCGCATTAAGACAATTTCAAGTTACAAGTGATCAACTGAACAGTTTCAACATTAAAGTCAGTAAATGTTAAAGTATAAAAGTTAGTGAATTGCAACTCCGGGAGAAACCGAGAAACCTAAAGAAGATCTTGGCAAGATTTTTCAGCAGGGGTAGCACGCTATCAGAAAACGTCAATTGGCCGGGACGCTGTTTCTTCAAAACTACTAATGATATTAAGCTGAAAATATTTAATATTATTCGAAATATATTGCTCATTTGTGTGAAAATTTCAATACATTTGGATTGATGGAACGAATGCTATGGTATCTTGAAGTTCAGCTTAAAACGCAGAAACTCCGGGAGATAATTTCACGTTTTGAAATTATCTTGTGTTAGAAAACTTGTGAAATTAATTATACTCCTGCTTTTAAGCTCAACTTTAAGAAACCACAATTTTTGTTCCAATGATCCAAATGGATTTAAATTTTTACACAATTGATAGCAATATATTTGAAATAATATTTGAAATTTTCAGCTTGATATCGTTAGTGGTTTTGAAGAAACAGCGTCCCGGCCAATTGACGTTTTCTGAACACGCGCTATTTGTGCACGCGTATAATTGATTTTTCGACAACCAAATTCTAGCAGCTGTAATTTTTTTCCTACAAAAGTTATGTATTTCAAACTTTCACACATCAAACCTTAGTATGTGTTTATATTATTTGAAATTTTCAGTCTGATTTGTGCTGTAGTTTCGTCACAGCGTTGTCTCGCCAATTGTGTGTTTTTATTGGGCCACCCGGTATATATAATATATATATACATAATATATAATAATGATCAAAATAATGCTTAATCATTTATTTTTGCTCAAATATAATTTATCCCCATAAAAACACTTCGTGTAAAAATAACAGCCAAGTCTCTTCAACTAAAAAAAAATGTGAAATCTAAAAATTCTGCACTGAAAAGTGCAGTGCAGCCTTTACACTGAAAAGTGATTAAAATTTGAGGTCAATTAGTTCACGGGTGTTGTCTCCAATCGTATCAACCGGCATCTAATTAACAAGGCATGAAGCAAACATGAAAAGGTGCTACTAATATACAATTAAATTGATCATGTAAACATCCTATCAAAGTTACAAACACTTACGAAAAAAATAAACGGAACTGGGTATGGCTGAGTGGTAACGCTCTGAACCTAGTCTGAACATTGTATTCCGGAGGGTAAACGGACGTTTCGCCGACGGAATTTTAAAATGCACGGAATTTTCGCCGACGGTAAAATTGACCATGGAGGAACTTTCACCGCCAGAAAAAAATCTTACAAACCAATCATCTCTCAAAAATAAAAAATCTCAAAAACAAAAAAAATCTCTATTCTCTTAAAATTTTAAAAACCAATCATCTCTCAAAAATAAAAAATACACAAATCTTAAAAACAAAAAAATCTTAAACTTCTTAAATCTCAAAAATTTAAAAACCTTCCGAGATTGAAAAAATCTCTATCTTTAATATGTTCCAAAATTGTATAAATATACAAACATAGTTTCAAAATGTATATTTGAAAAGAAAATATGATATTTTTTCCAAGAATAAGTATTTGTGTTTCACAATAAGCTACTTCTTATCTTCTGATCTTATAGGTATCTATGAAAATTGTGAAAATGTTAGATAAATATTTATAAGAAAATTTATTAGAGTTTTCTGAACTTTCAAATTAATCTGTTTCAAAATTTTATGAAAAATAGAAATATAGTTTCAAAATGTCTATTGAAAAGAAAATATGATATATTTTCCAAGGACCGGACATACGGCGTGCACCTGCCCCCTGGCCCTGTCTCTCATCTCAAGGGATTAAATAATCTCCTTCCTCAAAACGATGCACATCAAAAAATAAAATGTCAAAATACACTTTATTTTGGATTGAAGTGAAGATGAGATACCTTGACACATATTATTTCCTAAAATCTGAATTATTTTTCCGTGAATGCTTATAAATTGTCACCACTTCATCTAAAATTTTCATTGTCGGCAAAAATTCCGCCTTAAATCTGTCAAAGTTCCGTCGGCAATAGTTCCGTCGGCGAAAGTTCCGAAATGTCGACTAAAGTTCCGTCGACGAAAATTCCGTCGGCGAAAGGTCCTACCACCATTCCGGAGGCCCGGATTCGATTCCCGCGGCCGTCCTTCCTGACTGGGGTTTTTTCGTGGTATTCCCTCAGTCGACAGGAGAATGCTGGGAAGGTACCCTACTAATAGGCCACGACCGCCTCCTTCCCACCTTCCATCATCATTACCCACTCATCATCATAATCATTCATCCATCGCCATTAGCCTCGCTGCAGAACAGTGCGACGTTACACACAAATAAAAAAGCGCTACTAATATACAATCAGACTGATCATGTGAACATCCTCGTAAGATCACGGCCGAGCCGAGAGTCGCCAAGCAAAGGCGGGATTTTAGCCGAGAACAACTCACTCTTATATATTGAACACATCCGGAGTCCGCCCGATTAAATACACTTATGATTTTCAATACGTCATTATCAAACAATTTAGGTAACGTTGATTCAATAATCAATATTTTGCAATAAAAAATAATTTTTAAAATTCTTGGTGGGGCTTAGTCCCATTAGCCCTTATGGACGAGCCGCCACTGCATATGGCTGTGATTTGCATACACGCCGCCGTTACGTCCATGACAACTATTCACAGTATTTTTAAATATACGACTAATGCCAGTCACAACATGCACTTGCAGCTACATGTTGCACTTGTATTGCAGGTTTTGCAAGGCCAAAACCGCTTCAGTCGGCGTGGTATGTCTGGTGTATGGTGTTCTTTGTGAAGGTGCATCAACTGAGCAAATAGTCGTAAGAGATCAGAATACGTAACATCTAGAAAACCAATCCACGAAGTAAAAGTGTGTTTCATTGTTTAATGTTTAGTTAGTGGATACATTCGGACAAAGGTGAGTACACATAACACTATAGGAAAGTTCTGTGTGAAAAGCGTTGATGAGCGAGCCTCGTATTTCATGCGAATTCATAATAATTATGCGTTTGCAAGTTACTGCTCTACAGATCTTGTAACTGAAGCATCAAGAAAGCAGTGGTAAATATTTTTTCAATTCATTTTTCAGTCAACACGCTAAATATCCGTAAAATTTCAATAACTTTTGGATTCAACGACTGATTATAGTCTGAAAATTGTCAAAAAATACAAATAATGTTGGTCCCAACGATCATGCAAAGTTTTAAGGTGGTTAAATTTTCAAAATATGAGATCGTCCACAAGAAAATGTCCATCAATAAAAAAAATAAAAAAAAAAAAAATCATTTTAATTGTGTAATACTTTAAGCTTCTTATGAGAGTACTCAAAATATTTAATATAATATCATATCTTGACATTTAAAAAACAGTTATAATTATATTTTATTTTCTTTAAATTCAAATTATCATATTTTTTTATATTATAGTACGTTATCGTATTAGCTACTTCTGCCAATCTTCAAAATATCAAATATATTTAGTCTTGGTAGGTACTATAAAAAAATACTAGGAAAACGCTCAGTGTAACGCGTTTATGAGCGAGCACGGGTACGTGCAAATTCTCGAACCGGAAATGCGTACACAACGCACAGAAAACATATACATCCATATTGAATTGAAATATGATATCAACATAAAAGTATATTATGCTTTTCATCGAAACTTTAAAATAGCATCTAAGCACCCTGGTTCATAAAGCAAATCAGAATCAAAAAACATTCATTTCGATACTTCATTACTGACAGATATTAAAAATGTCAATACGTTCATACGTTCTAAACTGATTGGGATGAAATTTTGTAAAATAAGAGACAATATTGGTCTTAATAATCATGCAAAATATGAGTTTGATCAGAATTATCGAAGACCGTTTTTATTTTTCAGCCTATCAGGAGATATTTATTTAAATTTTAACCAATGAATGGATTTCAACATATTGGGTCTGTAAACAGAGAAGGTTGTCTTTATATGTGTGCAAAATTTCAGATGCAATTTCAGATTCAGATTTCGGTGCAACTTCTATTGGTCCAGGTAGCAGCCAAAAAATAAAAAAAAAATAGGTCGGTGTCAAAAAAGTCAGGAGTCGCTCGCTTCGCTCGCTAAAAAATGTGACACTTTAAACTTTGTGTTGTAAAGGTAAGGAGGAACTGTAACTGATAACTAGGAAAACGCTCAGTGTACCGCGTTGATGAGCGAGCACGGGTACGTGCAAATTCTCGAACCGGAAATGCGAACACAACGCACAGAAAACATATACATCCATATTGAATCGAAATATGAGCCTTTCAATCGACATAAAAGTACTATATGCTTTTCATCGAAACTTGAAAATAGCATCTAAGCACCCTGGTACATATAGCAAATCAGATTTAATTCAATTGGCACTGGAAAACATTCATTTTGAATTTTGATACTTCATTTCTGACAGCTATTAAAAATGTCAATAAGTTTATACGTTCTTAACTGATTGGGATGACAGATGACATTTTTTTAAATAAGAGACAATGTTGGTCTTGATGACAATGCAAAATATGAGTTTGATCAAATTTATCGAAGACCATTTTCATTTTTCAGCCTATCAGGAGATATTTATTTAAATTTTAACCAATAAAAGTATTTTAAAAAAATGGGTCTGCAAACAAAAAAGGTTTAATTTACATGTGTGCAAAATTTCAGATCGATCGGTGAAACGGTGCAACTTCTATTGCTCCAGGTAGCAGCCAAAAAAAAAACAGAGGTCCGTGCCAAAAGAGTCAAAAGAAGTCGCTCGCTTCGCTCGCTCAATAATGAAATAATATTGTTAGTTGTTACCTACTCTGTTAAGAGTAGAGTACCTACGCTGTTAAGATGGCTGCCGAACACTTTAAGTGGTTGGACTACGCTGTCTTCGGAGTGATGCTCTTGTGCTCTGCGTTGATCGGCGTCTACTTCGCCTTCTTCGCCAAACAGAAGCAGAACACCACTTCCGAGTATCTCATGGGCGGCAAGACCATGGGCATCTTCCCCATCTCAATGTCGCTCATTACCAGGTAGGTACAGAGATCCCTTTCCAAGGTCATATACGTTGCTAAAGGCAACAAGGGTCCGTTCCAATAGCAAGGTGGGCAATCATAGTCTGCTTAACAACTAATTTGCTGAATACTATATACTATGAATACTATGCTTATACTATGAATGTATTGGACGTTACCTACTTTTAATATTTTAAAGAGCACACCTTTCCGCTGCGTGTTTGACTAAGTCACACACACTAACACACACATGACTAAGTACATTAAGTCTTTGACTAAAGGAGAATAATCTGACCCGCTCACAATCTAAAACGAATGACAATAATTTCCTCTACAAACAATGGTTCTTATTTCTGCAGCCACATCTCCGGAATTGCTATATTGGGATTCCCGGCAGAGATGTACATCTACGGGACACAGTTCTGGATCGTTGGTGTGAGTCAGCTCGTCGTCTGTGTCGCTCTGTCACTTGTGTACCTCCCTGTGTTCTACAAGCTGCAGATCACGTCGTCATACGAGGTCAGAGCATATAACAGAGAGGCGGAGTGACGACAGTAGAGGATCTTCTCTCTTCACACATTTCTTATAGTCACTCCCAAAATTCTTAATTAATAGTTATCAGTTAGCCCTCTCTCCCAAAATCTCCACAATTATTAACATTATTCAACGCTCCCCTAAACAGATAAATACCTACTGAAATTCCAATCACTTCTTACATCCCAAGTTTTATTTTAAGATTTATGTACGATGGAAATTCGTACAAGATCGGAATTCACAACGTTAATTCACAACATAAATTGAATGTTATATCGGGTATTCTTGTTTTAATATAATAATCGGTGTTTATGCGGATGCATTGAAACACTAAAACCCTTTCTCTCCACAGTATCTGAACCTGCGCTTCAGTCCAGCTTGTCGGTTGCTCGGCTCCATCTTCTTCCTTATGATGATGGTGAGTCAAACATTCACATTCGCTGGTGGAATCTCAACAACTCTCCAAGAACACGAACACCTTCCAAAGAAGTCCAGGGAATCAATTGATAATATCCAAACGTGTTACTGACGATGTGAACCTATTTGCTCTCATTTGTTTCGTAGTCGGATGACAATGAGATTTGAAAAAGAGCAATAGGGCTGGTTAGAGAGCCTAGAGTGTTTCAAGGCTCTCTAGGGCTGGTTATCTCCGAACCGGAGATGGAAAGGATAATCTAATAATGAAGTAGGTGTATTGAACATATATTTGTGTTACTTCTAACCCCAACTGTTTGTATTGTTAACCGTAAGGGAATTTATATTAAAAAATTTGAATTGTCTTATGCTCATGAGTAATTCCTCGTGAATTTGGATCTTTCTTGTTCAGTCTACACTCAAACAATGAAGAGAAGGAGCATTGTAGAAAATTTGTGTATGTATAATTTTTATGTGCTGTATTTTCAGCTGTTCCACATTCCAGTCGTCATCTACGTTCCTGCACTCGCCTTCAATCAAGGTGAGTAATTCAATGGAGACTCTGGGTATCCTGATTGACTCGTATCAAACAACGTGCATTTGGTTTCAGTGACTGGAATCAACATCCATCTTATCACCCCCGTCGTCTGCTGCGTCTGCATCTTCTACACTTCTCTGGTAGGTCACATTCCACTCGGTCAAACAATTATTATAGATTGGTTGGCATTGTCATATTGACCACTCAGAAGCAAATAGGGTTAATTTCACTTCAGATTTTGCATGATTAATCAAATGATTTGGAATAGAATTTCTGGATTTATTCTGAAATTTACATCAATTACACATCAAGAAAACAAACAGTAAAGACATTGGCTAAATGTACCCTAGTTTTAAAATCCGTATTATGCATCTATTGGGTCCAATAGAATCACACTGTCCACCCTATCAAAAGTTCCTGGCTCCGTCTCTGGGTAACGTATTGTTCTCTTCCACAGGGCGGACTGAAGGCTGTGGTGTGGACAAACACACTGCAGACGGTCTTGATGTTCGGAGGAGTCATCGTCGTGATGATTCTGGGCATCATCGAAGTCGGTGGCACGTCCGTGGTCATTCAGCGCAGTCTCGAATCAGACAGGATTGATTTCTTCAAGTAAGTCGTTTGGTTCATTCTCTTGGCACTTGACATTTGGGATTTTTTTTTGCATCTACTCGTATTTATATTTGTCAAGTATCGATGACGATCGCGGGAAGAAAATATTACGGTTGGCTACACAAAAATATGACCTTTAATATTAATTTCCTGAGTAATGCGATCCTTCACAGGCTGTTCTTATAGCACCTCTGACGAAACATTGTCAATTTCAAAATTCAAGACAATCTAACGTTTCTACGTTTTCTACGTTTCCTACCTAAAAGATCTTCCAACTCGAACCAGATGGTCATTTTGTTTCTCAGCTTCGATCCAGATCCGAGAATCCGCCACACTTTCTGGACGACGCTGATCGGAAGTTTCTTCAACTGGTTGGCAGCCGGCTCGGTGAATCAAGCCATGGTACAGCGCTATCTTGCCATGCCAAGTCAAAGCATGGCGAAAATGTAAGCATTATAATAAGAATAACTCGCTGTCAAAACTCTGCTTCATGGATTCACAAAGTAAAGAATGACCAACACCCTGGGGGCCTATTCTATATCTTTTTTTGATCTCGTCGCGGCCGCCTTCGTTTCACTGCCATTAATACAGCATTACGCCGAAATGAAGGCGGCCGCGACGAGATCAAAACGAGATATAGAATAGGGTCCCTGGTACCAGATAACTAAATTATGTTGTCCTGGAAACTTCGTTTGGTCAGTTTCTTGATATAAGTAGTACCTGTAGTAGTAGGGATACTATATACATTTCTTATCTAACTCGATGGTATCTATCTTAAAGTACATTAGGTATACAATGTCTGTCTGTATGTCTGTAGTATGTATGTATGTTCTTCATACACCTACACCCTTTGACCGATCTCAACCAAATTTGGTACAGACATTCTATGAAAACTAACTGACGTCATAGGGTACATACTCCCTTCGCCAAACCACCCCTTATTGAAAAAAACACCCTTAATAGAAAATTAATCTGCATACAAGAGTGCGTGATGTTTTGCCAGTTTCCAATAGTGCTGACGCGGTGCAGCCGGGAGAATTGCGCCAGTCACGAAAGACGTCTGCGGGAAGGGCGGGGGGGGGGGGGGGGGGGGGGGGGCTGAAAGGAATTCGCGTACATTACAATTCTACGAAATAGAAGTTGACTCCGAAATGATTGCGTCATCATGCCGGCTACTCGCCTTCACCCAACCCGTCTCACATAGGTGTAATACAGGTTGCCTTCATCACAGGCGTCCCTCGCCAACGAGCCCGAGCAACGCCGGGCGGATCAGCTAGTCGGCTAGTAAGTGTATCCACTTTTTCTGACATCAACTCTTGCATTGAATGCATGACGTCAACTTTCTGTCCCCCAGAACTGTGCTTATTCTTGGAATCGGTGTATTCTTCATCATCTCGCTGTGCTGCTTCACTGGCCTCATCATCTACGCTTACTTCTACGACTGTGACCCTGTAGCCACCAAAGTAAGTATCACTTCATTGAAACTACTCTCACAGAATATCTTGATAAGTGATTGTAAAAGAGGAGTTCTGTAAGGGGAATCACCACGTTGTTATGTTCCAGATGATCAGTAAGGCGGACCAAGTGCTGCCGTACTTTGTGATGAGGATCTCCCTGGCTGTGCCGGGGCTGCCCGGCTTGTTCGTGGCGGGAGTCTTCAGTGCTGCACTCAGGTCGGTCTTCAACACCATCTATCCATGACTCACTTGGAAGTTTGATATGTATTCACACATGCAACCCTTTTCACCGGCTTTGCAAACATTTTCGTTGTAAGAATATCTTTCGTATGACCAGTGAATACGTAAAAGGTTTACATCAATGAATAATTTAATTATCTCAAAATAATTAAATACAAATAATACCTCACGACCGAAAACTAAGACGTTCCACTTTCTGCCAGACACACAGTTTCACATCTATTTGGATGTCCGTATACAGTTATACATCAATTATTATCTGATGATTACTATAAGCTTCACAACTTAATCCTTTTATTAGATGGCTCATCATGCATATTGACGTAATTATTTAACATTTGCTAATGACTAGTTTTGTCACATTATCCCGTCTCTAATCCATCACTTTATCCCCAGTTCCATGTCAACTGGACTGAACTCGATGGCCGGCGTGATTTTCGAGGACATGATACGCCCCATGTTGCGGACGCCGATCAGCGAGGCGAGGGCGAGCACCGTGATGAAGGTGATGACGGCGTTGTTGGGGGCGGTGTGCGTCGCCCTCGTGTTCATCGTCGAGCACATGGGGGCGTTGGTGCAAATGACATTGAGTCTGACCAGCACCGTCGCCGGACCGCTTCTAGGAATGTTCACGCTTGGCATGTGCTTCCCTTGGGCCAACGAGAAGGTAGCAATTGTTTTTCTATTATATATCACCATGTCACCTTTATCGTATTACCCTCCTTCGCAACATATTGACAAATATATTTAAATATAATGTAAATGGAAGTTGTCTTGGGGGAGGATGCCAGAAAGAGTCATCAGTGTCGATTCACCACCACCTCTACTATCAATCCCCATAATGGCAAGAAATTATGAACCTCAGCAGAACTGATCCTACTTGTAATCTACTACCACCTCTTCACCCCCTCCTAATTAAATCGATCAATCTGAAGTCACTTATCAGCTCAAAATCGTAACTATCCATCTAATGGTTAATCGTTTCATTGAGCGAGCGTAGCGAACGTCACCAAGGTACTCTTATGGCACTTTCTCTGCGTGTTTTCTTTTTTTTGTGTTTAGTGCCCAGGTCAAACCGTTCAACCAATCGCTCTGAAATTTTGCACACATACCAATACAATCTATACTGTCTCTGGGATCGTTTTTGAACCGGATCCTTTGATTGGTTGATAAATGAAAATGACATGTATCTCACACCGTTTGACCTATCAAATAATAATTTTCACTGATTTTGAGGCCGTCTTATAGTATTATGGTTATAAATTTCAAAGAAATCCGTTGATTGGTTAAAATTAAAATACGTTTATTATGTTATTTTTGAAATGTAAACAGAAACCGTTTGACCGATCAACTTAAAGCATTGCAATGGTCATTGGGACAAACATTTTATCTACTTTTTGCCCTTCTCTACTTTTCTACTTCTCTACTTCTCTATCTACTTTTCAACACGTATCGTCATTTTAAGGACATTTTACTCTATAATCTTGAAATATTTGCAACTTTCTGCTAATTATTTCAAACACTGCTTTCTTGATAATGCTTCTTTTCCACTTGTAAACGCACATCAAATCGCATGCAATACGAAGGCTCGCTCATTTAACGCGTTACAAAGAGCGTTTTACTAGTTATCAAATTTAGGTATTGAAAACATCTTTACGTTTAAAAGGCTGAATTACACGATTCAAGTTTCCTTGAATTGAAGCCTTTCAAGAGGGTTGCTTTCAAGACTTGGATCGTCTAAATGAAAACATTGAAGCATTTAACACATTTCCAATTCTTGAATTCAAGACATCTCTTCAGCCTTTTCAATTAGAACATGTCCTTTTCTCTTTCATGTCTTGAAATACTTCCACCAATTGTTATTTTTTGTCTGGGGCTTAACGTCGCACTGTTCTGCAGCGAGGCTACTGGCGACGGATGAATGATTATGATGATGATTGGGAGATGATGGTGAAGATTAGGTAAGGATGGAAGGTGGGAAGGAGGCGGTCGTGGCCTATTAGTAGGGTACCTTCCCAGCATTTGCCTGTCGACTGAGGGAAAACCACGAAAAAACCCCAGTTAGGAAGGACGGCCGCGGGAATCGAACCCGGGCCTCCGGAATACAAGTTCAGAGCGTTACCACTCTTAATAATAAACTGTGTTTAATATTGTCGCCTGTTAATGATCTGTATCTATCGCACATCAGGGCGCTCTAGCGGCTGGTCTCACAAGCTTCGGTGTCACTGCATGGATGTCGTTTGGCGCATTTGTTGGCAGGAATCAAGGACTCATCACTTTTCCCACCAAGGAGCTGCGCGTGGACGGTTGCGCGGCAGATATTCTCAATCAGACTCTCATCAAGCCCTACATACCTACAGAGTAAGTACCTAACTGAGTAAGGTAGAACCACCATAACCTCAATTTTTCCGAATTACTTGAAATTCTGGGGAATTATTGATAATCATGCCAAACACAATCCCTGACAAAATGAAACACTTCTCGTGTCTAGTTTCTGAGATAATGAGCTGTCTCCCCTATGTTATCTTATAGCGGAAAAAGAAAAATGTATCAATTTTAGGCTATAATGACGAACTATTTTTTGTGTCAATAGATTTGAACAAAAATCTTTTTCTTATTGTAGACATAATATGAATATACTATCAGGAAAAATTGAAAATTATACCAACATGTGCTATTTTAAAAGTTAGAGACCAAATACGACATTATTTAATATTTTCCTATAGGTACCTCCCAAGTTAAAGTTTTGTTCATCATCTGATGACATAAATTTGAAAACTTATTGTTGGACTGGAGTTGTAAACTACAGAACATTAAATGAGTCTGTTCTACTTAAATATAGTTTCAAATATAGAAACGTTTTTTTGAGCTTGTAATTTCAAGAAAAAATATTTCTGACATTTGATATCAGATATTTGAGATTTGATATTTGTATATCAATCAATGACTCTCTTAAACAGTACGGTATGAGTTCTATATAAATTTATTGAGAGCATATAGAACTCATCCCATACTGTTTATTTTCAAAATAAGATCTGTTCTGAAACATTAAGAAGTTATAACTGAGTATGTATTTTCTTTGATATTAGATAACTGGACACTTCTATTCTGTATTTCCAGCGAGAGCGTGTTCCTCCTGTACCGCATATCCTATCAGTATTACGTGGTGATCGGCCTCGTGGTGGCGCTGGTCGTCGGCAACGTCGTCAGCTTCCTCACGGGTCCGCGAGACATCCGCGTCATCCCCAGAGACTTGCTGTCGCCGATCATACATAGCCTTCTGCCTCGACAAGAACCAGACACGGCACTCGACGAGAACAAGTCCAAGTTTAAAACTCTGATTCTTCGCTGTCTGCCTCCAGCACAGACTCTAGAAGAGTTCGAGCTTGGATTTATACATAGTTAAGACGGCTGGGTAGTGAGTTTGTCCTTTAAGAGTTTAATCGATTTTTATCAATATCTTTTGCCAATGAAATTAATACAAAATAAGGATTTGTACGAGTATTCAAGAACAGTTCAATGAAAATAATTCCATAGCTTGTAATGGCTTATTAGATTTACTTTGTCCTACAGACGTTAAGTGCCCGAAAATTAGTAAAATTATGGCACTAAACATATTCTGTTGGACAAAATAAAGCTAATAACTTATTCCAAACTATGAAACTATTTTCATTGAACTATACTGAATACTCGTACAAAGCCCTATTTTGTTAACAATTACATTGGTAAAAGATATAGATAAAATTCGATTAAAAAGCTCTTCAAGACCACGCTCACTACTCAGCCCTCTTAAAGGCCTTGGCCAGGTTGCTTCAGCTTCTACATAATAATGTGACAAGAATGATTTTATCCAATATTCCAAAAAATAAAATAGATCCGACAATCACAACGCTCACAATGTGACAATTAAACTCTTGCCGCAACCCGCCACACACTGAACGCAAGCCCGCAACGCATGGAGCAGTGACGTCAGTGCGAGGGACCGCCCTGCAAGCCAACCCGCGGCCGGCCGCGTGCTCTTACGCTGAAGCAACCTACTAACTCTATGCCGACACATGACAAGTCAAATCTCAAATAAGTCAAATTTCCCTGATTTTACCGTGGTTTACCAAGAAATTTTTCCCGATAATTATTCCAAACTCGTCCACTTGGCGGTGGTTTCTTAGATACCTACAATCTGATTTCCAGACAGATTTCGGCGATGCATTCAGTAATTCGCACATTCGCACACGGAAGTAATTCGCACTTTAATCTATTTGCAATGTCATTATCAGTCTATGTAAAGTGGTTTGAACAAACTAGTGATGATTAAGTAGGAGTAAAGTTGTCTCTGTTAATGCTATGAAGCCACTGTTTATATCTGTCTGCTGATGACTGACTGGGAAATCGATGCAAAGAAACTTTATTTCCACCCGCGCCTACACATTTTAGAGTATTGTTACATTTATATACACAGCATTCTTCAACCATTGTTACGGTATTTCACACGCAGTAAAAAATTTAAACTAAAACGTACATTATTCCCTTCTATTTATTCACTGTTATGGTCACTAATGTAAACGCTTTTATAATCACTATTTCAATTGTCTATAATAATGAAATACCCACTAGTTATTTAATAAATAAATGCTTGCTACTCTCCTGCCTTCCTATCATAAAATAATATCACCTGAAATACACCCGTATTCATGAAACCACACAAATCAACTGAAGACAGTCAACGCGCTGCATCCTGCTGTCTTGACGCCGAGCGATCCCTCGCACTGACGTCAGTGCCCCATCCGTGACCGGAAACTAAGAAGGGGTGAAATTCTGCTCATGGGCCGAAAACAACATTTTTTTTGACGTCTCAGCTCTTCCGACACCAACTACCATCCATTGAAACACATACCTTAGGAAGTCGTACTGGGGCTTTAAAGTAGCTACATGGTCTATGCACAGCGGTCGTGACATGTTGCCGACTCAAACCGAGAACTCTTCATTAGTTCAATCGTCGAATTATCATTCGATATTAGATGTTTCCTCGATTGAATGTCTACGCCGATACCGTTTTTACCTATCTTAGACAGGCATTTTTTTAAACAATTTATAAGTTTTTATTGTGGACAAATCGAACAACACATTGATTTCATTTTATTTCTGTATAATATGAGCGCTTAACCTGTCAACTCAATAATAATAAAAAAGCAATTTGAAACATTGTATGTTTAGTTGTCATCTTCTTTTCATCGTAGATTTTTCAAATATTGACGAAAAACAAATTTTGAAAAGTATTTGATTTGATTTTCAATTTGTAATAATAAGAAGACACATAAATAATTTTATGAAAAAATACGCACAAAGTCTGTTTGCATATGAGGGGGGGGGGGGGGGGGGGACAATCAGACAGGTATCAGGACAAAGCAGACAATTGGAATCTACCTCGACTTATTGCATCTATAAAGGCGGTATTCTATGAACACCATTTACTGAACAGCTTTAAACATTTCAGCGCTCTGGTGGCAATAATAATAATCACATCAATCTATACATTTACATTTTTATGAATCATTATTCTCCCCTATCCTCGATTCCCCTATCCCCTATTCTCGAAACAGTTATCACGTCATAAGTTATGAATCATAAAAAAGTCATAATATTAACATGGTGAGAGATAGGACAAACCTCCTTATGAATCATAACTTGAGAGTTATGACGTGATGGGGTCAAGTTTCAGATATGTATAGCGTACTTTACTTTGTACAATTGAATTTTTTTTCGTATGTTTCGTAAAAAGTTGAGATTTATAGGGAGGATTTATTGGTCAAGATCAATTTTATTAACTAAATGAATGTCTATTCAAAAACCAAGATAGCCATTTTGGTGGCAATGATTGGAGGCACACATTTGTGGTAAATTTGAAAAATATAAGACATGCATTGGGAATGTGGGAGTAATCGAAAGTAAGTCTATGTTCAAAATATATGGCCCATCCGGTCTATATTATTGGCAAGTGAACTGTTAACAAATATTAAATAAAATATTTTGGATATTGATGTATTGCCTGAGATGTGTACTAAAGAATGGCGCAAAAAATGATTAAGATCGGTTTTGAACTTCCTGATTTACAGCGATATTATACTTCAATATCCTCCGCTTCAAAAATGTTATTACAGGTTCTGTTATTTTTTAACAATAGGAAGCGTTCTGACGTCACACTGGTTTTAAAGATGGCCGACGTCTAAATTTTTGAAGCAGAGCTGCTATTGAAGTAATATCGCTGTAAATCAGGAAGTACAAAACCTATCTTAATAATTCACTTTCATGTTAATCGTATAACAAGTGCAGTAAAAGTTATAACTATACATCGCGAAATAACAGAATTGATGAATACTTTAGTGTCAACAATCACTTAAATCTGCATATTTCATTATACAGCACAGCACACATTCAATCAAATTCTTGCGAGAACTAGAAAATGTGAAATTCTACCGCCGGCCTCTGATCTAAAGATATTTCAAAAAGTTACACATCATTCAAAACATTCACAATCATTCACATCAAAACATCATTCTCAAATTCAATAGGGGCAGGCTTGGAAATCAGAAGTTAGTTGAGGCGAGCTTGTCACTGACTGTACTTTATACATGGTTACAGAACCTGTATAAACCAGGTTGCATTTTTCCAAATGTGGATGAGCTATATGACAGTGAGCGTCCTTCACTGCTGTTTCTGATGTATTTAAACAAGATGCAATAAATGCAATGAGTTGAGAGAACCACTCTGCAGACACTCGTGAGACAGTGTGCAATGGAGGCAGTTGACTTTATCCAGCGCGGCAACGGGAAGAGGATTCGATTGTCTGGATCACTAGGAGCTCACTTCCTGAACAAGCTGCAACAGTATGGGACTCTTGTAGCACAGGTTCAAGAGGTAGGCACTGTTTCCCATTGGGGTTTGGCTGTATTTTTAACTCATTTTGCATTACATTGGCAAAACGGAGTTTCGTAAACATAACAATTGCTTTAAAAACAAAATTCTTCAAGTACAATGTTCATTATACCCATAATTAACTTCAATTTGAGTCATTCATTGTTGCCATTGTTGATTTCAATTAGTTGAACTGGATATGATTTGATTTGTTGAGAGAGAGACTCTTTTTTTACTCTCTAATTGACACACCTCTTTTTCTTTTTGTCTGTTACTTGTGGATATACAGGTTGTATTGTTACACCCATCGATCTGAAATTTTGCACACAAGTTAGGACCACCTTTTCAGTTTCCAGTCCCTAATTTTTTTGAAATCCGTTCATTGGTCAAAATTAAAAAAATCTGGCTGAAAACCTAAATGATCAGATCAAGTTCAAATTTTTACCATTTACTATTATTTTCATTTTTCATTTTAATTAGTTCAGAACGTATGCACTTATTGTCATTTTTAATAGCTATCAGAAATAAAGTATCAAAATGCATATGATTCCATTGCAACTGAATCTGATTTGCTTGTACTAGAGGAGCTTATTTTCAAGTTTCAATGAAAAATACACACGATTTTGTTGACTAAGTGGATCATATTTCAATTTTATATGTATGTATATCTTTTTTTTACGGAATTCAGTCTCGAAAATTTGCACGTACCGGTGCTCGTTCATCAAAGCGTTACACTGAGCGATTTCCTAGTTTATTTAATCAACATTTCAAAAAATTATAAATTAGTTGTTTAAAATTTCGTCATAATAGTGCCAAAATGGTATAATATTAACACGGCATTCCAGAATAATATCTCGAGACTTTTTTTCGAGATAAGTTGACCATGGGCAATCCTCCAAGAAAAGCTGCTTGTAAAAACTGTAAAGTGAAATTACTGACGACATTGCACTCGTCTATTATAGTGTAGGTTTCTTCAACTATCCACAGAAGGTGCACATATCGAACGTTGCAATAATATATTGTATACTAATACAACACCAATTAATGAAGTATAGGTATACATTTTGGGCGCTAGCATCACACAGCCACGTCTCGAAGATCAATTATTCACAATGCAAACTTTGCTGCCAAATCAATTATATTATGTATAATTGAAACGCGATTAAGACATATTTTATCCCAAGAAGAGAAAATCTAAAATTGTTGAGCTGACTAATTTTCTACCCATCTGCAACTTTGCTATAACTAAACAATAAACATACCATATTTGGAAATAAAAAAGGTCAGTGAAAATCAAGTAGCATTGTGTGTGTTGTCTCCAGGTAGATGGCGTGGAAGTGAGTGTGACGTACTCGGAGCTGCTGCGTCACGGGAAGGTTGTGGCTGGTCTCCTGCGACAGCATGGCCTTGGATCCGGAGACACGGTGATGTAGTGTGTGTTGTCTCCAGGTAGATGGCGTGGAAGTGAGTGTGACGTACTCGGAGCTGCTGCGTCACGGGAAGGTTGTGGCTGGTCTCCTGCGACAGCATGGCCTTGGATCCGGAGACACGGTGATGTAGTGTGTGTTGTCTCCAGGTAGATGGCGTGGAAGTGAGTGTGACGTACTCGGAGCTGCTGCGTCACGGGAAGGTTGTGGCTGGTCTCCTGCGACAGCATGGCCTTGGATCCGGAGACACGGTGATGTAGTGTGTGTTGTCTCCAGGTAGATGGCGTGGAAGTGAGTGTGACGTACTCGGAGCTGCTACGTCACGGGAAGGTTGTGGCTGGTCTTCTGCGACAGCATGGCCTTGGATCCGGAGACACGGTGATGTAGTGTGTGTTGTCTCCAGGTAGATGGCGTGGAAGTGAGTGTGACGTACTCGGAGCTGCTGCGTCACGGGAAGGTTGTGGCTGGTCTCCTGCGACAGCATGGCCTTGGATCCGGAGACACGGTGATGTAGTGTGTGTTGTCTCCAGGTAGATGGCGTGGAAGTGAGTGTGACGTACTCGGAGCTGCTGCGTCACGGGAAGGTTGTGGCTGGTCTTATTATTATTATTATTATTATGTCTTTATTTTGCACGAAGAATACATTACAAAAGAGGCGATATTCAGACACATGCGTCTGTTCTTCCATATAACCTGTAAGAAGAAAAAAGTTCTAGCCTATAGTTAAAATTAAAATTAAGATATAATAGTATAATAGTAGGTGCCTATTATGGCAAAGTAACATACACATTATGCATTCAAAGCAAATAGACAACTACCTATGCATTAATAAAATCCTGCTGTCGCATGATAATGTGGTAGGCACCTATTCTTTTAAAACTAGGATTGATCACATAATAAGTATAACATTGTAGAACCTTATAGAAGAGTCAATTAACATATAATTATGTAAAAGATGAGACAAAATAAATTGCCATGAGTAATATAGGCCAGAGAGGTTTAATATATTTTGGCTTTATCATTAATACAATATTATTTTCTTGTTCTTTAAGAAGTACAGCTTTATATTCCCACTTAAAAATTTTTACAGATGAAATTTCTTTAAGCGTCGCTGGTAACCTGTTCCATATCCTTGGACCATGAATAGAAAAAGAGTGAGATGATAAGGAGTTGTGGTGGTTGAAAACTAGGTTGTTTCTTTGTCGTGTGTTGTAGCTATGCAAGTTCTTTGTTAACTGTAGTTTTTCATATAAATATTTTGGAGACTTAGTGTTAATTATTTTGTGAATGAAAGTTGCAAAGTGTAGAATCCTGCGGTTCTCCATGTTCAACCACCCAAGTTTGATGAGTTGTGGAGAAATTTGTTGCCTGAAGGGCGCATTCAAAATAAATCGCACACAAGCATTTTGGACTTTTTGAATTCGACGAGAAGTACCTTTGTTTATACCTATATAAACCAAATCACAATAATCAAAAATAGATAATACAAGGGATTCCGCTAGAAGCTTTTTAGTGTTGATAGGCAAATACTTTTTAAACCTATTTAGATATCGGATTGTACCCTGTGCCTTATTGCAACATTTTTTCACGTGTTCTTTCCAGCTTATGTCAGTTTGGAACCAAACTCCTAAGTTTCTAGCTACGTTTTCTAATTTAATGTCTACTTCTCCTAACCGGACCTTATGAGTGGAGTTTACAAAAATATCTACGGATTTGGGTTTCCCTAGCGGAACCAAGATTGACTTGTTTGGATTAAGGCACAGACCATTCCTTTCCGAATACAGTTGAATTGCGATGAGGTCGGTATTAAGGTTCTCAATACAATTTGTAATTACTTCGATACTCTCACACGGTATGAATAATTGTAAGTCGTCTGCATATTGACAAACTTTGCTATATTTTACTACCCGAGGAAGATCATGAACGTATAGGTTAAACAGGAGGGGTCCTAATACAGACCCCTGAGGGACACCATTTTCAATGTTGAGAAAGTCGCTTTTCCTAACAACCCCATTCGATTCAACTTTAACTAGCTGCTTTCTGTTGTCCAGATAGTTGGCAAAAAATATGGTAGTGAGGGTTGAAAATCCCATCGCTTTTAGTTTAGCTAGAAGAAGGTTGTGGTGAATGGTATCGAATGCTTTTGAGTAGTCGAGTAATGTTAGCAAGCTTACGCCAGTGCTTGCCATGTTGTGAACAATCTCATCAGACATGTCCAGCAGTGATGTGTTGCAGCTGTATCCAGCCCTGAAACCTGATTGCTGTTTAGGCAGTATGTTAAATTCCTCTATGTACTCTATAGTTTGTTTGTAAACAATTTTTTCTAATACCTTCGATAGAGTTGGGAGGATGCTTACTGGCCTAATATCAGTTAAGGCAATCGGGTTTGCGCTTTTAGGAAGTGGAATAACTATCGCAATCTTCCAAAAATCAGGAAACGATGACGACATTATAGCGAAATTGATTATATTTGTAATGGCATTTAAACAAAATGGGAGGACAAGCTTTAATATTGTAATATTAATATTATCCGTGCCAGTGGCTTTCGTGTCTATAGAACTAATGATTTTATATACTAATTCACGATTTACTATTCGAAGGTGAAAGCGTTCCTCAGGTTCATGAGTATTTAAATCATTAATGTGCTGCTCTATCTCCTTTTCAAAAGCCTTTGAAGAACCGATCTTAACAAAATGACGGTTCAGGGCGTTTGGGTCCTCTAAATGTCCAGGTAGACTTACTTTTACCTCAGATTTAGTAACATCACATTTTTTTAAAAACCGCCATTTATTTGAATTGTTAATCGAGTTCAGCTTGGTAAAATGCTGTCTTTTTGCTATGTCAATGTCATGATTTATTAAATTTCTTAGCTTTTTGAACGTGTCCCAATCGGTTTTTCTTTTTGTCTTCTTGGCTCTAGTATGTGCTTTATCTTTAGCAGCAATGTTAGCAATGATGGCATCTGTGATCCATGGGGCGGGTGGCTTGGTAATTCTTTTTCGAACTAAGGGTGCATGTTTATCAATTAGCTGTAAAATGAGTTTATTAAAATGCTTAACCTTTTCATTTATGTCAGATATGTCATCAATGTCCCCCCATTTTGCTACCTCTGCCTCCATTTTCAATAGATCCATGTCTACCCCCTTTAGATTTCTATACTCAATATATTTTGGTTTAGATTTTGTTGTATCCAAGTTATAGCGCATGTGAACTACATTATGGTCGCTATTTCCAGGGGGTGCTAACTGTCCAAGTGAAATGAGATTATTTGTGTTACTTAGTATTATTACATCTAAAAGTGTCGCCGTATTCTCTGTAATACGAGTAGCAGTTCTAACTACTTGTTTCATCCCGAGTGAGTCTAGTGTGTCTTCCATAGCACTTTTCTCATTGCTACTTTGCAACCAGTCCACATTAAGATCCCCCATGCAGATCACATGCTCGTAATTTGCTCGAGTGAGTTCTAATAATAACCCACATGTGTCCAGTGTGTCTTGTCCCATTCCTGGAGGTCTGTACATTGCTACAACGGCTACCTTCGTCCCTTTTACATTCAATTCAATGACAGCGTGCTCAAGGGTATTACTATCTATATCATCCTTAATGACTTTTGTTTTGTATCTAAGATGGGATTTTATGTATATGGCTATACCACCTCCTCTCTTTTTCTCTCTATCTTTGCGGACTAGCGCGTAGTCTGGGATGTTAATACATGGTATATGACCAGGCTTCAGCCAAGTTTCAGTCACACAAATCACATCAAAATTGTTCTTAACTAACATAAGCTTAAATTCATCTATATTTCTAACTATTGATCTAATATTTACATGGCACAAATTTAAGTGAGACTTGCCTACTTTCATACATATCTTGCTAAGTTTAGGGTAGGTTTCTACCTTTGACTTACTCTTACATTCGGTGGGATTGTTTCTACGCAAGGCCATTATCTTTCGTCACAAGTCAAGCACTTCTCTAGCTTTCCTAGTTCTCTTCTTTGTTAATGGTTTGAAACTAATAGGGCAGAGTTTTTTACGCTTCCGTCTGCTGGGTCCCACTGAAATCGGCGTTTCCGCTGCTGCTAGGGTCACAAGATCTTCTGGAGACTGGGTGACCAGAGTCGGCGTTTCCGCTGCTGCTTGGGTCACAAGATCTTCTGGCGACTGGGTGACCGGAGTCGGCGTTTCCGCTGCTGCTTGGGTCACAAGATCTTCTGGCGACTGGGTGACCGGAGTCGGCGTTTCCGCTGCTGCTTGGGTCACAAGATCTTCTGGCGACTGGGTGACCGGAGTCGGCGTTTCCGCTGCTGCTTGGGTCACAAGATCATCTGGCGACTGGGTGACCGGAGTCGGCGTTTCCGCTGCTGCTTGGGTCACAAGATCTTCTGGAGGCAGCGTTGAGCTGGAGACGTTGCGTTGAGGCGGGTTTGAGACGTCCAAATTTGATACTTGCGTTGCTGAGGGCGTCATAGGTTCAGGCAATAGATTCATTTCAAACGCATGCTTCAACGCCATTAACTTGTTGGGCCGCGTTAAAATGTCTATTGTAGGACTTTTTTCTTTCATTTCTTTGTTGAGTTCAGTGCATCCGAGTCGTTGCGTATGACTTACAATTAAGTTGGCTAACTTTCTCTTTCCTCTTTTATTTAGGTGGAGGCCTTGACTTGAGTAATCGTTTTTTGATAGAGAATCTGCGGTTCTTATAAAGTGTATCTTTGGGTTGTTGTAGTTCTTCACAAGAACGTCAATTTCACCGTTGACGTGGTCGATCCAATGATTTCTCGCGTTCGTTCCTTCTGTGTCATACCGATTTGGTACATTTACAATGAGTACATTTGGTACTGGATTAGAAAGAGCAAGAGTATCAAGTGATGATTTTATGTTGAACACGGTGTTGTAAGAGAAATTATTTGTGCCGCCTATTACTATCACTGTATCATTATCTTTGACATCAGTCAGTGCATCTTGATTCAGGACTCCCTCAAAGGGCGCATTGGGCTTGAAAATACTATAACACTCAATGTTCGTTTCTATTTTTCTCTTTTGTATAATCTTCCTTATCTCTTTACCAAGGCCACGCCCATGGCTGTCAGCCAGAAGTTTGATTTTCAGTGTAGTGGAAGATTTTGCAGGGGAATTTGTATTTGTCATGTTGGCTATGGCTGCCACTGTGCACTCGGCGCCCGCACCTGGTGGCTCCTTCGTTTGTTCTGCTACTGTCTTCACACTGCTCTCACACTGCTTCACACTGCTCCCAATACCTCTCACTGTTATGATCATTTCTTGTGAACACTTTTCACATCTCACCGACCTGGATCTTTCGTTTATATATTTCTTTAGGGCTTCTACCTCTTTTATCAGATCATTTATCTTGCTTATTTGAATTTCCGCATTCCTCACACACTCAGGCCTTACCTGTGTTTGCACTTCACGGGCACTGGCCTGCCACACATTTTTGTAGTTTGTGGTTAGACCCCTATTACTAGCTGTTAAATTATTATTGTATTTAGAACTTGAGTGTTCAAAGTCAATTACACTGATCTCACCAGCACGTTTAAAATAACTATTCTTATACTTTTTATTAACAAAAGTGGAGCTACTGTAAGTTCGCGTGGCTACGGCCGCCATTGGATCCGGAGACACGGTGATGTAGTGTGTGTTGTCTCCAGGTAGATGGCGTGGAAGTGAGTGTGACGTACTCGGAGCTGCTGCGTCACGGGAAGGTTGTGGCTGGTCTCCTGCGACAGCATGGCCTTGGATCCGGAGACACGGTGATGTAGTGTGTGTTGTCTCCAGGTAGATGGCGTGGAAGTGAGTGTGACGTACTCGGAGCTGCTGCGTCAGGGGAAGGTTGTGGCTGGTCTCCTGCGACAGCATGGCCTTGGATCCGGAGACACGGTGATGTAGTGTGTGTTGCCTCCAGGTAGATGGCGTGGAAGTGAGTGTGACGTACTCGGAGCTGCTGCGTCACGGGAAGGTTGTGGCTGGTCTCCTGCGACAGCATGGCCTTGGATCCGGAGACACGGTGATGTAGTGTGTGTTGTCTCCAGGTAGATGGCGTGGAAGTGAGTGTGACGTACTCGGAGCTGCTGCGTCACGGGAAGGTTGTGGCTGGTCTCCTGCGACAGCATGGCGTTGGATCCGGAGACACGGTGATGCTGTGCTGCGGAAACACTCTCGACTACGTTCCCATCATGTTGGGCACGCTTTTTGTTGGCGCCGCACTGGGGCCAGTCCATGTTGGCTACGACACTAGTACGGAAGTTTGTTTTTAACTACATTATAAACAATCAGTATTAACATTAACGTATGCCTTTCAATATGTGGGTATGTTAAAAATGTCTGGAACTTTTCAATACATTAATACATTTAAAGAGCACCGAATGATCACAATATTTTGAGATATTTTTTTGAAATTTTAATGACTTGGCTCCTTTTTGAGATCATTCCTTTTCAGAACTGATTTTTTATTCATTTTTTTATATTTCGCCTTTTTTACACGGAATGTTTTTTCTAGTAAATGTTAGAGTATTATATCTATTGCAACAGAACAAGTAGACTGTTATATATAAGATTTTTTGGCACTTGCAGTTTCTTATAAATGTGACAATATAGTCTAAGTACAATATTTTAATAACGGATTATTTGAAAATATTGGCGCAATGTTTGTCTGAGGATTGAATGAGAGGTCGTTGAAAACGTTGTCTTAAAGCATTTTGGAGGTTTTTGTTGACTTTGAGTAAATGATTTGAGGGAAAGGATACTAGAAAAGTAATAGGTAAGTGTTCTTTCAGTTGTTATTATTACCAGCGATTTACTCAAACTAAATTGAACCCCAAAACGTGAGTTGCCTAACAGCAAAAGCCACACGGTCGCACACGGAAAAGCCCATGCTACACGGCCAAATACCCCCAAAACACTATCTGGATAAGTTCCATCTTTTCCCACAACCCGTCAATTAAAAAAAAATCATAAACATTTAAGCCATCACACATTATGATCAACTATGATTTTAGATCTTTATGGAAGCTTTATACGCCATGATTATTTTTCCACAGTCAAAGCTCACTTCATTCTGATATTTGACTCTTGTTTCCAGGCGACATGCTTCACTCTCTGAACACACTCAAGCCACAGATTGTGATCAGCAACTCACAAGGAGCATCATCTATCCAGGAGGCTCTGACTCAGTACAACACACCTGTTGTGTTTATCCCCATGGAGGCCGTGAACAAGTGTATTGCGGAGAGTCCAGATGTGGAGGACTTCTTCCTGGGCAAGGTCGATGACCCCGATCAACACGTGGCTTTCGTCACGTGCTCTAGCGGGACTTCAGGGAAGCCCAAGGGGGTGGAAATAACTCACACTGATTATATGCATAGAATGATTTTGCCTTGGTTTAGGTATTTATTTATTAATAAGAAATCATTATGTACGTTATATTATTGTAGAGTTAGTTTCTAATTACCTGGATTTTCTTTCTTAGAAAACTGGAAATCACAACAGGTCAACAAGAAGTTTATCTGAACCCTTCTGGACCCTTCTGGATGACCATACAGATGTTTACATTTATATGCTTACATCGTGGAATCAAGATGTTTCTGTTGACTCCATTTACTCCTGAAACTTACCTGCAATCAATTCAAAAATACGGGGTAAGATTACTGAACAGTCATGATATCAAGAGAGTTCTTTAAGTCTCATACCACACCACGCTCTTTATACTTTCCTGTAAACAGTCAACCAATCCAGTCAGGCAACAAAATGGACCCCTTCCAATCTCCGTTGTTTTCCGGCACTACAAATGTATATGCAGACGATGGTTCTTCGGTTGACGCTCCTAGTGTTGATGTTGGCTCCCAAAAGGGCCGTTTAACACGGCCCTGTATATGTACAAATGTATATGAATGTACAAATGTATATGTTCGTGTTGTCACACACTGTAAAAAATTGTATAGTTATTGTAATTATTGAATGTTTTCTTTGATTTTAAATACTGCATCCTTTCAAGCACTTAGTTATGGTTCAATCAATTTCAGGTTCATCATGTAATATTTTCTCCTTTCGAGATGATGGCCTTTGCTAACTTTACCTCTATGGAGAAGTACGACATATCCAGCTTGTGCACTGTGAGGTACGCAGGAGCACCAATTAGTGACGACGTTTGGCTACGAACTGAGAAAAATCTCTCAAGAAAGATCACGAACTCGTACGGAATGACGGAATGTGTTGGGACCATTTTGAATGACTTTCAAGATGATGGTGGAAAATTACGTCATATCGGAAAACCTTTGTACGACTCCGAAGTCAAGGTTGGTTCGATAAAGTTTTTGGACTTTGAAGTCAAACTAGAACTACTTACCACTTTCAGTCACCTACTGCCAGCGTCAAGAATCTTAAGGCTAAGGTCTACAAATGTTACTTATTTCAGATTTCAGACATTGAAACTGGACAAATTCTTGGTCCGAATATGATGGGAGAGATTTGTACAAAGTCTATTACAACATTCAAGGGTTACCGTGGCAACCTGAAGGCAACCGAAGAGGCTTTTGATGAGGATGGTTTCTTACGTAGTGGAGACCTCGGCTATTATGACGAAGATGGCTACTTCTATATCGATAACAGAGTGAAGGAGACTTTCAAATACATGGGAATATTTGTAAGTGCATAATGAAGTTTCGTAATTGGTGCAGCCCTGAAGGGATTATTGGTGAGCGTTGCTGGAGACCAATTATTGAAAAACAGAGCAAACTCATAAAACTTTAAGAAGTGAAACCTCTTTCACCTCTTTCACACTTTGATATTTGGTATCCTTTAACTTAATCACTGTTAAAATATAATCGAGTTCTTGAAACTCAGTTATGTCTTAACGTGCATCAAAGTTAACTAACATGCATTCACACTGTGACTTAATGGAGATTAAATATTTAACAGTGATAATCTTTCATAGTATGAACGAGGTATAAGGCACGGTTGTCAAGTATATCAAGTTCTAAACAATGAACCCGTGAACAGTTTCAAAACATGAAATCTCAAGAATTGGTCGCCAGAGAAGCTAAGATCAATTTACTTTGGTCTTTATAATAATAATTATTATCGTTTATTTAATCCTTTCTTTATCGAATTTACATCAGGTTAAAAAAACTTATACCGGGTGGCGCATAAAAAACGCACAATGGGCGAGACATCGCTGTGACGAAACTGCTGCATATATCGTGCTAAAAAATTTACAAAATATAAACAACATAATAAGGTTTAATGTGTGAAAGTTTCAAAAACATTTCTTGTGCTGAAAAAAGTTACAGCTGCTCGAATTTGGTTGCGGAAAAATCGATTATACGGAGCTCAAATAGCCCGCGTACAGAAAACGTCCATTGGCCGGGACGCTGTTTCTTCAAAACTGCTTACAATATCAATCTAAAAATTTTAAATTTTAAGCAAAGTATATTGTTATAAATTCAGTAAAAATGTCAATACATTAGGATGAATGGAACGAAAGTTATCGGTTTTTCATGTTGAGCCTAAAAGCGCGAGTATTATTTCTAAGTTTTATTACGCACGATAATTTCAAAAAGTTTAATTATCATAACTTTTGATCAATGTATTCAAATTTATTGACTTTTTTACATCAATTATGGTAATATATTGTGCATACAATTTTATATTTTGATCTTGTTATCATGCGTAGTTTTGAATAAACAGCGTCTCAACCAATGCACGTTTTCTGCACGCGCCCTATTTGAGCTCCGTATCAAACAGCCAAACACAACCAAATTCGACAACCAGATTCGAACTGCTATTACTTTCTTCCCACGGAAAAAATGTTTTTTTAAACTTTCACACATTAAACCCTCGTATGTTTTTTTATCTAATGTCAAATTTTCAACCTGATATATGCAGTAGTTTCGTCACAGTGATGTCTCGGCCATTGTGTGTTTTTTATGCGCCACCCGGTACTAAGGTCTTAAATTATATTGATGCCGGTTGGCCGGTCCTGTCACATCTTTTTCTTCTTCTTCCTGCTCTTCACTCTCTTCATTCTCGCTCTCTTCCTCTTGCGTCATCAGTACATCTCTCCACTTATCTTCATCTTCCCACCATCTTCCACTCTCTACTTCTTCCCACTTCAATCCTCTTCTCATAATGCTATCTCTTTAACTTGATCAATCCATATTTGTTCTTCAAGTACGTTCTACGTTCAGTACGTTCTACAAGGAATTTGCAATAGCGAAAAATCTATTTTCCATTTAGAATTCCTATTTTCAACACTAATTTTGGCTAGTTTGCTGACACTACCTCTTCCTCACCTCATAACAAGAGGACCAAAGAAAATCCACATTTCTGAGGTGTGGATTTTACCATTTCCATTTCCATACCATTCCCATACCATTTCAATCGCTCTCTCTTAATCTTATTATGTAAACTCTCTAACTTCAACGTTTGTCTAATGACTTTACTTCTTTGTTTATCCATTTTTGTCAATTGCAATGTGTTTCTCAGGAACTTCATTTCAGCCGCTTCTATTATCTTGCCTTTTCCCTATTGTTTAGGGTCCAGGTTACTAAAGCATAAGTCAATATTGGAACAAAATACATCTTAAAAATCAAAATTTTGCATCGAGCGGGAATTTCTTCTTTCCAAAGGAATTTTCTAACAGATTGATAAAACCCTTCACTCAGCTGTATCCTTTTTTTAATTTCTGTTTTCAATTTTGCTTAATTAATTAATATGCTTCCTAGATATTTGACATTTGAAGTTATTTTCAAAGGAACACCCCGCAACAAGATTTGCTTTGACTTATTTTTCTTCTTTGTCATGTACATCATTTCACTTTTGTCTTGACTAATCTTCATTCCGTATTCTAACGTTACGTCATTCCACTTATTCAGGCTTTCCTGCAATCTATCTTGATCATCGTTCCATGTAAAGATGTCATCTGCATATATCATTGTTTTCACATCAACTTGAAGTCTTAGAAGACTTCGTCCAATACTATGTTGAAGAGGATAGGTGAGAGTACACTTCCTTGTCTCCATCCACTGTTTACAGCAAACCAGTCAGTAAGGCCGGATGATGTTCTAACACAGCACTTACTGTTCATATGTACTCATTACACTTTCAATTAGGTCCTGATCAACACCCTTAGCTTTCATATATTGCCACACTTTTCCTCTAGACATTTTATCGTATGCTTTTTCTAAATCTAGAAAGATCATACTCATATCTTCTCCTTCTTCCCATCTAGTTTCCATTATTTGACGAGCCGCAAAAATAATGTCAACTGTCGATCTTCCTGGTCTGAATCCATATTGTTGCCCCTTCATCTGCGGCTCTATATGTAACTGGATTCTTCTTTCTATAATCTTCTCATAAATTTTAGCGCAACGTGAAAGCAGACATATTCCTCTATAGTTCTTGCATAACTTTCGGTTGCCCTTTTTAAACAACGGAACTATCAAACCTTTTAACCACTCATCCGGTACTTTCTTCTCCTTCCATGCTGCATTCATTACCCTTGTTAACCATTCATAACCTTCCTTTCCTCCAGCCTTTATCATTTCTACTGTTACCTCATCAATCCCTGGCGCTTTCCCATTCTTCATTTTTCTTACTATTTCTTGAACTTCTATGGCCGATATATCTGTCTCTCCATGGTCTGCCTTATTGTGCTCAGTGTCTGTCATACCTAAGTTTTCATGACTTTCCAACTCAATTGAACCCTCATTTAACAGTGATTCGAAGTATTTTTTCCATGTGTCTTTGATTTCTGCGAGTTTCATAGCCAACTCATTATTAGTCTCTTTTAATATGTACCCTATTTGTTCGCTTGTTTTTCTCTCTACTTTCATCAATCCATACAATATTTTCTTATTGCCATTGAAGTCAGCTTCAAGTTTATCAGCAAATATTTCCAACGTTCCTTTCTTCATCCTCTAAATTGTCCTCTTTGTCTCATACCTGCATTTCCTATAGTATTCTATTTTCTCTTCTTATGTTCTATCTGTGTGCATTCTGTGCCATGCTTCTCGTTTCATTTTTACCGCTGCCTTTACTTGATCTGTCCACCAGTGAGTTTGTTTCATCTTTTTAATTCCACTTACTCTTCCAGATACTTGTAATGTGCATGTCAGAAAATGACTTTTGAAATCCTCATTCTTCCTCAACCCCTTTCAACTCTCCTATTGGCAATTTATCGGTTATCATTTGTTGATAATTTCTTCGTATTTCCTTTTCTTGTAACTTTTACACTTTTAATCTTTGTATTTTCTTCTCTGGTGATTGTTTCTTAAATTTATATTTTAAAGAGGCTACCAATAATCTATGATCTCCATCTAATGCAACACTTGGGAACACTCTTACATCATTGAAAATATCATTCAAGCTTTTGAAAGACCAACTTTGGTCTTATTGTTTTTATTTTGTTTCATTTGAACTTGTTGCAGATCAACACAGGGGACATCGAAGACGTTCTTCTGCAGAATCCATCTGTGTCTGAAGTTGCAGTGATCGGCATCAGAAATGAGCAAGGAATGACGCGTGCCACTGCATGTGTCATTCTGCATCCAGGTGCAAAAGTCACTGCTCAGGAGCTAATCGACAGTGTGCAGAGTAAGGATAATTACACAATCATTATTGAGCGAGCGTAGCGAGCGTCACCACGGTACTCTTATGGCACTTTCTCTGTGTGTTTTTTTTTTTTTTTTTTTTTTTTTTTGCCTGCACTGCCCAGGTCAAACCGCAAAACCAATCGATCTGAAATTTTGTACACATACTAACGTATTCTATGCGATCCCTGGGATCTTTTCTGAACGATATCCTGTGATTGGTTCAAATTTTATAAAAATTATCTTTCGATTGGTTGGTTCGATCAATTTGAAATTTAGCAAAGTCATTGCAACCAACATTGTACCCAATCAAAAAAAAATTCAGCCAAATCCTCCAATTGGTTCAAATTTGAAACCATTTTTCCTGTGATTTTTGAAATTTAAACTGGAACCGATTGACCGACTAACTAAAAACTTCGCATGGTCATTGGTACCAACATTTAAGGTATTTTTGCCAATTTTCACTCTAATCTGTCGTTATTTTCAAAAGTTTTTGTCATTTTAGGGACTTTTTGCGTGTTGGCTGTCAAATTCACGGCGACTTCGAATCTACAAGGCAAGGTAGTTAGAGCAGAAAGTTTTAAACGATATGAAACTAATAATGACCGTTCAACAGATTGATCTGATATTGTGTACACACACTACATATCATATCATATGGGTGGTCCCAGATATATTTTTTGAACGAGATCCTGTGATTTTTGAAAATTAACAAGGAACCGTTCAATCATAAAGGTTTAATCGATCAACTTAAAACTTAGCAAGGATTGGCAACTTAAAACTTAGCAAGGATTGGCACCAATATTTTTCATTTGTATACTTAATTTAAAACGGCCTATAGCCACACCACCATTTGACCTATCAAATGGTATTCGATTAATCTGATCAATCAAACTCATATTTTGCATGGTCGTTCAGACCAACATTGTCTCTTATTTTACAAATTTTCAGCCCTACCAGTCAAGAACATAGATGCACTTATTGACAGTTTTAATAACTGTCAGAAATGACATTTCAAAACAGAAATTCCACTGCATTCTGGGTTGCTCTATGTAGCAAAGCAAAGTTTATAGATGGCTATTCTCAATATCAAGTAAGACAGATTCTTTTCTTAGTTGATCATATTGCAATACATAATGTAGTCAAAATGTAATGTATGTATTTCATATACATAGGTATAGGTATACCTTATCTAAAATAATTTATTTTACGATATGGATTGTGTTTCACAGTTATGAAAACGACGTTTTGACTAGATAACATCATATTTTACACATTTCCAGCCCAATCGGTCAAGAATTTACAGACTTATTGCTGTTTTAAGTGTTTGAATATCTGTCCAAAGAGATTGATGGAAAAATATCAGTACAATAATATGTTATTTAATTGATCCAGAGTGTTTATGAAAAGTTGCAGGGAAAATTGGTAATAAATAATGTATAGTTAGTTATCTTTGATTGAATGGATCGTGCTATGATTGGCGATGTCGTGCGTGTCGGTGCTCGCTCATCAACGCGTTAAACCGAGCGTTTTCCTAGTGCATATTACGTGCATGTGCACTTTTAAACATTTTATTTGATAAGTCCCTGTTTCCAAATTTTTTGGGTCAGGGATAGACAAATAATACTAATTGTGTAACATTATACATCATGTCCAGCCAAACACATAGGTACTAACTAAACTAACACTAAACTACACTCACTACACTCAACTAAATTTACTGGTCTACACTAAATTTCTTAACCGAGCCGGGCCTGACATAAATCATTCTACTACAGTTCTGCTCAAGTATTCTATAGTACCTACATCCAGAGATGGATAAAGATACTTGGAAAAAGTATCAAGATACTAGATACTGATACTTTTAAAATTTTCAAATTGATTCTTAATGTTACTTGATAATTCATTAAATTTTAGTATCAATTGATAATAGTGTCAAAGTATCAAGAATCAAGAATTGTATCAAAGATACTTTATAGGAGATACTTTGATACCGCTGCTGAGGTTATATAGTCCAGTCAAATGAGAGATTTACCCAAAACAAATTGCAACATTTGGTTTTTTGGTGTCATTCTCTTCAGAAAAATGCCCTCTACAACATATCCAAAATCCGCCAAAATCCGCGCACCGGAAGTACTTTTTAATCACTGTTTAATTTAATTTCCCATGCTAATTTCGTCTTGCAAAAAAAAATTTTTTTCATGTAACTCCGATTTTGACGAAACTTGGCAGAATTGTTCACCATCCTAAACGAACACAAAAAGCTCTCTGAGCGTTTTTCTCTAAATCGTATCATTTGGGAAATATTGCCCATCGAAAAGTCATATTTTAGTCAGATTTCGACGATTTCGGTCACATTGAGTGTAATTTGACGTTTTGCGAGGTCCATATTTTCCAAACGATAAGATTTAGAGAAAAACGCTCAGGGAGCTATTTGTTTCGTTTAGGATGAGGAATAATTCTGCCAAGTTTCGTCAAAATCGGAGTTACATGAAAAAAAGTTTTTTTTGAAAGATGAAATTAACATGGGAAATTAAATTAAACAGTGATTAAAAAGCACTTCCGGTGCGCGGATTTTGGCGGATTTTGGATATGTTGTAGCTCAGGGCATTTTTCTGAAAAGAATGACACCAAAAAACCAAATGTTGCAATTTGTTTTGGGTTTGGACATTTTTAAGCCTGATTTGACTGGACTATATACTTAGGCAAGGAAGAATATGGGGGAGATCTTTGACAAAAGTGTTCTTTGGACTTTGGCCATCGAGAGTTAGGGGTTGGGCGAAAAAAGGGTATGATGGGCAAAAGTGATTCCTAGAAAAAATTCCTGAGGTTCTAAACTGAAGTATCAAATTGATACTAGCAAAGATACTAAAGTTCGTTCACGTTTAGAATAGCAAGCCTGTGTACTACTGTAGTCAAGCGAGCATTTGTAAACCTTCACATGTAAATATCAATTATCAAAGAATATGTACAAGACGACAGTAGATAAAGATAAATCAATTTTATTGAAGTTTTCTAATTTTTCTACTATTAAAAAGTGTGTATTTCACATACTTTATACAATTTCAATCATACAAAGAAGAAAGTCTTGCCATTGACAGGGCAGTGTTCATGTGACCGACCAATGAACGACGTGATCGACTTGCTATTCTAATCGTGAATGAACTTTACTAGCAGATCTCATGTCACTGTCAGTTATTGATGTCATTGTCTTAGGTCAACTGCCGAGTTATAAATGGCTGCATGGAGGAGTTCATTTCATCGACTCCTTCCCCAGAAGTCCAACCGGCAAGATCCAGAAGCAAAAGCTGAGAATGAGTTACGAGAATCCCAAGGAGATAGCTCAACAGTGATGACCTTTTCAGAAAACATACTCAATAGAAAAATGGTAGCTTTTAATTTGTTGATTTGTTTAAAAGTAGGTTAATTGATTGATTTATTGTGCCTAGATTAGCTGCGACTACTTTGTCGATGAGCTTAAATATTAATATTTTATAAAATCTTTGATATTTTGTGATTTGAAAAGATAATATGCATGTTTTTTTTTTAACTTGTGATTACATTAAAATCCAATATTATTATAGAAGTTTTTTTTATTAGTTTTGGATGTGTAGGTACAGTGATTGAGATTAGTTGTGTTTACATAACTTCCTTCATTTCCCTAACATTTAGTGGTGCGGTGGCAAAACATTACCACCTCCCTTTTATCATTTACAAAATTCATTCTGTACACCCGAGGTAGACGGCCGGAAGTCCAATCCAATGATTCTTGAAGTGAACTAAATAACCAGTAATTCTGCCTTCATCCAACATTAGTAAAAGTGACATGAGTCATTGTGTAAGAAAAAACTTCAATATTCCAGTATTTGTTTACATCAGTCAACTGGCGATTGATTAGGTACATCATTCTAAAAATGTGTAACGTAAAATTGAGAAATTGGACATCCGGCCTTCTACCTCTGATTTACAGATATTTAAAGTTACATCATTCTCATATTCAATACTGGCAGGCGTATTATCAGAAGTTAGTCAAGGAGATCTTGTCACAGACTGTACTTTATACATTTTCACGGAATATGTTATAAACAGGATTGCATTTTTCAAGTAAGTATGTGCATAATCGATAATGAGCTAGATATAATAAGTCAGCGTCCTTCACTGCAGTTACTTGAGATGTATTGCGTAATAAGATGCAAAGAATGCAATGAGAACCACTCTGCAGACACTTGTGAGACAGTGTGCAATGGAGACAGTTGACTTGATCCAGCGCGGCAACAAGAAGAGGATTCCAGTGCCTTCTGGATCACTAGGAGCTCACTTCCTGAACAAGCTGCAACAATATGGGAATCTCTTAGCGCAGATTCAACAGGTACACTCAACAAAACATAAAACTGTATTTATGTATTTAACGAAATGGTTGGCTGCTTGTCTGGTTCCTTGACGATCCTTGTTATTATCAATGAAATCAGAGGTCACCTTCTAGAGGTAGACGAGTAAGTATAAATTTATTCGGATGATGCCATCAAATATCAAATCTATTTTCAACAAATCCGTTTTTCGAACACCGTTTTATCTTTTGTAGAGTGTAACTTATGTACACTCGACAATTCATGAAACGGTATTTATTATTATTATTATTAATCCTTTATTTGTAACGGGCAAGCCCACAAGTACAAATATAAAATAAAAACACATAATTACATACAAAATTGCACATAGTCAGGAAGACGTAACAAACATACAGGTTATATCACAGAAAGACACATTAAGAGCAAGTAATAATTATTACATATGTTTTAAAACTAATTTGCTTTAAACTCTGTCAAGGAATTAAAATTTACATCTAGGTCATTACACAAGTTAGAGAAATGATTAAAAGTGGCTTGCAGTCTATTTATAGTCGAATATTTGAAAACATCGATTCTAAAAGATGATACTCTAAATAACTGGCGTGACCTTGACAATCTTACAGGAACATACACAATTAAAAGATGTACAAGATCAGTATCAAACAATCCATTCATCAACTTGTACAGAAATACCATGTCAGCCATATTACGCCTATCATATAGAGACATCAAGTTAATATTTTTACAGAGCAAGTCATAATCTAATCCATTATAAACTATACCCGAATGAAAACACATTGACCTAACGAAACGCCTCTGAACACTCTCTAAACTTCTGATCTTACTGACATGGTGCGGATTCCATACAGTACTTGCATACTCGATCTGTGGTCTCACAATTGCAGAATACAACAATCTATTAGTTGATTCACTGAAGGGAGTAAAACAATTCCTTACCAGCAGACCAAGTAATTTCAGGGCCTTAGATTTAACAAAGTCGATATGTAAATTGTAAGTTAGGTCTGAAGAAATAAAAAAAAAACACGGTCCTTGACTGATGTTACCCTAGCAAGGGCTTCATTACCCATTGTATAATCATAATGAACAACATGCTTTATTTTATTCGTGAAAGTTATGACATTACACTTTGCGACATTAAGCTTTAGGTTCCACTGAGAACACCAGAACACTAGGCTTAAGGCTATCAACGTCTTTTTGCAGTTGAGAACAATCTCTCACATTATTTACTGGCATATACATCTTTACATCATCTGCGTACATCAAACACCTAGACTTAATTTTCCGCGGAATGTCATTGACAAAAAGGGTTAAAAAAAAGGGTCCAAGTATGGACCCCTGAGGGACTCCCGACGTAACTTGAACCGGTCTTGAGCTCGAAGAGTCGACAACAACTGACTGCGTCCGTCCAGCAAGGTAGTTTGTAATCAAGTTGATAAGATTCCCATCAATCCCGAAACCTCTGAATTTGTGAACTAACAGTTGATGATCTACCGAATCGAATGCCTTACGAAATTTGAACGAAACAGATTGGCTGCTGGTCAGGTTCATTGACAATCAATCCTTGTTATTATCAATGAAATCAGAGCTCACCTACTAGAGGTAGATGACGAGTAAGTATAGACTTCATCAGATGATGCCATCATATTTTTTCAGACAATCCATTTCTTTCAAATACCGTTTTATGAATTGTCGAGTGTACAGTTTCTTTCTGTGGCTTGGCTGCATTTTAACTTATTTTATTTTGCATTATATTGGCAAAACAGAAACAATTTTATCGTCCAGAGACAAAACAATCTAAGTATAAACAAAATTCTTAAATTATGTTTTCATTAAAACGAAAAATAGGGACCTATTTGCTGTAATTTGAGAAGTTTAGCATCCCAGAATCGATTTTTAAATGTTATATTCAAAAAATGCCCTGCGGGGCAACAATTGGAGGATTTTTGCTTCGGTTTGTGCATTTTAAACCCCCAGAATCACTTTTACCTGGTTTAAATTCTACGAAACGCCCTGCGGGGCTAGGGCTGGGGGGCCTCTCCCCAGACCCCCTTTCTGAGTGTCGCAACCCCCCCCCCCCCTCCCCCGCGTGACGCTGCTGCGTCACGGGAAGGTTGTGGCTGGTCTCCTGCGACAGCATGGCCTTGGATCCGGATACACGGTGATGTAGTGTGTGTTGTCTCCAGGTAGATGGCGTGGAAGTGAGTGTGACGTACTCGGAGCTGCTGCGTCACGGGAAGGTTGTGGCTGGTCTCCTGCGACAGCATGGCCTTGGATCCGGAGACACGGTGATGTAGTGTGTGTTGTCTCCAGGTAGATGGCGTGGAGGTGAGTGTGACGTACTCGGAGCTGCTGCGTCACGGGAAGGTTGTGGCTGGTCTCCTGCGACAGCATGGCCTTGGATCCGGAGACACGGTGATGCTGTGCTGCGGAAACACTCTTGAGTTTGCTCCGATCATGTTGGGCACTGTCTTCATTGGCGCCGCACTAGCGCCAGTCCATTCAGGCTACGTTACAAGTACGAAAACATTTTTAATGGCATATTTGTAAATACACCAAAATTGCTGAAACTGCTCATAGGTACTTCGATGAGGACGCTGGAATTTAGAGTAAGGTTAAGTCATTTTGAATTTATGTGGACCCGTTCTGGAAGAACTTTCAGATTCACAAAGTAACTATGAAAACGCGTCAGTGGGACTTTCGTGAGGATTCCAAGTATTGAACCCTCTGAAACTGACCGATTTGTAGAGGACCGAAAAGAAGACACATCACAAAATATACACAGTTATTAGATATAAAAGTAAAACTACGTTCTTACCGCAATTAAATAACTGGGCAAAATTTTATTGGATAAATGATATGTCTGCAGGTTACTAACGTTACTTTAGGTTATATCACATCACATCGGGGGAATTTGGTACAAAATATAATATGTGAATGCCTGGATCAGAGTAACAGCCTAATTGAGGGAGTGGGGAAAAACAGTATTTAGAGCGACAAGAATAATCCTGCAAGAATAATCCTGCCCCATGTCTCATTGATTCATGCGCGTTGCGTTAGCAATACTCAAAGTTGTGATACTTTATAATCAGACATACACCTGTAGCCGACAGGTCGATGCATATTTAAAATCGCGAATTAATTTTATTTGGCCCTTAAAATGTTTTCCTCTTCTCCCTCGAACATCGTGCTGCGTGATCAGTTTAAATAAAAAAAATAGTCATAAAAACGTTGCCAGATTGTTAAAAAAGCTTTGCTCGTGGTGTTTTTCAGATACTGTATTGACTCTGTTTCCAGGCGACATGCTTCACTCTCTGAACACACTCAAGCCACAGGTTGTGGTCAGCAACTCTGAGGCAGCATCTTCGGTCCAGGAGGCGTTGACTCAGTACAACACAGCTGTTGTGTTTATCCCCATGGAGGCCGTCAACAAGTGTATTGAGGAGAGTCCAGATATGGAGGACTTCTTCCTGGGCAAGGTCGATGACCCCGATCAACACGTGGCTTTCGTCATGTGCTCTAGCGGCACTTCAGGGAAACCCAAGGGGGTGGAGTTTACTCACACAGATAGTATGCATCGGTTGTGTTTACCTTTGTATAGGTGAGTATTTACACTTTATTTCGGACACTTTCTTGTGATTTCTGAATAATGCAATAAATGACAAATTGATTCTTGCTGAGAAATTATACTGTATTTCAACATTTTATAAGGAGATTCCAAAGTCACATTTTGTGTACCTATACCCCGAAAGAACATATTTGGTCAACGTCAATGGACTCAAAGTTTGTGTTAATTTGTCTCAAATTAAATTAAGGAGGAGGAATTTAGGCCCTCGACCAATAATTGTTTCCACAACCAGTTTCATTAAGGGGAAGGAAGAGCCTCTGAATGAGGACCTCGGCTGGAAAGCAGTTATCGCCCCGTCTCGTTGAAGATAGACTAGATGTTAAAGCGACAAAGTTGTGGAGAATGAATTGCAGATTATGCAGCGTTGACCACTTATTTGAAATTTTTAATCACCTTAAAGTTATAAGTAGTTATATGTTGCGTAATTATTGAGTAAATAAACTAATAATTTTAAAAATTGGTTCAACGACGCTTAAACTAGATTTAATTTCAAGCAACTTTGCCCTTGAAACTTTTTTTCTAACTTGATCGGTAGAGGCACAATTTGCTTTCTCACACCATCAATGTTATGAGTTTTGCATAAAACCAGGGGCACTGAAACCGACTGAAGTTGCAAGTAAACATTCTGGGAGTTCCAGGAACGGTGTGGAAGGGGATGATGGGAGGGTCCTAAGAGACAGCATGGAAATATAAATAGTGCACTGATAGCGAGAGTTTGTATGTCAACAATAATCATCAGTTTCCCCGGCATTTACACAATCAACGACGACTGGAGACAGACGGACCTCAGAGTTGTCTAAATCATCTTACCTAATTTATAAAAATCTATCTATCATAAAGTGTATACCGTCTAAAATGATTGGAAATGGCCTAAAATTAAATTTTCATTGTAAGTTGATAAAATGTAAGTGAAAATTTTCAGAAACATAGAATGTTGATATTCAAAACAGCCATGTTCAAATCTTCCCAACAATTTAATTTATCATAAGAAAATTCGCTGTTGTATTAATAAAGACTTCACTTAATATTATTTTGTATGCTATTTTTTTAATTTTAATTTGAATATTTATGTTTTTTTGAAGATATAAATATATTTTTGCTAATTTAATAACTGTTGAAATCGGCAACACTTCTCTAAGCATCCATAATAATTCACTGTAAATAGTAGCATCTCGGGCTATCTATTATTCTTGAGTCAATCTCGGCAAGGTTATGTCACGATGTGTATTTATTCTCATTGTGACAACAATATCGAACAGGTTTCCTGTCTACAATTATTAGTGCAGAATAACAGATGAATTTCGACGCTCGCTAAGAGCACATCAATGTGTGTCCCTAATGTATGCGCTATTTTATTATTTATAACTTTTTTTTTTTATTTTTTTTAAAAGAGTTTTTATTCACCAAAATATATACAATAACAATAATACAATAAAAGTTATAATAAACAATAGAAATACTTGAAGCAGCGCTCCTCTACTTTCTAAACATAATGTGAAAAACAGGTTGACATAATTATAAATTTGATTGTAAGCAAGTACATGAATACGGTAAGGTTACAGGAAAAATTAGTGCTGTAAAAAACCTGTGAAATTATATTATTTATAACTGAAAACTGTATGTTATAAAGGTAAAGAAATATTTTTGGTTGCAATGTGTATCATAGCAACTGAATGATAATTATACATTGTAAGTGTTATTTCACACGTTAATCCCGAACACAGGTTTAGGTCACCGATAGCAATGATTTGTCAGACAAACGGCGAATAATTATTTAATTGTTGTATTGACCGTTATCATTACTCCAACCATTCCATTTAAAAAAAAAACGATGTAGGTGTCAAAGGTTTCAAAATATAAAATATAAAGTGTGTGACTTTTTGTTGATTTTTTCTACTAGTTTTGAGCAATGAAATAATATATGATATTATTTCAAAATTTCAACATCGTGTTACCTAATTCATTGATTAAATTTCACATATAAATTTCACAACATTCCACTTATATAGTCCGGAGAAAAGGCTGGAAATATTCATGTGTATTTTTATTACTTTATTTCATTATTTTTCGTATTTTCTACTCTCTAGTTACAAGAAGTAGACAGTAGACAGTGTCTACGTTCTATTACAAGAACCACATGCACAAAAACTAAAATGATTTTCTTGCTCTGATTGCGATAATATTATTCTCTTAGTAAAGAACCCAGAGAGAAATGAGACTACCTACAAAAAAAATATACCTATTCGTAAACAAATTTTTCCAATGGCATTATACTCTCAGGTGGTGAAATAAGATCAGTGTCATATATCGCCGTTATAATGGTTGGAATAAAAATCAATAAAAGGATTTGCAATCTTTGAATCTATTAGATAAGTGTTGAACACTTTATTGCGTGTGATTATTCTTGATCCTCGATGATTTTGTTCGTGTTGTGAAAGTGATGCCAATTATGTCATTTGAGTTGGTAGCCAGTCTGGACCCAGCGATCATAACAACAATACTCGGGGTATCCGATCTCACTTCTGTTTACATTTTTTGCATGGGAATTAAAGTCAGAAGAAAACATTCATATCAAACATTGTTCCCAGCTAGACCAATCACAGTAATGACAACAAATTCGTCGCCAAATCTGATCCCGCCTTATTTACCTTTAAAAACCCCGCCCACAATAGCAATTAGAGCTGATTCTCTGGGAGCAGTCAGCCGATCCTTCCCCTTAATAATTATTTTAAATAACATCTTCACACTGTTCTCCCAGCTACTGCTGCTTTGTTGATTATAATCTACATGTGTCGTGAAATTATTCCAGGAAGTTGAAGGTCAGTACAGGACAGCAAGAAGTTACCCTGAACACTTCTGGACCGTTCTGGGTCGGCGGCCAGCTGATGATTTTACTAAACTTACATCGAGGAAACATCATGGTTCTATTATCTCCTTTCACTCCTGAAACTTTTATGGAGTCAATTCAAACATATGGGGTAGGATTCCAAATTGTACAAAAAAACATCGTTTCTGTCCTCAGTAAACTTTGGATAAAAATTGTTCACACTCAATTTTTTTTTAAATACTTAATTTAAATTAAATTTTACCCACTGATGACGTTTTCGTACCAGTTACCCCTCAAGTAAGTTCACTAAAATGTCTGCTTCCTTAAAGGTGAACCACATACATATCGGTTGCCACCAAATCACAGTTCTTGATAACCTCCCATCGTTTGAGAAGTACGACATATCCAGCTTGTGTACAGTGTTGCATGGAGGGTCACAACTCAACAGCCAGGTGTTCCTACGCGCTCAGAAGAAGTTCAACAAGATAGATTACCTCTACGGAATGACGGAATGCATGTTCCAGATCTATCCCGACCATGAGGATTTGGGAGGAAAGATAGGTCACGTAGGCAAACCGTTGGGGGGTGTCGAGGTAAAGGTACGTATCTCGATTTTAAACTATAATCTCCCTTTTTAGAGAGGCTACCTAAATTCAAGTTCAATTTTTTTTATTAATCCCAATTTGATCATATAAAAATGATATTAGATACGTCAATTACATAACAATTAAAACAAAACAAATTAAAATCAGGAACTGAAAAATTATCTTCCTCCCAAAGTTATAAAGTTTGAATTTATATTGTATACACACGCAGTCTCTGGACGGCAGACGAGTGGTGATTCAAGTGAATGGGGGCGCTAAGATTATACCCTCATCTGTTGAACCCAATATCCACAAAATGGTGCGGAAATTTTACTATCATCTCACCGCAGCCGCGAGTATGAGCATTAAAATTGACAAAAATTTTATTTTCGATGAAAGATGTAGATCATAATCTAATGAAAATGACTTATTATTATCATCGTCGTACTCGCGGTGCCTTCTAAACTCAATGCCTTTTTTGTCTGGGGCTTAACGTCGCACTGTTATTCAGCGAGGCTAATGGCGACGGATGAATGATTATGTTGATGATTGGGAGATGAAGGTGAAGAGTAGGTGAGGATGGAAGGTGGGAAGGAGGCGGTCCTGGCCTATTAGTAGGGTACCTTCCCAGCATTTGCCTGTCGACTGAGGGAAAACCACGAAAAATACCCAGTCAGGAAGGACGGCCGCGGGAATCAAACCCGGGCCTCCGGAATACAAGTTCAGAGCGTAAACCACTCACCCAAGCTGTTCCGTAAACTCAATCTCTTTCAATCACTTTTAATAATCTGCACCAGTAGATAAATAATAGAGTAGTTAGATTTCAGACCTAGAAACTGGAAAGCCTCTTGGTCCGAACATGAACGGGGAAATTCGCATCAAATCCATAACAACATTCAAGGGTTACCGTGACAACCCAAAGGCTACTGAAGAGGCTTTTGACGAGGATGGTTTCTTCCGTAGCGGAGATGTCGGATATTATGACGAAGATGGCTTCTTCTACGTTGTAGACAGATTGAAAGACACATTCCGGCACATTGGAATATTTGTAAGTATTGACAAAAACGCTTTCTTTCAAATCCACAGAAAAGGTGTAACTTAATACTAGCTTTACCTATGTAATTGTTGTAACTACAACTTCTGACTAATTAAGCGAGCGTAGCGACTAGCGCGTCACCATCGGTACTCTTATGGCACTTTCTCTCCTATGGCCAAATCCTCCCGGTTAAAATTTAATACTATCTATCTTGTGATTTCAAGATTGGGACCAACATTTTAGGTGTTTTTGCCAATTTTCAGATTAATCTGTAGTTATCTTCAATTGTTATTGTTTCGTTTAAAATGTCGTCGTTTGAATTCTCATTAGAATGTAAAACATAGAACTGACATCTTACAACTTTGGAATGAGTTTCTATTACAGTTTCTATTACATTATTCTCCTTCATTTTCTTGGACTGTATTTGGTAGAGAGTTTCTAACTTAGACTGTAATGTTGAAGGTCAACACAAAGGACATCGAAGACGTTATTCTGCAGCATCCGGCTGTGTCAGAAGTTGCAGTGGTCGGCATCATCTGTAGGGTTCATTGCGCGCTCTCAACTGCATGTGTAGTTCTGCATCCAGGTGCAACAGTCACTGCTCAGGAGCTGATCAAACTTGTGCAAGGTAAGACACGTATGTCTGGATGATTTTCATTCGGTCACCGTCACCTAATATCACCGAGCGTAGCGAGCGTCACCACGGTACCTATTCTTATGGCACTTTCTGTGTGTGTGTGTGTGTTTTTTGCCTGCAATGCCCAGGTCAAACCGTACAACCAATCGATATGAAATTTTGCACACATACTTATAAGTATTCTATGCGGTCCCTAGGATCGTTTTTGAACGGGATCCTGTGATTGGTTCAAATTTAAAAAAAATCTTTCGATTGGTTGGCCCGATCAATTTGAAATTTTGTAATGTCATTGCAACCAACATTGTCCCCAATCTTAAAAAGTTTCTGCCAAATCCTCCCATTGGTTAAAATTGAAACCCATCTTTCCTGTGATTATTTAAATTTAACTAGAACCGATTGATCGATCAACTTATAAAACTTCGCATGGTCATTGAGACCAACATTTTAGGTAGTTTTGCCAATTTGAAGACTAATCTGTCGTTATTTTCAAAAGTTATTGTCATTTTAATGACATTTTATTCTATAATCTTGCTTCAGTCTTATATAATCTGATTCAGTTCCAAGGCATGTAGAGCAGCTGATACTTGCAAACGCATATCAAATCGGATGCAGTAGGGTCGTGGAAAAATGTGTCGATCATCCCTACGCTTATACCATCCCGCCATACAACGGAGCGCTGGTATACCACTGTACGATTTCCGTTGTATGGCGGGATGGTATAAGCGTAGGGATGATCGAGATATTATTCCAAAGCTGTACTCATCAACGCGTTACACTGAGCGTTTTCCTAGTATTAATATATGTCACCTAATATTCGGTCACCTAAAATCCCAAAACTATACATTAGTTCAACTGTCAATTTAGAGTCAAAATTGTCATAATTGAAATTTAAATGAAACGTTTATACGACCAAGTTAAAATTATGCAGATTCCACTAACAAAATATAAATCAAAAATTAATATCAGCATCTTATTGATGTAATGGCCCAAGAGCTCTTACCAATTACGTATAGGGAGCATCTAGTTGAGATAAGGAGGGTTGCTAGTCGAGTAGTTGCTTGATTACGTTTTATGATAATACTTAGGTATGCTTCGCTCATAAGTAGGTTGCTACTAGCAGATCTCATGTTATTGATGTCATTGTCTTAGGTCAACTGCCGGATTACAAATGGCTGCACGGAGGTGTTCGCTTCATCGACGCCCTCCCTAGATCTCCCACCGGCAAGATCCAGAAGCATAAGCTGAGGATGAGCTACCAGGACCCCGCAGAGATCACCATATGAGTTTACCGTGAAATAATCCAGTAATATCCAGTCCACCCTTTTCCGAACTGTTTTCCTTATTCAGTGTGACCCTCTAATTGTAAGCATTGTTTCGTTTTTTTTATTATTTTTTATTTGCATTGTTGAAGCGAAAAATTGTAGCTTTGTGTAATTTCGTCGCTTCAACAAATGCAAATAACAATTTAAAAAAGTGATGTGAATGGAACGGAGCGATTTGAACTCGTTTTTCAGAGGTCCGGGTTTCGATTCTCGTGGCCGTCCTTCCTGACTGGGTTTTTTCGTGGTATTCCCTCAGTCGACAGGCAAATGCTGGGAAGGTAACCTACCAATAGGCCACGACCCCTCCTTCCCACCTTCCATACTGACATACTGACCTACTCTTCACCATCATCTCCCAATCATCTTCTTAGCCTAGCTGCAGAACAGTGCGAAGTTTAACAAATAAAAAATGTAAATTAATTGTAAATTAATTGATCTGTATAAAGCTTTAGATGACCTCTTAAAAAATTATAGAAATAAGTTGTGAGTATGTACCTAGTTATGAGCGTTGATACTATACAAGTCGCATATTTTCTCAGAATTTCAAATTAAGCAAAATTCTGAACTGGAGTTTCGCTAATAATGTTGAATACCTAGAGTATTTTTGTTATGTTACGTGTGATTTTAATATTCCAATAAACCGAACCGACTCCATGATCTGTCTTAACATATAGGCTACATGCCGGTACCGGGTTTCCTCTCCTCCCTTCTCTATATTACATTCTCACTAGTGGAGCATGGCTCTGTTGAGAATATAGACTTAATAATAATAATATGTTAATAATATTATACAACGTATTTAATTCGATTTATAAAAATTAATTACCCTCAAGAACAAGGTGTTTGTACCTACTGCTCTCACAGTACTTGACGGTACGCCGTTTGCTCTAGCGGTTTTGCAGTTCATCAGTTGGTAGTACACTGGTTGTAAAGCGCCTAACAAGGTTAGAGTTGGGAATTAGTGTGAATGTATTTTATTTACTATTATAACGAAGAAGTTTGCACAGTGAGCTCGCCGTTCAGGAGATCCAGGTTCGTAGCCGTACTACCGCTTCTCAGTATAAAATGCCACTTCCGCCTTACGATACAATCTTCATAATCATAACATGTTTTATAATATGTGTTACCGCATCTCGTATAGTGTCAGTGGAGCACAGTGTTGTCCTTGTGGGTGTGTGTGTAAAAAAACTTCAGGGACATTTTTGTTTGGACTGGCAATCGCTGCTATTTATAATTTCGCGAGGCGCCCAACGTATCCTCTCAGATTCGCTAATCAATACCACGTGACCCACACGTGACGATTGAAGTTGTTGAGCTGTCAGTGAAGTCATTGACATTCAAAAGTGTTTGTCAGTGGTGAAGTGATCACATTCACGGCCTTATTGATCAGGTGTTGTTGCCAGCCTGTGTAGAGACTCACTGCAATCAGGTATCGTAAAACCACCACCTTCTTCAAGCATTCTCTCTTCGAGAAGGGAAGAGAGTGCATGAAGAAGGTGGTGGGTAAAACACTCGATATCATCATCATACTTCAACGTGCGGAGGCAGGGGATCTCAACATCGCCGTCTGTCATGTGTTTATACGAACTTTGTCCATATCAGAATAATTTTACATATAAGTCTATAAAAGTTATGGAAAATACTCGAAAAAAATAAATGCATTCTGTTTTGTTTGCCCTTTCAGAGGAAAGTGAATGCTTTGCCCCACACCTCTGATTTTTTTAAATTAATTTCTGCATGTGCCAAACGGAAAGAAAACACAATTTTTGGATTTTATCCTGTTCCAAAATGCACCACAATGCTCGGCATCGTTTTTAAATTTACAATTATTTTCACGAATCTATACGCCTCGGATCCCCATGAGCTGGGGTCCCCCAGACCCCCCCCCCCCCCCAACCCTCATTGAATTTGTCAACTTTCCCCCCTCATGGCAGATATCGTGCGGACACATGTCTATCCGAGAGCGTAGTTTGATAGCAGTGTTTTGATAACTGATAACAGTCCACGACCCACCTAATTGATTTTCGATTATGCGATAACATGTTATCAATTACGTATGTCTTGCATTGCAGGGACTCGCCTCAGCCTGTGAGTTCGACATCCTTATTATTACTTGCTCGTCAGGATCATGGTGCTCTCCTTGTATTACTTGAAGCTCAGCCCGCCAGTGCGCTCAGTCCTTCTGACAGCCAGAGCCATGGACTTAAAGCTCGACTTGAAGTTTCTGGACTTGGTCAAAGGCGAACACAAGACGCCGGAGTACACCAAGGTTTGTAGATGTTCTATTTTAAATAATTGATGGTTCAACACGAACAACCACGAATGTTTCAAATGAATTAAAAATATTTTTTGCAGTTGAATCCGTTGAGTACGGTTCCTACTCTAGATGACAATGGTTTCGTCGTATTCGACAGGTAAAATCAACAATTATAATAAAAAATCATTAAAAAAACTGTAATATTAGAAGAAGATAAATCTTGAAGAGTGAAGATTGATTTGTTTCTTCGTACTACTACTTGGTCGAAATGAGTGTGGAAATTAGCAAAGTAAGAGTTGCTTTAAGTATTATTATCATCTGAATTTTATTGATGACTCTCTTTCTACGTAACTTATCTGCAAATCTCATCTCTTGTACAAATATGATACCTATATTTTGGACCTTGAATTTACTGAGTTTAAAAACATTACTCTATAGGTTTAAGACACCTATTTGTGTTGTTCACGAATAGATGTCTGTCTGGAAATTGCATGCAGGTGCATCTGTATTTAAATAAATATCCAGACACCCAGATAATTTCTGAACTTGATCCTGTAACCTTTCTCTGATATATGAAACGGAATCCGTTATCTTTTGTTTCCAATCTGAAACAAGTAGATGGCTAAAAATCAGTGCCTTAACTCCAAACATAGTTTTTCAGGAGAGCAAAAAACTGTTTACAGTTCAATTAAACTGTAACTGCGTGTGTTAGTTTAGTTAGTGTTTAGTTAGTTCACAAATGAGATAAGGTGGTGCTTCAATCTGGTTTTCTGTCTTATTATTCTAGATGAAAATTCTGATGTATTATTTGTTTTTACATTTTATTATATATCAAACTCATTTTCGTCCAAAATGGAGATACGTGGTCCTGATTCTTAGTCATCGAAATTATGAACTTCAGCATCCGATTAATTTCCATTGGAAATGGCTTACAGAATAGAAAACTTATGATGATGTCATTTGAAAAGAGTTATTGCTATGACATTTGAACTCTTTATGAGCATCTCCCTGACTGAGATGGTTGAAGTTTTGATCATTAGGTGATGTTTTGAACATGCACTCTTCCCGTCTCAGCCACGCCATCTGCGGCTATCTGGTGAACCAGTACGGCAAGGAAAAGCATGACTCCTTGTACCCACGAGACTGGAAGAAGAGGGCCATCGTCGACCAGAGAATGTACTTCGAATGTGGCATCCTGTTTCCTCGCATCAGGGGCATTGCTGTAAGACAGAGTGCATCTGCTTGTTTATCATACTCAGGGTTGCAATGTCAAGAATATAACTCAACTCATACGCATTTGATAGAACAGAACGTTTCTATTATCACTAAACTAAAATCTGGGCGAAATCTGAACATGAGCATATCGATGTCCCTAACTCACATTTTGTGTTATTGAGATAATTGATACCTATTTGTACTATCTTATTGCAAACTATCTAAATATTATGTAAAGCAAAGAGGTATCTATACAAACTTATATGTACTTCAGACCGGTTTTTCAAAGCTCTGTTAAATTTAAATGGTTGATTAGGACTTGATTGCCATGGCAATGACATTGCTCAACCAAAAGTTGCTAGTTATTAGATTTGCAGTGTGTAATCTCTAGATGAGTGACATCGCACATCATCTTGTTTAGTTTCCCGTCTTCTTCGGCGCCGAGAATAAGATCCCCAACGAGAAGAAGGAGGAAGCGAAGGACGCCTATGAGAGATTCAATACGCTGATCGGATCCAGCCCGTGGATCGCCGGGGATCAGATGACCATTGCTGACTTCTGCTGCGTTACCTCGATATCCAGTCTAGACGTGAGTATTTATAGTTTGAAGATATAGTTATATATATATAGTTTGATTTGGATGGTTAATTTAACACCATGCCGTCGAGACAAACTATCTTCAAACTCCTTGATTCAGCAACATTGGTGTCCGATTTTAAATAGACTCAAAGTAAACACTGTGAAAAAAATCATAACTTTCGAACAATACAATATTTGTGCCCGAACTAGACTCCACGCTGGAACATAATATGATTGAGTCGATATAAACCGTTGTATTTATAAGTTAGTGACCACATGTACTCAAGTACCTACCTAATAGCTTTTGCAAATGTGATTGGTTCAAAGTAGTGTTTACCTTTAAGTACCTATACTTAAGGATTATTACAGTGTTTAAAAAGAAAAGGATTTAAATACAACAGGTTCTACAATTATATTCAAAGCCTATACATCTTATACATTTAATTGAAAAATATTTCCTTATTATTTACATAAAGCTTTCATTATAACCATAAGGTTAATGTCCAACAAAAGTGTCACTATACAGTTACACATTTTAGGAATAAAATTAACAATTTACTAAGTGACCGATAATTACGTGTACATACATCTGGACCCCAGAGGTAGAGTCCCAAAACTCATTTCAATTATCCTCGAGGTGAGTTCAATAAGTAAAACAAGTATAAGTCTGCCTTCGTCAAATCATTTGTAATAAGATAAATCTGTGTGAATGGTTGACACATCCAAATTGCAATGATTAGAGCAGAGTATTACGAAAGTATGCAACGCGAAATCGAGGCCATTGACTTCTGGCCTTCTACTTCTACGTCTCCGTGTGTCTGCAGGCCCTGCTGCCAATGGGCGACGACTATCCGAACACCAAGGCATGGCTGCAGCGCTGCAAGACAACGATGGCAGGATATGACGACATCAATGAAGATGGTATTAGACAACTCTCCGGCGCACTCAGGAAATTTATGAAGGCTAAAAGTTGAACTACTGAATATTACATGTCAAATAAAACAAGAAAGTTGCCAAAAGAACATTTTATTTTGGAATTTAACTGAATTGCTTTGCTTCAACCTGCTTTCCTCACTCGGTATTGTTTGTATGGAAATCACAGCATAGTTTATTGAAAAGTGATCACACTCCATGAAAAAACTGCAATAGAAATATTTGAAATATTTCTTCATTTGAATGACTCGATCCACACGGCATTTGAGAACTACACAGATACGAATGTATCAGATGTGTATTCGTTTATTATAACCAACTATTGAAATGGGAAATAAGTACTTATTCAAAATAAGTCGCGCCAACCCAACGTCTATACAATACTCTCTTCAGAGTATTGTATAGACGTTGGCGCCAACCAATGATTCTGATTTTTAAATTTGAATAATAGCATTTAGTGAGAGATGACATTTCCTAAGTATTTCAAAGTTTTGCCGCAACGCTTCGATCAGATTCAGGTATACTCGGTATAATGGAAAATGCATGGAGTGGGATCACTATTCAATAACAAGTCTGTGATTTCGATTCACTTTGATGTCGCATCTAAATCATCACCATCAGCACCCTGAAGATGCTGACAACTCAGTCGGCGAAACGTCTCTGTCACTGTCAAAATCACCATAAAAGAAATCAGAAACCGCTGATTACTAAGTTTTGTTTTTCAATTGTTTTGGTAAAGTTGGATTTTCTTGAATTGTTATATTTATGCTTTCTTATTAATTCCATGTATGGCAGTGAATCCCAAACATTTTCTGATAACGGCGATCTTAGTAATTATTGTTAGGATATTTCCAGAACACAGGGGAGCAGCCAATTTGATGAGAAGGGGCTCAGTGTCCTAATCACAAAATATCGGTCACTATTCGCTGAACATGTTTTCATGGAAAATAAGTTTGACCATCAAATCATGAGGGAGGCACACTAGGTCGCACATGCCGTGGTATATTAAGAATGTCAAAAGTATGTCAAATTTTAAATAAATATCAGTGCTGGATCCTTACTCTTCAGTCGGTATTATATCTTATCATCAATAATTTCAGTAATAATTATTAAAAATATATTGCACTTCATATCATTGCAATTGCGAGATAAAACCATTGATTGATTGATAATGCACCATTTAGTGTCAGGATGAGAAACGTCCCGCCGGGTGTAGCGAGGTCGTTAATGACTATTCTCGCTAGCCTCGGGTGGAGTCGTAACGCAAAGAACACCGACCACTATCATGGAGTGAATCGATTACGTGATTAACTCTAATAGCTTAATGTGTACGTGAGTACATTATCATTGATAAGAATAAAACATGATCACTAATGAGTAATACATTACGATACACTTGAAGCCTCTTCAAAGATTTAAAAATTGCTAATGATTATTATTGTACTCAATTAGGTACTGATTCTTTCAGTTGGCTCGATCGTTCCAGTCGTTTGACATATTATTTTCAGATTCTTGGTGCTGATTTTAGTGCAAGATTTAGAAGTAAAAATGTTTCGCTGGACTTTACTTCTCGTTGCGGCAGTTCTTATGCAACCAATTGTTAATGCATCACCAGTGAGTAACTATAAAGATTTCCGCAAACAAACTAACAAAGCAGAACAGTTTAGAACTATTTTTTAAATTTTCAATAATTTAATTATTATATCTTTTCCTCAAAGGTAGAAGGTTTGAAGTCAATTTTCTCGATTTTGGGTTGCAAACGTTTGAAATAATGTATGCGCCATTTTCAATTGCCATTTGACTTAGATTCAAAATAGATTTCTTAATTTCCCAATCTGTTAGGGATTTCTTATATTTCTTATGATTTCTAATTGAATTCATATGTTGTGATAAGATTTTTGATCAGTTGTTGGGAACAGGTTGGGTGAGTGGTCAACGCTCTGAACTTGTATTCCGGAGGCCCGAGTTCGATTCCCGCGGCCGTCCTTCCTGACTGGGGTTTTTTCGTGGTTTTCCCTCAGTCGACAGACAAATGCTGGGAAGGTACCCTTCTGATAGGCCACGACCGCCTCCTTCCCACCTTCCATCCTTACCTACTCTTCACCATCATCTCCCAATCACCATCATAATCATTCATCCGTCGCCATTAGCATCGCTGCAGAACAGTGCGACGTTAAGCCCAGACAAAAAAAAACAGTTGTATTGAAGTATTCTTTTACACTATGACTCATGCCAATTATGGACTTCCGGCCTCTACCTTTGACGCACTGATATGGATTCGTAATTTCCTAATCCGTCAGGGATGTATTACGTACCTTATGATGTTCCATGATCTCTAGGGTCGGGTCGGGTTGGACGAACTGATGAACGGATGTGGAGAAACGAAGGCTTGCTTCGGCTCGGAAAAGGACTGCATTGCAAGGAAAGACTGCACAGCAGCTGTGTCCGTCGTCTCCAAGGAGGGACTCTACGAGTTCGAAGTGCAGACTGTAGAGGGCGTTTATGTCGCAGTGGGCATCACAGAGACGTCGTCCATGGTATGTAAAGAATCGTCTTGTTGCAGATATACCACTGTAGATAAATGAAGCTGGGTACAGGGGAAGAATGATACAAGTCATTTCGCTTCTGAAAAGTGAAAGTCCTATGCTTATGCATTGACAGCCCCAGTAATGATGATTTTAATCAATTGTATCAATAATACCTACAAACTGAGAGATGAGAGATAAACCACTCCCAGGAGGCCATGTCTAAAAATGGCTTCTTCCCCTCTACCCTTCAAATGTCAACGACCACATTTTTTAAATAAATTATCTCCTTTTGAAAATTCTGCAATTTTGGAATCCCTAAAAGTTATGAGGGATTATTTTGCTTAAAAAAATGTTGAATGTGAAATTCATACTTAGGATATGAAAGTTTGGAAAACCCTCATAACTGTTGGGAAATCAAAACTTTATAGAATTTAATTAATGTTTCACAAATAAGGGGTGTCCATCTTGAGAATGGCTGTAAAATAGAATGGCTGTGTGAGAATGGTCTTTTTGAGAGACTTTGAGCTTCACATTTAGTAGCCGTTTGCATTGTAAGACTTGAACAAGATGAAGGCTATAAGTAAAGCCAATAGTTGTCAACTTTTTCAGTTTTAAATGAAAACGTGACCAGTTTGAAAACGTGAAAACTCACATCAGAGATGTGTTGTACTCATGTTCTTGAGGATTGCAGTTTGACGCCGCTGTGGTGCAATGTGCCTACAGCAACGCCACGACTGAAGCAATCAAAGTCTTCGTCTCCTGCAATCCAGCTGCTGATAACCGCACAACCATCCTCAGTACATTGACTCTGGAGGAGGTGAGTTGTGCGATCAAAGAATGAGAACATCAAAGAAATAACATTATATGAGGAAAGATGGAATAAAAACGTAGGGATGACAAAAATATTATTTAAACGTATAGATAAAGGAATGAGTCACATACTGATTAGCAATTGAACACTTATTTTAAAAATAAAATAAACAACAGTTCAAATGGAATTCAAAAAATAAGACGGAAATAAAAAATTACGTTTTAATAAAATAAATAAATTAAACAGAAATATATAATCGTATGTATACCTATACATTTAAATGATGCGAGATGCTAACTCTTCGGCTCTGTCAAGTATAGTCTGAAAGGCAAACGAGACCGCCAGTATCTTCAAGTTCAAGTTCACATATCTTTATTCTGTCAACAAACATTTAACAAAAAATTCGGTATCCATTGTTTTTATTTCATTCACGAGGTTTCATTCTTGATACTGGAAATTTTAATACTAGACAAATAACTCATGTATGTATTTTTCAGGACGGAATTACAGTCCTCGACACCTCGTTTGCAGACAACTCTGTGTACTGCAAATACACAAGGAAACCGTACACACAAATCGGTGGTTTGACGTTCGATTTGATCAACATGGAGTACTTCATGCTCCTGGCCATGGGAACACAAACGCAAGGTATCAGAGATCAATTAATTCCATTTCAAACCCCTTCTTTTGTCTCACTGTGGGTTGACTTCAGACAACGTCGGTTTATTAATAAATTTTTAAAGTATTCATTAACGTTTCATTCCTTTTTTATTTTAAATTATTGATTAACTTTTCATTTCATTTTTTTTATGAAATATGTTTTTTTCTCACCTTGGGTAGGTTGATGTGAAATAATAACAACTACAATTTGAAAAGATTTTCCTCCTCTGATAGTTGGTTTTACCCCGCTCAACTATATTGCTCGGAGATTGTACCCAGACACCGAAGGAAAATCTGGTGACTAAGTATATTAATTATCGTAATAACTTTCTACCATTCCAAAACTTCCAAATAAGATAAAATATTTTACGTCTATTTCTTACGTCGATCTTAGAAATAATACCACCAACTTATAAAAATGTAAGGCGTTTTACATTTTGAGCGATTTGAAAAACAGCCTGAAAAACAGTCGATTTGAAAAACAGCCGGCCCACCTTCAAGGAACATTCTTATCACTTTCCCTACAATTAGCATAAAACATAAAATAGAGCACGTTTAGGGAGAATCCTCTATTTTGATTTCAGCCGATGGGTCGATGGCGTTCCATGACATCCACGACGCCCACAGCGATTTCAAGCAATACCTGCACATGCCGGGCCTCTTCGCAGACACAAGTGCAGCCAATGCTCTGCAAATCTCTGCAGCTCTGCTCCCGATACAGCTGCTGTACATCATTTATAAATCAATGTGATGTGTGCCAAGTGATCAAGTATTTAATTTAGAGTACCAGAAAATAAAAATTTATTATTATACTCTAAGGACTTGTTCGAACTATCATTCTATCGTTTAGGTTTTCATTTTCGTTTTTTGTAACTGCTTACTTGAAACTGGTGCTTGAAACATAAAAAGAACTAAAAAGAGAATTATAACAATGAAACAATATTCAGAGACGGGTATTCTATCGAAGTTACCATTAAATATTGAAATCAATTGAGAGTTGAGATTGTAACACGCAAAACGAGCTGTCAATGCGAGAAATAATTTTATATGTTCATTATATCATTGACTAACACCTCATTATATTTCATTATCAGAAGATGTACTACCGTTTAATGTGCAATTAAATATATTTAATGTGAAATGCCTTGTACCTTGTATTATACACTCGTACTGCTGGTCAGGTTCCTTGACAATCAATCCTTGTTATTATCAATGAAATCAGAGCTCACCTACAAGAGTTAGATACCTAATGCATTAGCACAGACTTCATGGGATGATGCCATCAAACCTTTATCAGACAATACTTTTCTTTCGAGGTACCGTTTATTATTTGTTTGAGTTTATACCTACCGTCTGTGTACCTAACTACATTTTATTGAGCGAGCGTCACCACGGTACTCTTATGGCACTTTCTCTGTGTTTTTTTTTTTGTTTTTTTTTGTGGTCACAGCCCAGGTCAAACCGCTCAAGCAATCGATCTGAAATTTTGTACACATACTAACGTAATCTATGCGGTCCCTGGGATCGTTTTTGAATGGGCTCCCGTGATTGGTTCAAATTTAAAAAAAATTATCTTTCGATTGGGTGCTTCGATCAATTTGAAATTTAGCAAAAACATTGCAACCAACATTGTACCCAATCATAAAAAGTTTCAGCCAAATCCTCCTATTGGATCAAATTTAAAACAATTTTTCATGTGATTTTTGACATTTAAACTAGAACAGATTGACCGATCAATTTGAAACTTCGCGTTGTCATTGGTACCAACATTTTAGATATTTTTGCCAATTTTCAGTCTAATCTGTCGTTATTTTCAAAAGTTTTGTCATTTTAAGATCATTTTATTCCATAATCTTGAAAAATGTATACTAAATTGTCATCCCTGCCTTCTTTAAGCTTCTGCTCCAAGGCAAGGTCTGTAGAGCAGCCAAGCTATCCACAATGTACAGTAAAATGAAAGCTATTTTGAGCTAGCGCATAAAATCGGATGCAGTACGAAGGCCAAATCCTCTAATTGGTTTAAGTTTAAATAATGTCTTCTGATTGGTCGACAATAAAAATTTTCACATTAAGTTCAAATTTTGCATGGTGATCAAGACCAACTTAATATTAAATTTTACATATTATTGTAAGCCCAATCAAAGTATTAATTGTAATTTTACGAGTTTAGTATGGGATGTTACAAGAGATTTCTGGAGAAGGTATGTAGGTAAGACTTCACGACACAATGGATCTGTTATTCATCCAGAGTATTATGGGATTGAAAAATTGCAGAGAAAATCAATCGTCTTGTGCCGTGTGTCGTGCATCGTTACTATGGGGATGTTGCATGTTCTGTGCTCGCTCATCAACGCGTTACACTGAGCGTTTTCCTAGTAATATCAATTAGTAGATAATGCAAGCAAAAACAACTTATTGCAAGAATCATATAATATATTAAATCAAAGGTGTGATTTTTTTCTCATAAAGACCATTTGGTTTTGGTATTTGAAGGGTTTGAAGGGGGGGGGGGGGGGGGCAAAGAACGCTATACTTATTTTTTTTATCTATAACAAAAAAATTTAGTCTATAATTTTTTGTCTATTTTTTATGTCTATATATGTGTTTTTTTTTTAAATCTATTTTGTCTATCTCTTTTTTGTCTAACGCTCTAAGTTTGCAGTGATTATTATGAGCTTTCAGAATTTATCCTCAGTTTTTAGAAAATATTGCCACAAGTCTTCAAAAACGCAATAATATCGATTTGTATCGAAGATATACAAGTTTCAACATGCAACTTCGTTTATCTCAGTTTCATCCGAATGTGACTTATAGCGTTCTTTCCCTGTACCCTTAATAATTTTTCTTATTTTATCCAGATTGATCAATTACACGAAGACACGTCATTAAAAGCACTAGAAAACAAATAGTGCACATACTTCTAAAAATATTTTGTGGAATGAAAACAGGTGCTTCTTAAAAGTGCCTTATATTATGCTTTAAATAAACTAGGAAAACGCTCGGTGTAATACGTTGATGAGCGAGCACCCGAACGCGCATCATCGCGAATCGAAATGTGTTTGTAACGCACAAACACATATATCATCCAATTGAATATGAATTGAAATATATTTCACTCAATGAACATAATATAAAAGGAACCTGTTTTTTTCTTGCAACTGAGATTATCCATCTATTTCATACAGTTAAAAGTGTCAATATGTGTATACTTTCTTGACCGTTGGGCTGAAAAGAAAATAAGAGAAAACTGTAGTTTTAATAGCTATGCACAATATGAAGTTGATCTGATCATTTTTATTTTCGACCAATCAGAAGATTTTTTTTATTTAAATTTAACCAATAGGATTGTCTGAAATTTATATCGCTAAAACTATACACGACCTCCAAAAATATGAAAAATTTCGATTTGATAGGTCAAATGGTGTGAGCTACATGCCAATTTCACTTACCAATCAGAGGGCAGAGCTCATAACAATGCCAAACTGAGTTAGAATGATATTTGTATGTGTGAAAATTTTCAGCTCGATCGGAAAAACAATGTGTCCTGTGGCGTCTGGAAACAAAAAAGAGAGAAAGTGTCCAAAAGTGCTGCAATGAAGACGCTCGCTACGCTTGCTCAATCTGAATCATAGGCAGGGTGGGAATTGATGGGGAGGGGGGGATGGAGGGGATTTCCCCCCCTCTGGTTTTCTCATCCCCGGCTCTGTTTCCCAATAAAGCATCCCAGGGGGGGATAGAGTTTTCCCCCCCTCTGTAAAATGGTTGACTTTTAATCGACAAAACAATAGATACCTACCTACTTTTTTTCTGAAATAAATCTAAAATTATAAAAATAAATTGTCACACAAAACAACTGTCAAATTGCCTTAGTAGCAAATAAGCTGTATTTGATAAGCTTTATTAATTCCAAGATTTATTTTGCTTGCCCACCACTTCTGGTTTCCCTTTTAAATTAAAAGCAAATCCTCTTTTATAATGCCATTTGTCATGATGGCATCACGTCAAATGGCAAAAAATAGTGTACAAATCGCTTAGAAATGCACCAAATCTAATCTTGAAATTCAAAATTTCCCGGGGCTATGCGCCCCGGACCCGCATGGTACTGGGGGGCCCTCCCCGCAGCCCCCCATTGTGTTCGTGGGCAATCGTATTTTTCGCCTTTGCTAACATACTCGGAATTTTATTTTTTCCTATCCTCCCCTCTGAAAATTAAACAATTCGCACCCTGATCATAGGTAGTCCAACTTAGCTTGCATAGCTCTTGTAAGGGAGATGATTACATGGGAAATCATTATTTCTTACATTGTAATTGTGAATTTCACTAATGTTCCATCAATGACATGATAACATGGACAAATATGATACCACTTAGAATGTAAACACATGGCAGCGTCAGAATGTCTAGTTTTCAAGGGGATAGAAAACTACAAGTAGAACTACAAACTAGAACACGTACACCTAGTTTCGATCCTATTGCCATCCAACTCATGTAAGGAATCAGTTGAGGAAAATGACAAGATTATAAGGTTGAAACATAACAAGTGTATAATTCAGTCTATAGGTTTATTCCATGAAATATGATGCATCGAATGAGATAACAGCAATGATTTTATATGTTTTATAATTTATCGTGAACTAAGAACTGAATAATTACAAGACAATTTATTCGAAGATGAGGTTGTCGTGAATGAAGTTGGCTGTCGTACTCGCAGATCGCACGATGTCGTGATAGAGGCTCGATTCGTCCGCTGAAGAAAATGTAACACAAACATTATCATATTAATTACAAGTGAATACATCAATGTAATGTCAGCAGGAACTATACACAGTTTACTTAACATGCATCCAACAAATCATTCTTACTTCGTAATTTTTTAGTACCTACACACAGTTGCATTTCCATCAAAGCCGTGCTCGTCAAATATTAGTTCTCACAATGTTGTTTTTGGTAATTATTCAAATTTGTATCACTAGTTTAATAATATGTGAATGATAATAATAAACTTCTCATAATTAATATGAATTGTGAACATTACACCATTTGTAGTGCATCAATAAAAAAACACAGTCTAAAAAAGTGGGATAACGCTATTTAGCGTTATCCCACTTTTACTAATTACATAATGCGAAGTTAAGCAGAAAGTAATTATGATTTTTCATGTTGTTTGTCATGTGTAAACGCAATTATTTTAGCTTTGAATCCTTATATAAGGATTTCATATTCAAAGATTTTAGGCTTATTGACGTCACCGAAAATTTCTTAACCTCATCCGGAGAATGCTGAGTGTAAAATTCCTTCTGTGTATTTTGACTACCTATTCAATTGCTCTAATTCATATATTTGGATAAATTAACGGTGAGAAGAACGTCATACCTGCACTGCCGACTGCGACCATGAGATGTACCGGCGCCGCATCGAAGTCGAACACTGTCCCTGCAACATCCGTGGACGCCAGTCTCGAGTACGTGCATGTGATGACGCCGTCGACGACCGTGCCGCTGAGGAGAGCGATGCCGGCGACAGGTGTTGACGTGGTGTTCTCCCCGGGGAGGCTGTAGGATGTCTGCAGAGTGACGACTCCAGGTGTGGCCTCCATTACCAGGCAGCCAACGAGGCTCGTGATTTCCTGCAAGCAACATCCCCAGATTCACAGAGAGAAGTAGAGTATGCACGGATTGTAATATTGCGTTTACGCAATAGCAAACAAAAATATAGTTGATACAATTCTAAAATGTTCCGTCTTTATAAGAAATTTGATAAAAATTAAGAATAAAATCGTTGGTACAATTTTGACATGTACATGATCATAAATTATTGCCGACAGCCAAATGAAATGAAATTAAAAAATTGAATTTGAATGCAATTCGTAACCATTTGTAATGAAACACACATCTACAAAATAAAGGTAAATTAGTAGCAATCTACATGAATTTGGAGGTAGATTTTTAGTGCTTTAAACATCCAAGCACGGGGAGAGTCCATTATAAATAAATCCTAGAGCTGTTAATTTCCAGAAGTCTCACAATGACAACAAGTAAGTGTCCATCTGGCTTGCTCTTTATTGCACTCACCATACTGGGGTCACGTGACACTCCGACGGCGACGTATGCACCGGCGTCGGTGATCGCCTCGAACACGTAGTTGCCGTCGGACTCATCCTCGTGCCCGGCAACGATGGCGACGCAGTCGGAAGTTGCGATGCAGCCAGCCGGGTAGCCGAAGCAGGACTTGTCCACTCCGCAGCCGACCAATGCGGCCTTTAAGCAGCCACTTGTCTTAAAGGAAATCGTATTATGATTAATATGATCACAAGTTATATACAAATTTGTAATTTTGTGAGACTTTGTCATTTTCAGATGAATCAAATCAAAAAAGATAATTCACAATAATTCTCAAGTCTATACATATTGGTAACATGTTCTATCGTAATCGATACTTGAATACTTTCATTTTTTTAAAGCTGAACGGTTGTAGTCACATTAAAAAAATCTTTTTATGTGAATTCACAATATTCTAAAATTCAATCAGAGATGAAATATTCTGCAAAATTGTGTGAATTCACAATATTAAAAAATGCATTCAAATGACTAATTAATTAGGAAGCACTTACCACTGAGAACTGGGAAGAGAGTCCCACCAACAACATCGCGAATACGAAACCTTTCATCCTAGAAAATTAAGAAGTTCATCATATTAATAGGAAAATTTTTAAAATGTATTTTATTGAAATGGAAGTAGCTGTGTGTACGTTCTCCACGGTTGATGATCGGAATACAACACTCATTCACAAAGCGATACGTGATGTAACTACACTATTGCCAGATGATTCTTACTAAAAATGCATATCTAAAATGTAAAGGATTATTCAAAACCGTAGTGATATAGTGTCCGTTCATAATTTTAGACAACTCTGACATGTCAGCCGTTCTTAAGAGGCCTGGGTCAGCGAACGGGAATCGCACGGTTCATCAGAGCGATTTTTCAAAATATGTCTTCCATTAACTGAATTTTAAATTTTTGAAAAATAATCATGTGTACAGACCTGAATAGACTAAATATTACCACACACTGAAGTACACTATAGCCTCTGATACGACCTCAAAGTGTTAAATACGATATTTATCGAAAAATAATCGTTTTTAACACTTTGCGGTCGTACCAGGGGTCATAAAGTACTCGAGTTTGTGGCATTATTTAGTCTATTAGGCTGTAATGGGTCGACTATCTGATTGTTTAAAATTCTTAAGTGGGAAGACAATATTTAAACACAATACACTTTGAATCAAGAGTCTTGAAATTAGAACAAAATTTTAAATAACATCAGTTAATTCTAGAAAAAAACACGACTGATCTCTGGTGGGGAAGAGTGCATCAGGGCGGATATCAGGTGCACATTTCTATAAAAAATTATATTAAATTTGCTTTAGTTGTTTGTTATGGCTAAAAAAGTAAACTTGTACCGTAAACACTTACCTGAACTTATTTGTTGCAAATTCTTCAGCTCCAACAATGACTTCAATTTTATATTATGAATACAATTTTAATGTGCAACACATTTATAGTAATATTTTTATCTCATTTATCAATAGATGAGAATAAAAAATATAAAAAATCAATGGATGATTAATTGTAAGACAGATATCCAATGGTTATCAATCTCCACATACGTACCAGATTGCACGTAGGTGCGTTTCATTTTGTATGGACTCTTTTCTACGTGAGATTTTGGACGTAGACCTACGTGACATCTTGTACGTATATAGGTTTTTAAATTGATAACCATTGCGAAAGTTGCCCTACCATTAATATTCGTTTTTTTATTTCTTATCATTCATTGATTAATAAGATTAAACTGTTCATATAAAGTTTGTGTGCACTAAAATCATATTCACAAAACTTAAGTCGTTTAGACAGAGTTGAAGAGTTTGCAACAACCAAGTTCTGGCAAGTGTATAGTTTTAGCAATTATTAATATCTTTCGATGTTATGTAATGCATTGCAATGTAGCTTTTGTAGAGTAAAAGTTTTGAGATCAACTAAAAGCCAGGTTTTCAATGCGCTGCTAAATTTTAAACAGTTGATTAGGACTGTATTGTCATGGCAACAACCAATGGCATTCCTTGAATGACCGTTTAATTTAAACTTAACTTAGGGCCGGTCTTTCAATGCCTTGCTAACTTTTATACAGTCAATTAGGACTAGATTGCCATGGCAACAACCAATGACATTCCTAGAATGACCACTAACTAACTGTTAAGAGCTAATTGAGACTTTAGCAGAGTATTGAAAGACCGGGCCTTAGATCTCATCTAAATTAATTGATTGATTATCATCTCTACAATTATTTAAAAACTGCCGAACAACAATTGACATGTGGGATGTCAAAAAGAAGATATTTCAGCTGAATTTAATCTTTTGGGTCAGGAACAAGTCTCTGGTATTCATGTAGGGCTCCCATCCGTACCGTTTTTGACGGGACAGTCCCTTCTTTTGAGGTAGTGTCCCATTGTCCCCACAACATTTTAAAAACCCTGTATTTGTCCCGTTTTTCTAACAAGTCAAAAATCCCGCTCATTTTCATTCAAATGCACTCTGCATCGATAATAAATATAATAATAAATATAATCTAAATCATGATTGTCATTGACTTCCTTTGGTTTATCCCTCATCTTTTATACAAAACAAACGTAACCTCTTTGGAGACATTTAAAATAGGTATGTAATAGGTACATGATAATAATTAGTAGGTACCTATTGAAGGAAACAAAACTACGCACGTTCAATAAAAAGAAACACAATTTATTTCCTGTCAAAAGTGCGTAGAATTGCTCTAAATCATGTTATGAATTTCAAATTTTTCTTGGGGCTATGCGCCCCGGACCCGCATTTCGCTGGGGGGCCACCCCCCCAGCCCAATAGCCCAATATGGGAGCCCAATATTCATGTCATTCATTCAACTTGGGATGCGTGGGGTGGGGAAGAGGTAATTTTGGAAGTTATGAACTGCTGATCAGCGATTGATGCTTGGGTCAATCACATCAAGATAATGTTGATCGGTTTTTGAAGGCATCGTCCACAAGGAATACCTTGCCATTGGTTAAAACGTCAACGGCGTCCGTGAAGTTTTGAAGCGGCTGAGGGACACAATTCGGCGGTAATGTTCGAACAAGTGACAGAACAACGACTGGGTTCGCCACCATGGCAATTGGTCCGCGCGCAATTCAAACTATGTTTGCCTCGTCCTGGCTTCCAAAAACATGACAATCCTTCCCCCACCCCTATTCGCACGAATACACCACCTGTAACTTATTACTGTTCTCTAAGATGCAATTCCGACTGAAACTATACGTTGAGTTAACACAATTGAGGAGATGAGAGCACGTGACCAACATACTCACACTTGATGACGTCTAGGGATGAATGGAATAATTAAAATTACTCCAAAATTGCTGTACACATGCCTCAAGGAACTACCTACTTCGAATTCGAGGATGGAATCTAAGAGCTACATCAAGTAATTTCTAATTTATTTGTCATTTTGCACTCATTTTGAGTTGCACTTTGTATATTTCAATAATTAAATATGTCGTTGATAGCTCCAATCAACTACACTCCAGACAGCACTTCACCTACATGTCAACAACCACTTCAGAAATACATTTTATTAGAGATAAGCTGTCATGTCACTTATGATTACTCAGAAGACTTTATATAATCAAATCAATAGTCTAACGAACTTGATGAGTTTTAAGACACTTGTTATTTAGATTGTTAACATTTCAAGTTTTTTGACACAAAGTGATTTTGTGTTGACTTTCTTTTATTGAGAACAAATCTACTATTGGGAAATAAATGCACATCATATGTATGATTCTATAAGAGGTATTTCAGGTTACTGTATAATCCAGTTTTAAAAATATTTGTTATCTATCTTACAATTTTAGTAGTAGGTAGTACCTACACTGAATAATCGAATACGTACAATTAAATTCCCAATCGTCCGAAGCAGTATTTGTTACCAGGATAGTATAAGGACAATATTTAACGAGTGTATTCATTTGAGTCAAGCTTTATTCCATCAATGTTTTATACAATGAATTAGTAGCATGTAGTCATTTTAATCGAAGATGAGGTTGTCGTGGATGTAGTTCGGCGTTATGCTAGCTGATTTCAGAATGTCGTGGTACTGGATGGTTCCGTCCGCTAGGGAAAACACAACACAAGCATGAAAACTAAATGTAACCATGGAAATACTCTAAGTTTGATCTATAGCAGAACAAAATAAAAAAATGTAAGTTCTACATCTGTCACCATTTGTAATATAGTCGGTAATTATTATTGAGGAGCCAGTTAGTCTCAGCTCTGGATATGTCAATAAATTCATATTACTCAATTACCTTTGTTCAAAACGCATTAAAAAAATATAGAGGGATGAAGGGTGATATAAATATAAATATAATTTAACTTTTAATAAAGAGTTATAAGATAAGTTCAACTTATTGCTTTAGTTTTTTATGTCTATAACTCAATCGAAGAACTGAATTTTATTTAAAATTCATATCTAAAAACTATATCTTTAATTTAACTACAAGAAATTTAATATTACTATCAATGCAACGTTTCAAAGGAATGCAACGGAGCGTTTTCTAAGTTGATAGTAGAAAATAACGAAAAATGACTAATTTTATTTTAATTAAAGTTCCTATTTAAAAGTTACTGTGTAAATTTTGATTATTATTAAAAATTAGTCCATATATTGAAATTTGCTTTGCAATTGTGCAATTCTGCAATTGCTTGATTGAACAGACTATCTTACCCATACTGCCGACAGCAATCAGTAAGTGCACCGGGTCAAGATCCAGATCAAACTCAGTTCCCCCCACCACCGTGATTGACGGCCTGGAATAGGAGCAGGTGATGACTCCGTCGACGACCGAGCCTCCGATGAGTTCGACGCCCTCAGGAGGCGCCTCCACGTTGGTGTTTTCACCGGCCACGTTGTAGGACGTCGAGAGTGTGACGGCGGAACCAGAGGCGAGGCAAGCAACGACGCTTGTGTCTCCCTGCGAGAAACATAGCCAGGGTCAGAGCGATTGTTCAATGAACTAAGATTCATGCAAGAGGATGACACGATAAGATAATTCATAATAGTTGCTGCATGTTTTCTAAAACGATCAATCCTAAAATCCTAAAGGTTCTAGGTACCTAGGTATTTTAGGCTGTACCTAAAAAGATAATAAGTACCCCAAGCTCCCAAAAATGTACGAAAAGAAACCCAAATAAAAGTAAGTGCGGATAAATAGGTAAATGGGGGCGTATATTCGTGTTTTAAAACAACATGCACCGAGGGATTTTTCATGTCATTATCTACTTAATTTTCAGACATCTAGATGGCATTACTGAGATGGAACTACGAGCGCGAATAGCACATAGCTAATGAATATGTTGAACAGGAAAGGTGCCATGATCGACCCCTGCTGCACGCCAGCTGAATTGGTTATTCAGTATCACGTCAGCGATTTTAAAACAATCGACGTGCTCGTAATTGAAGTATACAATACTACAATATTATAATTGAAGTATCGTCCGACTGCTCACCATGGTGCCATCATGTGACACTCCGACGGCGACGTATGCCCCGCTGTCGCTGACCGCCTCGAAGATGTAGTTGCCGTCGACCTCGTTCTCCATGCCGGAGACGACGGCGATGCAGTCGGAAGTTTCAACGCAGCCAGCGGGGAAGCCGTAGCAGGATTTGCTGAACCCACAGTCTTCCAACGCGGCCTTCATGCTGCCACTTGTCTGAAGTCAAACAGTATTTAAGAGTCGATAATACTAGCAGAAATTTTCGATTCGGATGTAAAAAAAATCCTAGAAATGCATGAAAATGCATTAGCTATGGGTTGAACGTGACATTGGTGACATTTAATCGTGTGTTGCATATTGCATACTGCTGTGAAGTAAGTTATTTTAATTCAAATATTGAAATACATAAAACCATAAAAAGTCGGACGCTACTTTTTTCTTAAAGGCTTGACCGATTGTCTTCAAAATTTAACAGTTTAGAGATAAAATGTAAATTTGTGTCTCTAGTGATTCAAAAAAATATTAAAACATATTTTTTCTCGTTTTGAGGAGGTGCTATTTTTGGCACCTTTGGCCTGAAATAACTAAACAAAAATAAAACTTTGGGGCCACTAGAAACACAGATCTACTCTTTATCCTGTGAAAATTTGAAGACAATCGGAAAAGCCGTTTAGAAAAATGTAGGGGCCGCATTTTTGGGCTTAATAAAACATGGATTTCATAAAGTATTGTAGACTCTTAACGGATTACATCATAGATCATCGGATATTCTATTTAAACTTTCGGTTTCGTTTCCTTCAAGACAAGTGGTTGTCTTAAAAATTTTAGATAATTCATTAAAGAAGTAAAAAAAAAACTTAAATGAAAAGCATATGTTTTGAAAGCATAAGACAGAGGTTTAATTCCTCTATTAACTGACTAAGAATGTTACAGAAATGTGTACAATTTTCAATTCCTATATTAGCATTTTTATTACAAAAGTTTGAAATACATGCATCTTTTTGAATGGCACTTCCTTGAAATAACTAATACAAGAAGCACTTACCGTTGAGACTAGGGCTGCGAGTCCCACCAATAAAAGCGCAAACGCGACACTTTTCATACTTAGTGTAGTAACTCAAACTATACTTGCAGCACAATTGAAAATATCAACTGTTGTCAAATGCTAATGTTAACACTTGCCTGTACTTGCTCTTGCAAAATAATAAATATCTGACTAAACGACTTTAAATTATGTGAATATGTTTATATGTGTGCAAAAATTTAGCACATTTTAATCTCATTATCGATAGTAAATGAGAAAGATAAAGAGAGAAAAAAAAATGTAAAGTTTAAAGGTGGAATCCAGTTGGAAATTAGGTTATCATTCTGAACAAATAAAGAGATAATTAAAATAGGTTAATTGACAATATTATTTCCATTTGACCCCTAAATTTAGAAAAAAAATCTAAGACATTTTCAGGTAGGTTCATTTATAATATTATTTCCATTTGACCCATAAATTAATTAGTACATACTAGAAAAAATCTAAAATAATGCAGCTGTTAATGGCATAGCTAACAAAATGAATGATTGTTTACCGTTGATTCATTCACTCTGTCTTTTGGTTATGTGAGGACTTGACGTATTTGCGAACGTCTTTATTATATTCTTAAATTATTATTACTATTTATTATTTCACTAGAAAAGCGCTCGGTGTAACGCGTTGATAAGCGAGCACTGGTATGTGCAGCATATCTAACCATGATCTAACCGAAATTCCGTAAATAATCCATAAATAAAAATACTTCCAGGAGCACAGAAGAGTTCATTTTTTTTCAGATACTGGCAAGATTGCTACAAAACCTTACCTATACATTCAATATAAATCCAAGATAAGCAAAGACTTTCCCGTCACTCCGGGATCACAGAAAAGTTCAATATTTCTCCAGAAAATGGTTTGATTACCAATTAACTAAAAACTTTCAAGAGACCATCGCCAAACAGAAATAATAATCACTGACAGAATATCAAAATAGTTTAACAACTCCTGTCAATGTCAATTGACACGACAGGAGTCACAGGAGACAGGACAGGAGGAGGAGGAGGAGGAGGGACAGGAGTTCGGCAAGCTATCCAAGACGGACACATAATATCATGGTACTTAGAATTAGATTGGATAATATGTAAGTGAATTAATCAAGGAAGCAGTGATATATATTTTTTTTTACATTTTGACATTGACATAGGAGGTCTGTTCGTTTACACTGCCAAATCTGCCAAAACTGCCATATGGTGTTCGTTTTGGAAATTTGGTAACTTGTGGTAGCTCACAGCCTGTTCGATTTGACGTTTGTGGCAGGTTGCTGTAGTCGAAAGCTCCCACTTCCTACACATGCTTGTACACATGCTTGTAAACGAACAGACCTTGAAGGTCTGTTCGTTTACCCTGCCAAAAGCTACAGCAAACTGCCACAAACGCACATCATCCAATCAGATCGTTCCTCTGTAGCTTGTGGCAGTTTGCTGTAGCTTTTGGCAGGGTAAACGAACAGTGGTGTGAGTTGTGGTAAAGTCAAAATGGCGACATTTATTTATATTGAGGAGTGTCAATGGCATTGATTTCCAACTATGCGTCGATGAAGACATGGCCCAAATCATCTACAGCATTGGATCCATTTCGTAAAAATATTTTCAGCTAAAACTAATAAGTATTTCTTGTCTTAATCTCTCACTATGAGAAAAAAACATTTGAGGTTATGCCAAATCTACCATAAAAGCGTTCGTTTTGTGTGGCAACTTGTTGTAACTCCGCCCACTTTTGACTCTACCACAGGCTACAACAAGCTGCAGTTTTGGCAGATTTGGCAGTGAAACGAACACACCTACTGATTATGATTGTTTTGAAATATAAACTCTTGAAATTCATTACAGGTTTGTCTGAGAATGTCAAAATCCTTTACTATAATACGCTTAAAAGAGAAGAACGTCGTCCCCGTAGCAACGTGGCTGAAAATTTCGTTCTTTATACAAATCTTGAATTTTCCACCGATCAAGTTGAAACTCGCCAGTAATGTACAAAATTACGTGACTTGATTTATAGTAACACTTTCGCGACATTCTGTTCAGTATTTACCGAGTTATTCGTGAAAAACATCGCCTTTTCTGATCTCTTAATTTTAAACGTCAATTTCAATTGTGCAGTGAAAATCAATTTTAGTAGGCAGTGAAACTAATTTTCACAAATCGACCTGAACAATATTTGGCCATGAAATCCGGAGATCGGAAGTTGCGTTACGATTCAAGTCTATAGACATCGCGAATTTAGCACAATTTTCAACGAAACATGACTTTTCCTGTACATAATTTCAAGCGAACTGGCAAGCAAAAAGTTTCGTTTGAATCCGATAAGTATTTAGAGAGATACCTACTAAATATAAACCAAATTGTCATTGAAAAAGTCACTTTTTTCGAAACTTTCCAAATGTAGGAGTGAATCCATTTGGCAGTGAAGAAAATATTGGAATTTCCACTGGAGACCTTGACTAGAATCATGGCAAACCAACATTTCATGTGAATAAATCCTGACATTTCTGGAGTGGGTTATGGGGGGGGGGGGGGGGGCGGCACAAGGGAACATTTCTTTCAAGAGTGTATTTTATTGTTACCTTTTGATATTGGACCTAATTTCCAATATTACGTCTCTCATTTGATATGACTTATATAGTCATATATAAGTCAAATATCAACAAATATCAAATATCAAGCAAGCAAGAACATACATTTTCTGCTTACTTCACATCTTAGCATTTTATCAAAAGATTTTAATTGGTACACCTACATACCTAATACTGTATCGTTCGTTGATGTTTTCATGTGTGCAGAGAATATGCGAAATCAGGATAAGTTAGAAAGGGGAAACATGCATAAAATTGTATATAGTAAATTTCGTAATTTTTTAAGTTATTGCATAAAAAGTGATGAACTTCGATTAAATCTCGATACCACTTTTCGTTCATCATAATTGCAAATCAAATCATATTCCATTTTAATATCAATCACGCCTATTTGTTTTAATTCAGTTTCAAATATTTATTCTTATTTTGACCCCCCCCCCGCCCCCCGTGATGGACTTGGCCAGTCGCGTTGATCGGTTGCGGAGAAGAATACCCTAGACTATGATGTACATCTCCTGACACAATAATTAAATTGTTAACAGGATTCGATTAAATAAAATTTTGGAACCTGAATTCGATCATCATATAGATACATTTTATTCTGTTGTGTTTCAAATATTATAAAATCATTTTAATTCTATATACCATGCAACTGAAGTTTTTGTTTTTATTTAACATTGAGTCGTATCTGTTCATATTTTTTATACTGCTTAAAATGCTTAAAATAATAATATTGAGTTATTCACGATATATTTAAATATTTTAAAAATAGTTACACATGTTTTTTTTTCTGATTTACGTTGTACACTACAGGTGTGTATTGGGGTTAGTGTGGGGTAAGTATGCACCTTCCACAGATATAACTATAAAAAAAGCCTTGATTTGCATTCATGATCGGTCATTCCGTGAGTTGAAAAAAATTGTCACGAGAGACAATTCTTTGCCAGCATAGCAGAGAGTTTTATTTTAATGGTGGTCCATCTTCAGTTATGCATTGCCTTGCCCAGAGAGATAGCAAATAGGGTCATGTATTACATGGCGGGGCTCTCTAGTATACTTATAATGCAGGTCCCAATGACCATACAAAATGTTATGATGATCGGTAAAAAGATTCCAGTCAATTTGTACACGGAGTTTCTTTCATAATTTGCCATTTATAGTTAAGCTATAGGTTTTAATGCTACATAGGTTCATTTTGACATTAACATTGTACTGATTATGATTCTTTTGAACTCTCGAAGTACTTATATAATACAGATTTGTCTGAGAGAGTAAAAAATACTTAACCCAATTACCACGCCAAATTTGGTGATGATCGGTCAAACGATTGCAGTTTCAATGTGAACGCAGAGATTCTTTCACATTGCCAATCTCTCTAGCCAAGATATGTACAATCTACAATCCAGTTTCCGATTGAACTAATAGATGGATCTTGCTGGAAATCAATAGCCTTCTGCAGTGGATAGTAATGAATCTTTTGTGAAAAAAATTGGCCAGATCCTTTACTTCGTTTAAAATTTAATGCGAAAAGCACAAATACACACACAAAAAAACAGAGATTTGTGCCATAAGTTTGAAGTGGAGACACTCGCTCCGCTCGCTTGATTAGCCCCTTCATATAAAATAGGTACTCTTTGATGAGATAATAAACATTATCGCAATGACCTACACATACTGTGTAAATAATTGTCTCAATTGGGATAGAAAACAAGGAAATGAATGGTTAGCACCACTGAGAAAGAGAAAGGAATATAACTCAAAATAGATATAAAATTACGTATTTATTCAATTCAATTAGGGCCGGTATAACCAAAGTTAATCTGAGCCGAATTAACTAAATATTGGACTAAATTGGCGGCACAGCCAATCAGATACCTCAAAATGAGTGAAACAATTGAATTTAATCCAAAAGTTAGTTAATCCAGCACAATTTAACTTTGGTTATTCTGGGCCTTAGGGATGTTAATTAAGATACGACGACACAGTCAAGTCTCTGCTCAGACTTCGAAGATGATGTTGTCCTTGAGAAGTCGCTTGTCGACACTTGGTGCTCGAGTGACTTCATGATACAAGAGGCTGCCGTCGGCTGCGAGAAAACCCAAAACAAACACATTCTTATCACGAGCAGATGATGCATTACACTTGACATGACACAAGTGCATCTGCACAGATTTAACAGTCAGTTAGAATGCTACTTAGGGAAAAATAGTCCACGATTTAATGTTATACGATTTTACGATTATACGAAATAGCACAATTTAAAATCGGGTTTCAAATCCAAAATCAACAATAAAAAATCTCAAAAAAATGTAGGGTGCATTTTTTGTGTGGCCTTCCAGGCAGAGTTTCGAAAACTATTAATTTTTGATTGAGCATTATAATTTCAGTCAAACTATACTATAGTTTTAACTTTTTTGGTTGGTTGGGGTAGCTTTGGGGCGGTTTTAGGTACAATTTTGGATTTATTTTTATAAATTCAAAATTCGTCAATCGATGAAGTAGAGCATGAAAACCCACAAATATTACTTAATATGATCTGTATTAATTGTTTTAAAATATGTTTTCCATGTATTGACACTACTTTTCAAACATATTATGTGAAAAAGTCAAAATTTTGAATTCGGGGGGGAACGCTTTAGAAAAATAAACAGAAGGGTGTATATTTATCTCTTATTTACCAATATGAAATCAGATATATAAAATATGTTATCGTATTGTCACAATAATTATTATTACAACGTCTCAAAATTTCCCAAATTATACCTCTCTTCATACCCCACCCCCCAGGCGCCACATTGCAGACAAGTGAATTTTCACTTCAAATATGACCCTCTATCAAAAAAATATAGTCACATCAAGGCCGCATGGGGGAGCTCCCACCCTTATCAGGCGATGGACTAAAAGTATGACATTAAATTTCTATATCCCACAACCTGCCACCACTTGTAAAATTTTCAAATCACATAATACATTCGAGTTAGAATGTTTCTTTCGTCCAATGTATGAAAATTATTCTCTATGTTCCACAACTGTCACCAATTGTGTTTGATTCAAATCACATATCACAGTTAGACTGTTACTTAGGTCCAAAGTATGAAGTTCTATATCCCACAAATGTCACTATTAGTATTTAGAAAACTTGATACGTGACTAGAATAAGATCTACTGACTTACTTTTGTTTCTCTCCATGTGTTCAAGCTTATAGACTGTCTAATTTTCTTCAGCATCGATTTACTTCTTCTAACTCATAACTCGTTTATGTTGTGGATGATTAAAATCATGTTTATAATTACGAAATCAACCTCCATGTAAGAAGTTTAACTCTACTCTTACCTGTGACTTGATTTCCAACTGCCAGAAGCAAATGAACCGTCTCATTCTCAATGTCAAAGGTCAAACCGTCGACATCCGTCACAGCCTGTCTGGAGAAGGAACATGAGACCGCATTGTCGACGTAGGCACCGGACAGGAGTTCGATGCCATCTGGAGGCACTCTGTTGTTCGTCCAACCGGTGGGGATGTTGTAGGATGTCGTTAGAATGACGCTTTCTGGAGGGTCGGATGCAAGGTGCAGACATTCCACGACACTAGTGTCGCCCTGCAAGTTACGTTTTTAAGTGAATATTACGAATACTGGATATTACAAAAAAATGACAAATCGTGCATTCACTGCATACTGCATTGTTTTAATGTCAATAGTGTGTATGGTAGTCAAAGTCCCAGTTCTTAGTTTGGAGATTAACTAATAAAATAAACTTCGTTGGACTTTCACAAACTCTTATATTTTATAAAAATGCAATATTTCGTCTGCTTTCAGTAAACTTCAGAAGTTTACTGAAACTTTTTCTGAACCGAAGTTTTTTTCGTCTACTTTCAGTATTACTGATAGTAGACGAAATTTTGCATTTTTATAAAATATAAGAGTTTGTGAGAGTCTAATGAAGTTTATTTAATTAATGTGTATGGTAGCTTTATCAGGCTCTCTGGTTGGTTTGTCCCCACTACACTTCTCCTCACTAATCTTCAACCCAAAAATTTCGAACTGCTTTATTTTATTATTTTGATGAAGATGGTGCTGAAAAGTGGTGACATACGAACAGAACAGATATTAGGCAAACATCAAAGTGATAATGAAGAACAGGGTTTGCACGTATTCATCACTCATCAACGCGTTACACTGAGCGTTTCCTATTAAATGAAAAGTTGAATTGATTACTAAAAGTAAGTCGTATCATCAGCAGTTTAAATCCAAAGACACTAGTTTGTATTATGTTATGTCTCACCATTTGTGGACTTTGCGAGATTCCCACGGCTACGTAGACGCCTGAGACAGACGACGCCTCGAAGATGTAGACGCCGTCGACGTCCTTCATGACGGTGACGGCGGCCGTACAGGAGTCCGTGTCCATGCAGCCACCGGGTACCACGAAGCAGGACTTAGTGGCGCCGCAGCCATCAAACATCGCCTTCATACTGGCGGTGGACTGCACACAAATATACGCGTTTGTTGCTCGACATTAAGACGGCTGGGTAGTGAGTTTGACCTTGAAGAGTTTTTTAATCGATTTTTATCAATATATTTTACCAATGTTATTGTTAACAAAATAAGGCTTTGTACGAGTATTCAGAACAGTTCAATGAAAATAATGCCATAGGTTGTAATAGTTTATTAGATTTACTTTGTTCTACAGACGTTTAATGCCCGAAAATTAGTAAAATTATGGCACTAAACATCTGTTGGACAAAATAAAACTAATAACTTATTCCAAACTATGAAATTAGTTTTATTGAACTGTTCTGATTACTCGTACAAAGACCTTGTTTGTAAATAATTACATTGGTAAAAGATATTAATAAAAATCGATTAAAAAATCTTAAGGCCACGCTCACTACTCAGCCCTCTTAATATTCAGATCAATCTCTTTCAACAAAGAAAGCTGTAATTTTCACTATTCTTACACAAAGGTGGACTGTGAAGAGTACATAATTCCAAAGTTCCGTCTGGCATTTTAGATTTTTTCTGAAAGTTGGCCATACATATTATATAAACTTAAAAAGTATTGAAGTAAGTAGAATCCATGTCCTGACTATTTGATATTTCGTGGTTGGAAGTGACGAAATGTCAGTTTGCTATGTTAATACTAACTAACATTATTCAGCTTTAAATCAAATAATAATACAATGTAGATGTTTCCAATCTTCAGTACTATTTCAACGCATCATAAATGTCAAAACGCATAATGCAACTCATCATAAAACTGCATAACGCATAATAAATCAGACATTTTGATAATTTGCATTTGTATACTATCTCTAAGTACATAGACAAGTATCTATGTCACACTGTTGCACTTTGCTTGAGATAAGTGATGTAATCAGCTTACTTACCGTTGCAATCTGTGCAGCCAATGCAGACAACAGAAATACCGTGGCGTATCTTTTCATCCTAGGAGATGAGATCAAAATATCTATTAGCTTAGCTGTGTTCCGATCTTGAATGTTAGGGATTATCCTCCTAGTTCTGATCAATGTTTGCACATTATCGATAGTATTCCAGCACAAATAAGTCACTCACTATTGTAAATAAAAACTAACCTACTATTTTGTACATTATTATGGATTTACCTTGACGATAGGTCCGACTTCTTTAAAATAAGTTGACGTATATGACAATAAAACAAACATTACATTTGATATATATTTTTTATCTCTTGTATCAGTCAGTCATTCAATTTGAGATATACTTCAAAGAAAGATAAAAGGGAAATTCCAAAAGCAAACAAAGTTTTAAGGTAAACTCTAGCTGATTTGTAAGAGCTATCTTACTATCAATGAAGGCAATCGTGATTCTTCGTTTTATAAAAAAATATTGATCATATTTGAATTGACAGTCATGAGTTTCAGTAGAATTATCGTCCTTTTTAGACACTCGAAATAAAGGCATCTAATCTGTAATTATGTTATCTGTTCATTCATGGCAATGAATGAAATAAGACATTGTTTTAATAATCCAGATACTATTTAATACCAATTGCAAATTGCAAATATTGTATCACCTGCTGATTTAAAAATTTTTTCATTTGCTGTTGGTTCTTAACATCATCCCATCTGAGGTCATAAGAATAAATCATATTTTAATCCAGATTACTATTTTCATTTACGGCACGTGTTCATAATCCATACGTATTTTAGAAGTTCACCAAGTAGATTAGTAAAATAGGTGATGATAAAAACTGTGGATCTACAGTTTGTGTTTCCTATGTTTGAACTCTCAACAGAATACATTGTTAGGCAGTTTTTCTGCTAGGCCGAGAAAGACTTCATTGCGCGCTCACCTTGCAAAGACGTCTTTCTCGGCCTAACAGAGTAAATGACGGTGGCTCCATCTGGTGAGAGTTCAGACATAGGAAAAACGAACTGTATAAGGTATAGTTGCTTCACCCTGGTTGCTATGGTAACAGATCTCAACCTTGTTTATTTTGCTGGGGGACAGGCAATTTTTTAATAGTTTATTCGCACAGGTGTGAAAGAAAGATAATAAAAATAAATACTTAAAAATAGTACAGAATAAAATAAGGATATAATATCAAGAAAGATAATGCTTACTATTATTGCCCAAAAATTACTAAATTTTCGGGTTCTAAACACCTGTTGGACAAAATAAAACTAATAACTTATTCCAAACTATGAAATTATTTTCATTGAACTGTTCTGAATTCACGTCCATAGCCCTATTTTGTTAACAATTACACTGGAAAAAGATATTGATAAAAATTGATTAAAAAACTCATCAAGGTCAAACTCACTACCCAGCCGTCTTAAGTATATTATTTACTTATTACTTATTTACTGAAATCATCTTTCCCCAGTTAGGTGTTGATCAGCTGTGATGTCAGATGAGACTGCCCTATATGAAGGAGAGTAACTCAGCGCATTGAGATCACCATGTTATGGGTTGTTTAGAGCCCAATCCACTCTAGAAACTTTAGGTTGATCCACTTGGTTATGCAAGTGAAGTGTGCAGTGGGCAGTGTCACTTTGGTGACGATAATAATATGACAACCAAGTTGATCAACCAAAAGTTTGACTCAGTAAAATTCTATAGTGGATGACATATTTGTGGAATTGACAAATATTTATTATTCATTTAACAAATTGTGAAATGGATAAAGTTCATGTAATTAAAAACTTAATATTATTGCAGTATTTCTACAAGAGTTCGTTTACTTTAAAACACCATCTTATGAACTTATACAAGTATACTCAGCTCATTTTAAAGTCCTAAAAAATATGTTTCTAAATTGAGGCGACGCCAAGGAATGTGAATATTTTTAAATAAGTATACATTGTACAGCATTCCGTTTAAACAAAAATATGTATTTTCGATCATTCTTCGTTGGGTACGAAACAAGATGAAAATACTTACACAGAAAAAATTATTGTCACAATTTGTATTTTTCACAGTTCGATATTTTATTTTTAAAGTAGCAAATTATATGCAAAAGGTATTATTACAGCTCACCTGCAAACCTTTAAGAATCGAATGAGTCACAGTTCAACTGATTGATAAAAATTAGTATATCTTTTTATGAGTAGTTATCTTTATTCACAAGCACAGAGCTACATATCAGTATTTAATGATAAGCTTTAGTTCGCGAAGAATCCGGGCTCATTGAGCATGCGCATGTCAGAGCTGGCGGCCCTGTGGATGTTGTGGTGCATCATGGAACCATCAGCTGAAAGATACAAGAGTCATTTGCAATCAGAAGCTGCGAGTCATCAGCTTTTCACAGCCCTATGATGTTGTGGTGCATCGTGGAACCATCAGCTGAAACACACAAGAGTCATTTGCAATCAGAAGTTGCGAGTCATCAGCTTTTCACAGCCCTGTGGATGTTGTGGTGCATCATGGAACCATCAGCTGAAACACACAAGAGTCATTTGCAATCAGAAGCTGCGAGTCATCAGCTTTTCACAGCCCTGTGGATGTTGTGGTGCATCATGGAACCATCAGCTGAAACACACAAGAGTCATTTGCAATCAGAAGCTGCGAGTCATCAGCTTTTCACAGCCCTGTGGATGTTGTGGTGCATCATGGAACCATCAGCTGAAACACACAAGAGTCATTTGCAATCAGAAGCTGCGAGTCATCAGCTTTTCACAGCCCTGTGGATGTTGTGGTGCATCATGGAACCATCAGCTGAAACACACAAGAGTCATTTGCAATCAGAAGCTGCGAGTCATCAGCTTTTCACAGCCCTGTGGATGTTGTGGTGCATCATGGAACCATCAGCTGAAACACACAAGAGTCATTTGCAATCAGAAGCTGCGAGTCATCAGCTTTTCACAGCCCTGTGGATGTTGTGGTGCATCATGGAACCATCAGCTGAAACACACAAGAGTCATTTGCAATCAGAAGCTGCGAGTCATCAGCTTTTCACAGCCCTGTGGATGTTGTGGTGCATCATGGAACCATCAGCTGAAAGATACAAGAGTCATTTGCAATCAGAAGCTGCGAGTCATCAGCTTTTCACAGCCCTATGGATGTTGTGGTGCATCATGGAACCATCAGCTGAACCACACAAGAGTCATTTGCAATCAGAAGTTGCGAGTCATCAGCTTTTCACAGCCCTGTGGATGTTGTGGTGCATCATGGAACCATCAGCTGAAACACACAAGAGTCATTTGCAATCAGAAGCTGCGAGTCATCAGCTTTTCACAGCCCTATGGATGTTGTGGTGCATCATGGAACCATCAGCTGAAACACACAAGAGTCATTTGCAATCAGAAGCTGCGAGTCATCAGCTTTTCACAGCCCTATGATGTTGTGGTGCATCATGGAACCATCAGCTGAAACACACAAGAGTCATTTGCAATCAGAAGCTGCGAGTCATCAGCTTTTCACAGCCCTATGGATGTTGTGGTGCATCGTGGAACCATCAGCTGAAACACACAAGAGTCATTTGCAATCAGAAGTTGCGAGTCATCAGATTTTCACAGCCCTGTGTGGATGTTGTGGTGCATCATGGAACCATCAGCTGAAACACACAAGAGTCATTTGCAATCAGAAGTTGCGAGTCATCAGCTTTTCACAACCCTATGATGTTGTGGTGCATCATGGAACCATCAGCTGAACCACACAAGAGTCATTTGCAATCAGTAGTTGCGAGTCATCAGCTTTTCACAGCCCTATGGATGTTGTGGTGCATCATGGAACCATCAGCTGAAAGATACAAGAGTCATTTGCAATCAGAAGTTGGGAGTTATCAGCTTTCACAGAAGTACTTGATAAAGCTTATGTGAAATCTGTAGGATGACGGTACAGATTGCATGTGTAATGCGATCTTAAAGAAGGTTCAAAATAATGTTGTTCCGAAATTAGACTTAGTTGTGTTCTTGGTATGTTTTTATGAAATGGAAAGAACATGTTATTGTGGAAAACTAATTGTGACAAATAATCGTCCCAGTGACCAACAGCGATTAAAAAACTCACTCAGTAGGTCATAGTGTATCCAGTATTTGATTACGGGCATGAGATAGCTCACATTAAAGAAGATATTACACTCAATATCTTGGTGAAATTTATATGCATCAACGTAAGCAATTCATGACGTGTCATTGCATCTGAAATCTATGTCGATTTTAGAAATGTGGAACTTGATTCTGTAAAACACATTCCTTGAATGGCTCAACAATTTGTGCCTGGCCAATGCAGTCATCTGGTAAATTGTAACACAGACAAGATTGTTGTATTGTCATGATACCATATTTCAGTTCGCTGGTGAAATATGAAGACCATTAAACATTTCAATGAAATGTGCAAATACCTTGTCAATGGCTAATACAAAGTGAATGTTTAGGATGAAAGTTGTTTGGTTGTTTGGTTGTTTGGTTGTTTGGTTGTTTGGTTAGGATTGGTTGTTGAAAGTGGTGTAAATCTTAGTAAAGTGTCTGCATATACGCACCGGTCACTTGGCAAAAGATCACCAAGATTTCCGGGAATAAGTCAAGTATAATCAATCACAATAAGAAAATACTTTTGTAAACAACCAACAATATCGCTAATTAAGCGAGTGAGAGAGCGTCAATATTCGGTTTCATTGAAATCTCTGAATTTGTATGTATTTTCGCGTCGAACGAAGTAACGGATCAGGCAAATTTTTCACAAACGCTGAATAACTCTCCTCTTCCTCTGCCCATTGATTTCTAACAAGATCCAACAAGATTTGATTTCTAACTTGGGTTGAACAGAAACTTCCTTATAAGTACACTGACCCGTGAGCGCATTGCCGACGGACAAGAGCAGATGGTACGCGTTGGCGTCCAAGTCGATCGAATCAGCGCCGCTGTTGACGCTGGTCGTCGCCGGCCTCGTGAAGGTGCAGGTGGCGGTGGTGCCGGCGAAGGAGCCGGCGACGAGGGCGACGCCCGACACATCGTCCGGGACATTGGTGTGGATGCCGAGGCCGGGCAGGTTGTACGAGCTCCTCAAGTCAATAGCAGCGGCAGGTCCCGCACACGTCACTACACTGGTGGCAGACTGTGGGACAAAGTCATAGTTATAATATTCCCGACACATCGTCGGGGACATTGGTGTGGATGCCGAGGCCGGGCAGGTTGTACGAGCTCCTCAAGTCAATAGCAGCGGCAGGTCCCGCACACGTCACTACACTGGTGGCAGACTGTGGGACAAAGTCATAGTTACAATATTCCCGACACATAATAGTCATTTACTGAGCGGTGTTTCGTTGTGCGTTTTGTGTTTTTCTTTCTATTGAACAATCACATGTCAGAAAACGTGATTGTGATTGTCTCATAGAAAAAAACGTTTTCCACTTTCCGCGCATAAGTGAACACCACTGAAGTTTTGTACATAATAAGTACTAAACGTTTTCATGTGAGTGAAAGTTGAGTGCCAAAGAATAATTCAAGAACATTTTTCTTAAAGATAATATGATTTTCAATGCTCAACAGTTCCCAGGGTGAGCTTATGTGTAACAATCTATGGTAATAAACTACCTATAATTCATTATAAGCAACAACTTTCTACAAAACACAACAATTATTTAATCAATGGCGAACCTTTTGAAGAATACGTAACTGATGTACAAGACGTATTTTTTATAATTTATTTCCAAACGCACATATTCGACATTTGTGTTTTGTTTACCATGGCTGGGGTCGAGGAGATGCCGACGGCGGCAAAGACGCCTCCGATGGAGGTGAGCTCGAAGTTGTAGTCGGCGCCGACCTGGGTGACGGCGACGGCGGCGATGCAGGTGTCGGGGGTGGAGTCCCTGCACCCGGCGGGGGTGGAGAAACAGGCGGAGTCAACCCCACAGTTCGCCGGGAGGACGGCAAGAACCTGGGGCACAACAAGTTTTCTTCAGAAAGAATGGCGAGGAAAATGGAGCGGAGAAATAAATAGAGATGATTTGACGTGAAAATATCCTGTCGAACCTGGGTTCTATTCTAGAACTTTTGAATTCTCAATTCTAATGGAATTCGATTCCATTCAATGTTAATCCTTATGGCGGTGACCGGATTCCATCAGAATGGAATTGGGAAAACGTTCTAGAATAGACCTCCTTCGAGTCCCGGTTCGACATGATATTTTTAATCGCACGTCACATTGTATCATCCTGACTGCACTGAGTTCTTTTTCTCTTCATGAAACACATTCTCACAAAATAGAGTTTTTACTTTGAGAATTGTTTCCATTCGATTGCACCTCTTTTTGACTGTGACAAAAAAATATAATAAAATAAATAAAATTGAAAAAATAGATAACATTGATAAAATTGATTGCAGCGCTATCATTAAGAACGAGCAATCTCAGTTCGAAATTAGCTTCCATATTGTGATTGATTACACGATTGGGCGCGTGCACTTTATTCTTATTATTTATTTACATCTTGCAAGTAGTTTTTAACAGGTGGCATGGAAATACAAATACAACTTAAAACAATTAATAATATATAAACTAATACTATTATTAACAATACTATAATTAACTCTTCCAAATTTTCTTTCTCATACTCCTACTCTTCCTCCTATCATGTTTCCAATCCATTAATGCCTTAATCCGTATCCTTAAATCCTTAAATAATTCCTTAAAATGATTAATTTAATCTTAATAAATTTAATCCTTAAATATTTAATCAAGTAATCCATTAATAATAATTAATGCAATAATCCATTATTCCATGAATAATATTTATGCAATAATCCATTAGGCATTAATCCGCCAGAGCACCACAAGAGACAATAAGTAACATGGCTATGTAAGTAACGTGGCTATGCAGTATAGTTATAGTATAAGCGAGCCTAGAGTGTGGAACGAACATTTATTTTACATGATACCTATATTTTTGGGGGAACAAAGATAATTAAATGATAGGTATGATAAACTAATAGGAAACGCTCAGTGTAACGCGTTGATGAGCGAGCACGGATACGCGCAACACCTCGGACCGAAATTCTGTCTATCAAAAGTGTCATTAAAAGCCAATAATTCTGGAAATTTGTCACAGACTTGTATAAAAATCTCCAAAAATTCCTAAGATATTGGTCCCAATAACTATGCAAAGTTTTAAGTTGATCGATTGAACCATTATGATTGAACGGTTCCATGTTAATTTTCAAAAATCACAGGATCTTGTTCAAAAAATATACCTGGGACCACTCATATGATGTACACAGTGTGTATTACACAATATCAGATCGATCTGTTGAACGGTCATTATTATTAATTAATTTCATTTGCGTTTGAAAGTTTCTGTTCTATAACTACCTTGAATTAGAACTGAGAGTCGAAGTTGCCGTGATCGATCATGCATTTTCGAGAAATTAGACAGCCAATACGCAAAATGTCCGTAAAATGTCAATAACTTTTGAATTTAAACACAAATTATAATGAAAATTGTCAAAAAATACAGATAATGTTGGTCCCAATGACCATGCAAAGTTTTAAGTTGATCGGTCAAACGGTTCTAGTTTAAATTTAAAAAACACAGGAAATATAGTTTTAAACTTTAACCAATGGGAGGATTTGGCTGAAACTTTGTAAGATTGGGGACAATGTTGGTCCTTATGACTTGTCAAAATTTAAAATTGATCGGGCCAACCAATCGAAAGATTTTTTTAAAATTTGAACCAATCACAGGATCCCTTTTCAAAACGATCCCAGAGACCGCATAGATTACGTTAGTATGTGTGCAAAATTTCAGATCGATTTGTTGTGCGGTTTGACCTGGACAGTGCAGACAAAAAAACAAAAAAAAACAAAAAAAAAACACAGAGAAAGAGCCATGAGTACCTTGGTGACGCTCGCTACGCTCGCTCAATTTAAAACATTAAATTTAAAGCAAATATAGGAATATGCTTTTAAAACTTGCTGAAAAAATTACACTCTGTAACCTCTAAACGAATATGAAAGTGAAGTTATTCCTTGCGGGTCCATTGTTATTATAGATCATTCATTTAGACTTCAAGGTGTACACATTTATTTGTTAAATATCCAAGTTCACATGGCTTGGCAGTTGGCAGTACTTACAGGGGCGCTGAGCACCGCTGCCAAAACAGCAACAATCATGAATCCCTTCATCCTGAAATAAAAATAAAACCTTGTTAACCTACACTAAAACTAAACAGAAAATTGATAGAGTCTAATTAAATACTATCTTATTGCCGCATAACAGATAAGTCTAAGCCAATTAAGAAATGCATACACTTGCCTGATTGTTTTATTTTTTAGGAAATTAACTTCCAAAACGATAGACGTTCTTCGGATGTATCTACGACTGACTAATTAAATACATATCAATTGCCAAATTTATATTTATTTTTTATCGATTTATCTTATCGACCTTTGATTGACAACAAAGTAAAGGGATTTTCCAAATGTATCGTTCGCGCGTGTGTTTTACCCCAGAGGGAACCTAAATATATCAAATGTAATCTAATAATCTTTATTTGATATGACGCTCTGCCCTGTGTACAGATCACTCGAATATTGTGTAGTGTGATTCACTCAAAGATACGTTCTTTATGTCTGAAAGGCTCAAAGATTCTACCGGGGTCATAATTATCTTCCCTGATAATAATATATGTCGAGAGACATTTCTCCAGATCCTAATCAGGTAAACTACAATCCAAATCGGGTGTAAATAATAAGCGTAAACAATCCACGATTAGCAGACAACGACATGGTTTATTACCATAAGCTTTCCCGTATCTGCCTATACTAACCCTTTTCTGAACTATTTTAGACCCGTATGAGTCTTCCTAAAGTGGGTATTCCATAAGTTGGGCAATTCAAATCTGCCGATTAAAATTGGGCCAATTTGGCAAGTGTGATAGACAAGAAAAATACAAATCTTGGCGATACTTGGTTGAGAATAGGTTCTATTTTCAGAACTGAAACTGGATAATTTAAGATGAATAGACACTATAGAATTTAAGTATATATCGAAACGGAGAACATGATCAAATATTTACAGAACAATTGAATGCAAACTGCTGTTTAGGACGATTGTTATGAAAAAAAATGTAACGAACCTAACCTCAAACCATGAAAGTGAGACGCTAAAACAAGATTTGAATTGGGACAATTTGAATTTGGAAGATTTGAATTGCCCAACTGTGGAATATCCACTTAGGAGTATTTATCGCGAATATTTCTCGACAGTCATTCGTTTGTTCAAGTTAAAATACCTATCGACAATGGAAAGGAAACTATAAACTAAACTAAGGATTTCAGTATAAACGGTAGGCTTATTTTGGTGATTGTATTTTGGTGATGTACTTTTGTTTTAATAAATAGAAAACAGACAAAAAAATAGAGATTTTGTTTTGTCATTTTATTCTTATTTCGAACATAACAAACTCGTGGGTTTTAGTTCTCGAAGAAGCCTATATCAGACAAGAGGCGTGGATATCGGCTCGCTCCTTTACCCATGTCGTGATACTGCAAGTTGCCTCCAGCTGAAATACACACCAATAGCATTATTTATCACTAAGAAAACGCTCAGTATAACGCGTTGATAAGCGAGCCTTCGAATTAAATACGAATTGGTGTGAAATCTGTTCCTCTATATACCTTGACCCTTTGCCAACACTTATAATCACTTATAATGCTGGTCCCAATGACCATGCAAAATTAGGAGTTGATCGGTCAAAAGATTCCAGCTTCAATGTGCACACAGAGTTTCTTTCATCCCCGTTGACTTAGACTGCCAAGCTTAGTACAAACTACAAATCAAGTTTCTGATGAAACTAATAGACCGATTTTGCTGGAAATCATTAGCACTCTGCACTGGAAAGTAATGAATGTTTTGCGAAAAACTAACTTGCTCTGTGACTTTGTTTAAAATTTAATGCGAAAAGCACAGATTAACAAACGAACAAAAACAATTAACAGAGATTCGAGCCCTAAGTTTCAAGTGGAAGCGTTCGTTCGTTGCGCTCGCTTGATTTTGTAGGATCAAGAAGAACTCTCATTGTAGTTTTCTTTCAGAAACTCTATTAAAATCAATAAACTAACGCAATGCATTGAAGCCCACTGCTAATAGAACATGAAAGAGGGTGCTATCCAAGTCGAACACGTCCCCGTTGACGACCGTCACCGCCTCCCTCGTGAACTTGCAGTAGACGACGTTGTTGACGAGGGAGCTCTCGAGGAGTTCGACGCCGTCAATGACGAGGCGGTAGTTGGTGTGCAAGATAGGGTGATTGTAGGAGGTGTTGAAGCTGAGGAAGCCCTCAGGGGCTTGATAGGGGTGAACGCACTCCACAACGCTGGTGTTACCCTGAAAACAAAATTTGAAAAAATCATTACTAGAAAATGTTTCCGAGGTTTATTTATGATGTGCGACGTAGATCATTTCGCGTAGGTTCACTCAAAAAAAGAAAAACTGTAGCCGAAAGATACGGATTGGCTGCTGGTCAGGTTCCTTGACAATCAATCTTTGTTATTATCAATAACATCAAAGTTCAACTATTTATATGACGAGTTGCATAGACTTCTTCGGATTGTGCCTACAAACCATTTTCAGACATTTTGATTCTTTCGAATACAGTTTTTTCTTTTGTTATTTGTACATAAATATGGGGTGGATGGGAAATGATGATAACGAAAGGAGGGTAGCAAGGAGGCCACTCTTGACTGAGGGAAATGTAGAAACAAAACCTCGGGTTGGCAGGTAGGGTGCGGGGTTCAAATCGGGGCAAGTACAAGTCAAAAACGTTACAAGAGTTAATTATGCCATTGCGACGATATTGGATACTTATTCTTTATCTCTTCATACGTATTTTCTCATTCCGAAATTAGTCATCCAAATGTAAAATCTGAGAAGATAATCAAAAACGAGTTGAAGTATAGTCGAAGCTCACGCCACGCTCTATCTGAACTGAACCTACTCTCTAATCTTTGTCTGAACTAATCAATCACTTCCAATAAGTGAGAGGTCAGAGACAACCATCTCAATAAGACAAAAGCTGACATGCACATAACGAATATTAAGTACATTAGAGCATGCAATTCTCATTGTTTAGCTAATCGTTATTTACTGATTAGGAAACAGGTTATCTCTCCAATCACTGAGATGTCATTATTTGAATATTTTGAAGGGTTTCTACTTGAACTACTAAATTTAAATTATCACTCAAACTTTAGAATCACTGGACGGGTCACTCTTCAATATTGCGCAATCAACTTTACAGTCCATTTCACTCCGTACCTATCAGAAACATAATCGGCGTCATCATCAACACTAAAATCATAATTTATGTTTAACTGTAAGTTTTGTAGTCAATGTAAGGTCAAGATATTAAAAAAAACATTTGTAATTATTTGTTCTGCTATTTTACATATTACCAAATGATTTTACATGCTTGTTTTGTTTTATGTTTCAATGCCCTAATGGTAATCAATAAAGAATTAGTGTAAAAACGCATAGAATATAATTATTTTATAATTGTCACGCAGTTGAATAAATTAAATAAATTTGAATCTTCCTCCCAATATGAAATTTAAGAGTACACATTCCTTATCCCTTGAAAGTTACCATGGTGTTATCGAATGAAAGTCCGACGGCGACATAGGCGCCACCTGTCGAGGTCATCTCGAACGTGTAGACGCCGGCGTCGCTGAGCACCGAGACGGCGGCGAGACAGGAGTCAGTGTCCAGACATCCGGCAGGGATGGAGAAACAAGATGTCGTCACATTGCATCCTTCAGTCACTGCCTTCCTGAATCCAGCCACCTGTCATGGAGAAACAAGATGGCGTCACATTGCACCCTTCAGTCACTGCCTTCCTGAATCCAGCCACCTGTCATGGAGAAACAAAATGTCGTCACATTGCATCCTTCAGTCACTGCCTTCCTGAATCCAGCCACCTGTCATGGAGAAACAAAATGGCGTCACATTGCACCCTTCAGTCACTGCCTTCCTGAATCCAGCCACCTGTCATGGAGAAACAAAATGTCGTCACATTGCACCCTTCAGTCACTGCCTTCCTGAATCCAGCCACCTGTCATGGAGAAACAAGACGTCGTCACATTGCACCCTTCAGTCACTGCCTTCCTGAATCCAGCCACCTGTCATGGAGAAACAAAATGGCGTCACATTGCACCCTTCAGTCACTGCCTTCCTGAATCCAGCCACCTGTCATGGAGAAACAAAATGGCGTCACATTGCACCCTTCAGTCACTGCCTTCCTGAATCCGGCCAACTGTCAAAGAGAAACAAAATGGCGTCACAGTCGAAAGGTTATAGAAGAGACACAGTGTCAGATCTAACTTACTTTCACGAACTGGGCTGAGAGTACTGCCGTCAGGAAGCAAACAAGAATGAGATTTTTCATTTTTCCTGAAAAGTGCAACATAGAGTTTTAAAGATATATAAAGTGGTCATAGAATAATCACACAATGAAGGTACTTTAGAGGAGATTAAACCGACAGGCTCCTATCTGATTAGGAAAATTGAAATAAATATTTTACAGAAATGTGAAGAAGAGGTAACTTACCTACAATAGGTAGTTGTTAATTGTTGAAAAAGATGTTGGCCAACTTACATTTAAAATTGTTTCGAGCCACTGTTATTTTATTCGAACAGTTAAGACTATAAATGTGTTCTATTTGATCAGTTTGATTGACTAAGATAAATGACGATCAAGAATATATTGTGAATAGAGTATACTTTTGTTTCAAATAACCATTTGAGTAAATTTCTTTATCAGAGCGTCTGACAAAAAAATCAATGTTCTTATCTTGCTATCCCCGTGAAATTAATGAGTTTTTAGAGATCTGTCTGAAACGACGAGGACTGAATTTGGAAATTATTAAAAATAAAATCTATATTAATATGGTAAAGCTTTAATAATAATTTGTGTGACTTTTATTATTTTATTCGAATAGGTACTTCGCATGATTTACTTTCCAAAATGAGCTGTATGAATCATATTTTGTAAATACTCAAATTAAATCTGTCGCTATAGTTAATTTTTCGCTTACAATATTTGCTACACAACTAGGAACACGTGTGAAATATTGCATTGAAAAGCGAGCCATTGTAGTGCTGTTTAAACAAGCATATTGTTGTACAAAGATCAAGTGTGTTTCTTTCTTTGGGATAGAAATGAATTTTCAAGTTCTTCACGTAGTACATTGAACTAGGAAAACGCTCAGTGTAACGCGTTGATAAGCGAGCACGGGTACGTGCAAATTCTCGAACCGGAAATGCGTACACAACGCACAGAAAACATATACATCCATATGGAATTGATTATGATATCAACTTAAAAGTGTATGCTTTTCATCGAAACTTTAAAATAGCATCTAAGCACCTGGTTCATAAAGCAAATCAGAATCAATTTTCAATTGGCACTGGAAAACATTCATTTCGATACTTCATTACTGACAGATATTAAAAATGTAAATAACTTCATACGTTCTTAACTGATTGGGATGAAATTTTGTAAAATAAGAGACAATATTGGTCTTAATGATCATGCAAAATATGAGTTTGATCAGAATTATCGAAGACCGTTTTCATTTTTCAGCCTATCAGGAGATATTTATTTAAATTTTAACCAATGAATCTGAGTAACGCGTTGATGAGCGAGCACGGATACGCGCAACACCTCGAACCGAAATTCTGTCTATCGAAAATGTCATTAAAAGCCAATAATTCTAAAATTTCGCCACAGATTTGTATAGAAATCTCAAAACATTCCTAAAATATTGGTCCAAATAACCATGCAAAGCTTTAAGTTGATCAATTGAACCTTTATGATTGAACTGTTCCGTGTTAATTTTCAAAAATCACAGGATCTCCTTCAAAAAATATACCTGAGACCACTCATATGATATAAGTGTGTCTACACAATATCAGATCGACTGTTGAACGGTCATTATCAGTTTCATTTGCGTTTGAAAGTTTCTGCTCTAACTACCTTGCCTTGAACTGAAGAGTCGAAGTCGCCGTGAATTTGACAGCCAACACGCTAATAGTCCGTAAAATGTCAATAACGTTTGGATTTAAACACAGATTAGTATGAAAATTGTCAAAAATGCAGATAATGTTGGACCCAACCATCATGCGAAGTTATAAGTTGATCGTTCAATCGGTTATAGTTTAAATTTCTAAAAACACAGGAAAGATGGTTTTAAATTTTAACCAATGGGAGGATTTGGCTGAAACTTTGTTTGATTGGGTACAATGTTGGGGGTAATGACTTGTCAAAATTTCAATTTGATCAAAACAACCAATCGAAAGTTAATTTTTTTTAAATTTGAACCAATCAATGGATTTCAAAAAAATTAGGGTCTGCAACAATCAGAAATGTTACGTACATGTGTGCAAAATTTCAGCTCGATCGAAGAAAAACTCTGACCTGTATATCGTCAGTAACAGAAAAAAACAAAAAAAAACAAAAAAAAAACAGAGGTCCGTGCCAAAAGAGCCAAATGGAGACGCTCGCTTCGCTCGCTCAAAAATTTAAAATTTAATATGTGTTACATTTTTGTCTTGATAGCTCAATTTTTTAAAACTTTTTCGCACATACTGTTCATATTCCATTGTCAACTAGATGATAATGATGCAAAATTAAAATAAAAAAATATCCTGCAAACCAGACAATTGGTTGTTTGCTGTATACGTTGTGTATGCAAATTTTTAGCTATCAGAGATTATGTGACCTGTATTCCTAACACCGGACTAGGCCAACGGTGTCAAAAGAAACAATCTTACTAAAAAGAAGGTAATCAACAAATCATAACACGGTATTAGAGAGAAACGGGTTGGCCGCTGGTCATGTTCCTTGACAATCAATCCTTTTTATTATCAATTAAATCAGAGCTCACCTACTATAGAATTAGATTATGAGAATTGTCATAGACTTCATAGGATGAAGCCATAAAATCTTTTTCAGCCAACCCGTTTCTTTTGAATACCGTTTTATCTTTTGTTGGGTGTACCTCATTAGTCTTTTTATGAGACATAATTAATTTTAGAAATGTATTGGGAAGATTTTCAGCTGCTTATAAGTTTGTGTTCACCTAAACGGATACTGTCAAGTTTGTCATTCGTATCCCTAGTCCTCGCGGTTCGCGACGTCGCTACAGACGGCGCCGCCTGTTCAGATGGTTCGCGACGTCGTCACTGGCGGCGCTGCCTGTTCTTGTGGTTAATGCCGACGCTACGCGTGGCGCCGATGACGCAAGAGTGTCTTGTATTGGTTCGCGACGTCGCCATGGGCGGCGCTGCCTGTTCAGATGGTTAATGCCGTCGCCACGCGCGGCGCCGCCTGTCCTGATGGTACGCGACGTCGCTACGGGCGGCGCTAGAGTGCAGCGACGTCGCCACGGGCGACGCTGCCTGTTCAGATGGTTCGCGACGTCGCTACGGGGCGGCGCTAGAGTGCAGCGACGTCGCTGTCGTCGCGACGCGATCGACCTCCCCGCATGTGACGTCACGAGCGCACGGCTGACATCTGGCGGCGACCGCGGGAACTGACCAGACTATGGCAGCGAAGTATCGGGGTCGGATTCGTGTACTCAGTGCTGGATTGTTTTCCATTACATAAATTTTGTATTGCAACTCATCTTGTTCGGTTTGAGATAAAAAGGCAACTATTTTCCACCCGCCATGTTGCAAATATTGTTTAGTTCGTGTTTTCATCGGTGGTTTCTGTGGTGAAAGTGAACTTTGCGTGTGGTTTTTCCGTGCCCAGTAAAGGGGATGATTTATTTTACTACCCTCTGAAAATCGTTTTTTTTCAGTCATATATTCCTCGTTGGTGCAGCACAATACGCTGTAGTGCTGTGTTGATGTGAGATTTAATTTCTTTGCAAATCTCGGCGGTGGATTGGACTGACCATGCTGGCTAATGTTGTCATAGCGTTGACGGTCGTCGCTTTGGCGGCGGGCAACGACGTCGAGAGCAATCTCTTTGAGGCTGCATTCCAAGGTACGTTCATCGCTCTCCGTGCGGAGAGTCAGTCAAGAACAGGCGGCATGCGGATCACAACTCTCACATTATTCTTCGATTTCTAAAACAAACTTTACCAATACCCGGTCTTTGACATGTCGTCAATCATTTTATAAACCATTTCCATGTCAATGTAACTCTGCTGTTTGTCATATCTGCAATATGTCAGTTGAAAGTACGCAAAACGAAAACTACGTAACTGACATGAGCATATGAGAGGATTTGTTACAGATCATTTTGTCGCGCTGGGGCAAATGATAAAGGTATTACCACCCGTCCACTAGTTGCTAGGGTTAATAATGTTGTAAACATAACAAGGTCTATAACACTTCCTCAGCTAGGACAGTTAGCTGTCATATGTCACCCTCGACCTCCGCACGTAATATCTCGGCAAGTAACGGTGGGGATGAGATAAGATTGAGGGGGTGGATCCCCTCGCAACCCCTCACATGACAATGATGGGGTTTCACAATGCGTTTGTGTGATGACATTTATACCCATGTGCTGACCGAAGAATGGGCGGTAAATCATGGAGAGAAAAAAGCATCAAAAACGGATATTGATTGCGCTCAAATAAATGTTCCCCCATCCACCTCCATACCGACCATTTCGACCATCGAAATACCCTCTTCTCACGCAATATAGTGAAGTCCGTATCAAGATAGACAGCTTGACGCGTTGGAAACACAATGGAAAACAAACAACAGTTTGAAATTCAAATCTCAACTTTTTGATAGTTATGTGAAAATGTTGTTTGTCTTGTTTTTCATGACCTGTGCACGAGCACGCAGCCGATTCAGTGAACAGCCAATACTAATTGGTTTACTTTGAACTCAGTACAAAGCGGGGTGCGAAGTCCTATAAACAATTCGGTTTATTCCCTCTGTCCATTTCTCTTTCAAAACAAGCAGGGAGCGAAACAACTCGTTGAGTATTGTTTACTCACTCTGTCAATTGTCGTACTCCCTCGGTCCCTTTTTACGGGACCGGTCCCTCGGTCCCGTACTCCCTTTTTCATGGTTTACTTCTCGTGTCATGTCATGTACTCCCTCGGTGTCATATCTTACTCCCTTTGTCAAATATTACTCCATCTGTCATGTAACTCTCTCTGTCCTGTCTTACACCATCTGTCCTGTATTATACTCCATCTGTCATGTAACTCACTTTGTCATGTCTTACTCCATCTGTCATGTAACTCTCTCTGTCCTGTCTTACTCCCTCTGTCCTGTATTACTCCATCTGTCATGTAACTCTCTCTGTCCTGTCTTACTCCATCGGTCCTGTATTATACTCCATCTGTCATGTAACTCACTTTGTCATGTCTTACTCCATCTGTCATGTATTACTCTCTCTGTCCTGTCTTACTCCCTCTGTCCTGTATTACTCCATCTGTCATGTAACTCACTCTGTCATGTCTTACTCCCTCTGTCATGTATTACTCCCTCTGTCCTGTATTACTCTCTCTGTCATGTTTTACTCCCTCTGTCTTGTCTTACTCCATCTGTCTTGTATTACTCCCTCTGTCACGTATTACTCCCTATGTCACGTATTACTCCCTCTGTCACGTATTACTCCCTCTGTCATGTAGTATACTTCCTCTGTCATGTTTTACTCTCCTTCTCATGTCTGGTCAAAACAAACAGCGAACGAGACGCCGTGCTAGTTTGATTATTTACACACTAAAGTCTATGAACTGTCAATCGATAGGCCTGGTTTTCATCCCTGTCGAGGTCGTTGATCCTCACCTGTTCCCCGTGAACTTTCTTTTCCTCAGACATCTCGGTTTAGTCCTCAACGGGTTTACTTACCTTGGGCGTTATAGTCACCCTCAACACATTTATATTATATACTTTTACCTGTGCACTACAAAAGGTTCACAAAGAATCAAAGAACAAACCAAAAAATAACACTCATACATAATAACATAATCAAACATTATTCTAACATTCTAACAATACTTTAGTCATTGTATCTAATATCTATTCCAAATTATGTTCTTCATGAGGTGTGAGATCTAAGATTCCACACCGAAGGTATACTTTTATAAATGCTAATATTTGACCTGGAATATAATCAAAATGCTTTTCCTGCAACTTTTAATACATATAATGTACCTATTTGCAAAGATCTTATGCAAATCACACAATATTGTAATATTACAATATTGTAATCACACAATCACACAATTGCACAGGAAGCTGGAAGTTTTCCTGACGTCCCTCGAGGACCGTCATTGTATGTGGCACAAGAATAAGAAGCTAGTAAAATGTTAGCACCGGTATAAACCTCTAATAAAAGCCACCGCCAAAGCTGAACTCTGAGCCTTAGACTCAAGTTGGACCGCAAGTTGGATGTTTATTCGTGAAAGACACTGAAGAAGTTGACAGTTCACGTCGACACCTTAGTATTACAGCTTCTTTGTTCCTTGAGGTATCTTAAGATGAGGGGGACATTATTTATGACGTAATCTTTGTTAATAATGGGGTGTTGTCTTTGGCATCATACTGAGTTTAGAAGAAGTCCTTCCACGTCCGTGAAATTGTGATTTAGTAAATAAATAAGACCGTGAAGATGAATCAACATTATTTTGTCTTCGCGTATTTACTTGTGTAGAGATAAATCTAGAGATGAATTAATTTAATTCTGAGAGACCGGAAAAGGACGAGACATTTTGATCTCAGGAAATCACCGACCGGAACAAATACGAGGTACATGCGGCGGTTCAAGTTTCAACCTTCCACAGTTGAAGAGATTATGTCGTCGTTTCGTAATTTAATAGTAGCAAATATCTCCCATCAAGATAAAACGAATCTTCAAATCTAGACCTTTAAAATGTTTGCATTTAATTTGAAGCGTTTTCCAGGCAGAAAGGCGAATTTGAAAAAAAATTCACATGGTTATTTATGAATTTATACAAATAAATGGAAATTGAATTGCATATTTTGTATGTATTTACATTAACATGGAATTGAAAATGTAAAATGAATGAACTTGCTTCTAAAATACCTACTTTCGTAACATTTTTTATTCCATAAATAAATGTATATATTCGTGTCTACAGACTGAGAACGGATGCTGATTCCTTAAAATCCAGACAACAACCCAATGAAATTCAATTTAACATTTCTCAGCTAATTATGTAGTAACGTAGAAACAAGTAACACTCATCAGTGTAACGTCTTCCAAGAGCCTTATCTTGATGAATTGGATGGCAAGGTCGTTACTAGCAAGACGAATCGTCTCAGAAAAACGCCCAGACTTTTCACACAAAGACACGATGATTCGTCTGAAAATAGAAAAATCGCTATTTCCCTTGGATACGTTAAAAGAAGACTGTCGGAGGAAAATTAAGAAAACAAGTAGCGAGGATAATAAATTTGATTTCTTGGTTCTAAATGAACGTGTGAACTAATTTTTTTCGTGAAATTTATAAGCGTCTTCATAGGGAAACATAATTATTATGTGCAAATATAAAAAGACACCTGAAAACGGGCATGAGATATATACAAGTAATGTAGCTTTCACAGCATTGTGAATATCTGTACATCAGAGGCAGAAGGTCCGATGTCCAATTCAATTATTCTTGGGGTAAGCTGAAAGAACAATAATTCTGAATCATATTTGTAAGAAAATATTTCTCTATAGGTAACTGTTATTGTTGACTTTGCAGTCAAATTACAAAATCGAGGAAATCGAGAAACGACCTCTGATGTACAAATATGTATTCGTCATACCGAACTTCTCGATTCGCTCGCGGAAGTCGGAAGCGTTTATTTATTATTAACTATTAATTAAAACACAAGTCTGCCGCGAGAGGTTTCTGGGCTTGTGATTGGTTAAAAACTTTCCGCTCTCCGTTGTCCGCGCTAATGTGAACGCCGCATTGGTGTTAAGGTGAAATATGAGGAAGAATGAAACACTGAAGTGATACTGATTATGACTCAGAATACTTGTATATTTAAGCGGAGTGCCCAGAATTTTCATCTTTCATGAAATTCAATGTTATCAAATCTCACGACGTAAAACAATACCAAATTGGCATACTTTACAGATTGGCTAATTTATTCTCTAAATCTCCGGAACAACGGAATCACGTGACTAAAACCAACAGGAAGAAGTTAACTCTTCTGTCTAGCCGAAGAAGCCATTATTACGCGGCTCATTGGGTTTTCTTCTGCGTTTGTTTCCCACAGTTTCCATCGTAAGGATCGAAAATCAATGACTGCATTACTCGAGGGGTTGAAACGACGCCGCTCTAGGCGTCGAGCGTCGAGCGTCGGTATAATGAGTTACACTTCGCCGCCGAAACATCGGAGACGGCGGGCGATTCGATCTGCATATCAGTGTTGTGTTAACAACAGCTTTGCATACACTGATGTCGGAATCACTCCGTGCAATAAGCCGATTCGAGCTATCGGACATATGTCGAGATATCTCAAGATTAAGCTACGAGTGGGAGTTGATTTCTAGACTCGAATCTTGGACCATCTCGTTGCTACTATTTTGCCAGCAATATGAGATTATATTTGATATCGTAATAGTTTGCACTTGGTAGAAAATGCATCAACATTTCAATTGATAGTACTAATTAGTATTGTCTGTCTGTCACTTTAGACAAATAATTTGCGCTGAATCTTAAATTTTTTCAATCCCATTTTTAATTACAATAATTTAGTTGAAAGTGTCTTATTTGAAACGTTGTTTTCTCTCGCAACCCTCTTTATATGCCATCATATTTTGTGGTAAAGTGATGCGTGAATAATACTATTTTGCAGAGTTTTGCAAAACGTTAAATAAGGCCGTTAGGTAAGCATATATCATCAAGCCAAGTGGGGATCTTGGTTTGTTACGATGAAAACAAGTCAAGTTTGCACTGCATATGTTTCATGGTTTGTTTAGCAATAGCGCAAACAATGAAGTTAACCAGGGATTGTTAGAGCACATGACATCAGTTAAAACAATTGAATTAAAATATGTTGGGACTTCAACTCCTACTGACTTTTAGGAGCTCCTAATATTATTAAAGAACTAGTTAATCCCACCTGTCCATGGCGTTCAACAACATTTACAAACCTTGACATATAAAACATAGAAGAGTTCTTCACAGAGAGACAGAATGAATCTGTGGACCTATTCTATAATTTTAAATTTCTCGATTCTGCTGGATTCCGATTCCATGCAATGTTAATTAATCCATACATAAAAAACACTCCGTGTAAAAATACCAGCCAAGTCTCTACAACTAAAAAAAAAGCTATGAAATCTTAAAATTCTGCACTGAAAAGTAGTGATATCAAAAAATGGGCCAAGTCAAAACTTTATTTGAAAATCAAAAAATACTTGGCGCATCGTGTATACATAGTTTAGAAGTATAGACCAGATAGAAAATAAACATTAAATATACATAATACATATAGTATACCTATTATGCCCTAAAAAAATGATGCGCCAAGTATTTTTTGATTTTCAAATAAAGTTTTGACTTGGCCCATTTTTTGATATCACTACTTTTCAGTGCAGAATTTTAAGATTTCATAGCTTTTTTTTAGTTGTAGAGACTTGGCTGGTATTTTTACACGGAGTGTTTTTTATGGGGATATCACTCCTTTTTTTAGTTTATTCTTAAAATTTGTGACAGTTAAATCGAATGAACAATTTCTAAATCCTGTAAAAAAAATCGCCATTTACAATTTGGTTACTACTAATGAAAATCTGCTATATATTTGCTTAAATGGTCTTTCATGAAGAATAGCAAAGGTTTCATTCCAATCGGTCAACCCAGTTCCGAGACATGCCAACACTTCGGTTTTCAACATGGCTGCTGAAATTACTGCACTGCTTAGAATATATATCTACAAATGTGTATCTTTTTAAGCTTTCTGAATATGTATACATTTTATAGAATGGGGATTAGGTATAATAATTTTTAATTTTTAATGACGTCATTTCCGGGCTCATGAATTGGAAAATTCTAGTTTGACTGTTGCTATTCCATAGAGATGTCCTTCCGAATCGTTTAGCGCTAGATTCGTACCGATCAGTCTACCAGTATTCGAGATACGACGATACTTCTGGTTTCAAAATGGCGGCTGAATTCTCTGACCCCTTGAAATTTAATTTAAACATGATTACATATTATTATAAGCTGTCTCAAATAGTATTAATTGTATCAAAATGTACATTTGTGAGATTTTTTAAATGTGTGACGTCATTTCCGGTTTTGGTATAGGAAACTGCAAATATTACTGACGATAAAACATAAAGTTAACCGTCTTAATCGTTTAGCGCTGGTTTCGTTCAAATCTGTTTAGCCGTTTTTGGGATATGATGTCACTTCCGGTTTCAAAATGGCGGCTCCGGTTGGTTTTATAACAAGTCAAATGAGATATCAGAAGTACATACGATACATAAATATCAAAATAATCGGATCAACATTTGTTGCCGAAATGCCAATCGATGTATTTCAAATTTCATGACGTCATTTCCGGTTTCGTTAACATAATGTTTAGTCTCTAGCTAATGATAATCCATAAAGTTGACCGTCCGAATCGTTTGGCGCTATTTTCGCTCCAATCGGTTTAGAAGTTGTTGAAATATAACGTCACTTCCGGTTTCAAAATGGCGGCACAAAAAATTCATGGGGTGAAGGTTAAATCAGACGCCAAAAGTGCACACGTGGTAAAAATGTGAGATCAATCGGTTAAGCCGTTTAGGCTGTGGCCTGTTTACCGGATTTGAATTCCAGGAGACTACTACTACTACTACTACTACTACTGAGATTATTATTATTATTATTATTATTATGAAAACCGCCCTAAAACACTGTTTTCACGGCCCTCTAGCGCGCAAAGGGCGTAACCTATTGTTCCCAAATTTGGTATATGTTGTAGGGTGGGCCATAGCTCGAAATTAAGATATATCGCAACAATGTGAGATTTTCCAATTTTAAGATCCAGTAGGCCGAAAATGCCACTTTGATGCTTACAGTAAAAGTGGGTTTGCTCCAGCCTTTATATGAGAGTGTGCGCGCGCCGTACGACTTGGCTGGCGTGGAGCGACCGCTCCACTAGATGTCAGTGAATCAGATCGGATTCCAACAGAATCAGGCATTTTGAAGTTATAGAATACGGTACCTGGACGTTTCAACTAGGTACCTATTTATACACTTTAACTGCAGTGCAGGTTTAAAAACATTTTATTGTATTACTGTAACATTCTTTTTATGTAAAATATATACCTAACTAAACATTTAAATATTAAGAAGTATCTCAAACATATTGATATTTTTTAGCTTACGAAATAGTAACAAAAAGGATATTATGGAAATGAGTGCAATTGAAATGTTAATGCCAAGCTTGGCAAAACCAACTGAATAATCTTTTCAAGCAGATGGTATAGAAGAAAGTGCAATGAATGGACCCGTTTTGAATGAAAAGCTAAATATTCTTGACAGAAAAGAAATATATAAATGAGAGATATGAAGCAAAAAGTTCAGGAGATAAAAGAAGCAGTCGAGAAATCTGTTCGCTCTCCTCTCTTCAAAATTGTAGCTTCTCATGATTTCTAGTTTTATTCTAACATAATACTTCTCGGACTCTATAAAAAATACTTTCTCATTAAATTTTCCAGCAGAATAATTCTTGAAGAATGATAACATTTTTACGGAGATGTTATGCCATGATGGCTTCCATTGTTCGTATAAGTTGGTATATATTACAAGTGTAGCACACGTATAGAATGTGTCTATTTCGCTGATATCCTCTTACAGCTTGCGCACAGGGGCAGTAAAAATGCATCTTGAATGCACCGACGTCGTTGACTGCACTTTCAGGAAAAGAAAACTCTACTTTTATCAGATAATATTCGCTTCCTGCAGAAAAAAATATTGCAAGTTGTTTATTTTTTGTCTAGTCGTAAAGTGGGAACTGCTGTTCAAATTTCTCATCTTTTTATTTCAAAACATTAAATATTTCTACCGTATTTACTAAAATGAAAAACACTATCTATCTAGACTATGCTGATTTTGAACGATCAGGAATCTTCTTTAATTTCTTGTCAGTTAGCGTCAAGTACATATTCCATGCTGCTCATAATTTAACAACCCTTGCTTGAGCCGATTGGCAAACGGCCATTTTCCTTTACCAAGAACAATTTCCTTCCAAGACAAAAATCCATAATTTACTTTGCATCCTTTAGCAATCAGCAGACTTGCACTATCAAAACAGACACGATGAACTCTGCTAATAACATTTCCGCTTGTACTAACTCAAAGTCTAAATTCTAATGTGTGGTTAGAGGAAACGTAAATTGTTTGCTTTGTGCCATTCTAAAAATAACACAATTACTTCGACAATGAATAAAACAGCCTAGGTATATGAACACAATTAGTTTTTTTGTTGAAATGCAATTCCGTGTGCAATGGATTCAACACAGTCACTGCAGTTCTAAAGACTAGTGCAAAATTGTTTCAATGTTCAAAGCAACTCAACCCGCAAGTTTTAAATATAGCAACGTTGCCAGTTTTAACCCCCCCATGACATCCAGGTCGGCATTGTTCATGGCATTGTAATGGACTGAGCTTATCCCTGGATATCCACACTTGAATATCCTACCCTGTATTATACACGAATTCTTTTCCGTGTGCTCGTTACAATGCTCTTTGTTTTGCAATAGAATTGTGGGGGATAAACTGTGTGTATGCGCAATTTTCATGCCGTGCATAAATGGGAAATGCTGCCATTGCCATTGCTTATACTCGCATATATAAGTTTGTGAATGTGAGGTATATTTTAGTGCGAAAATGCCTGATGGAACTCGGTAATGAAATATTTAATACTTGTTGGAAAGGTGGCAAGTTTTATAGTATAACATGTCTTATGTTTTATATCTGCACTTATCTATAAAAATGTTATATTTTACAACAAGGAATGTTAAGAAAAGTATCGTGTTGTGTACAACAACATCTCTGTATCGTGAAAATGGAACGACTGAATTTAATTCAAAATTGCTTCATTCTTTTGCAAACAATTACGTTTATTCAACTTAGAACCATTAAAAACACACTAGAACTTGAAAATAAAACACCTGAGGGTGTTTCCGAAATCGTTGCGATTCTCCTTCTCGGTCTTGTTTTGACGTCACTTGAGACTCAAGTACGCAGTTGCCTTACAAATTCTTGATAAGCTCTAATTTATAGAACGAAAATGAAAATCTGAACGATGAAATAATCGTTTGAACAAATCCCATCGTATTACACGGCCAAATCCCTAGTTTTTAACAAATGATTACGTCAAAACACGCTATATTCTAGTTTCAAATCCGCATTAAAACCTTAGGATGAAACAGAAAAATGTTTTGTGTTGTTGTAGGTAACTGTGAAAAAGAAAATATTTTTAAAACTTGTCTTCTAGTGGAGGAGCCTTTTCACCTTAACACGGCTCCTCTACTAAATTCAATTCCCAACTCTCGCTTCATATATTATTCATTCCCTATTTTAAGATCTATTGAAAGTTTGCAAGTAATTTCCTACTCGCGGTATACGAAAAGTTTGTCCTATAGGTTGACACTCTTGTCCCTTGCTACCGCATAATTGATTGCGCTTCACCTATACATCGGGCACACTGCGGCGTCGGTCACGTGGTATGTCACGTGATCCGGGTCCCCCCTCTCGGTGTAGTATTGCAGGCCACGTACAATCGATCTCGCCGAACAAGTGGAAACCGATACCGAATCTCGCGTCTCACGTGAAATATTACACCAACAATATATAACACCCTCGGTCACACGAATATGCCGGACTAAATAGATAAACGTTCTTTGCAGACGTGCATTTTGTCATCCGCGCATTATTGGCAGGTTAGATACTTATATTAAAAAATCAACAGTAAGTACAAACCAATAATTCAAAAAGAACTTTAAAAAATCTGTTTTTGAATGTGTGATATCTCTTTTGCGGAAGATTGCTGCTATATATCAACCACTAGTTTTCCGTTTCGCGTCAAACAAAAACGTAAAATGCAGAACAGTGAGTTATTTTCGGAATAATCAATGCTTTCTGTCTATTCAGTTATTGAATGCAAGTTTCAATGTTAAAATTATGTATTTAATAATTGAAAAGATTCCGGTCATAATTCCGCAGTATTATATTTAAGTTGTCATGAGGACTCTGAAAATATATGAACATACAATATTCAAGTTCTCCAGCATTGGGTTAAAACTCCGCCACAAAGCTTGGGAAATGCTAATCCTTTGCTCTGGCACAGGAGTTATGCTCTAGCGACCATGCAAAAGGATTACTTCCATTTATGTTTCCGAATTCAAACTGCTGAAAATTGAATTTAAACAAATTAAATAAGTTTCTTTACTGAGTAGAAATAAGTTTAGAAAATCACATAACAATCGTATCTCGCCGGACGCTTTCAGAAACTTGAAGAGAAATTCAACAACATCTCAAAGTCAACTCTTTGATCATCTGATGGACGGATAATATGTATTGATATTTTCTATGTTAAGATGAACTCTCGTAAGTTTGTTGCCTGAAGCTGAGCGGACAAACTCCATCTCGAGACGAAGTTTCTATCGGAAAGTTGACGACTGCGGGGGTGGAGACAGAGTGGAGGTCGAAGGGAATAGAACTCCGGCGCTTGTGGCGAAAGCGAATTGCAACCCATCGACGACTCAGCTTTTCCATTACTTGCGGGACAAAATAAACGGACACTTTTTAATGAAACAATCGACGTTGCTCATCTTCTTTCTATTGAGTTTGAAAAGTCTGTTTGACAGATACTTATTGTTTTTTAGAAAGGATTGAACCTATATTGAAATTGAAAATAAATGTATCTTGAGTGAATTTTAACAATGACGGACTGCCATAAAATGACAATTCATTTATTAAAAAGTGCGTGACAGTGTCCAATAATAAAGACGGCAATTTCTGTTACTCCTTTTTCATATAGCTTCATGAGAATCCTGTCACTGCCATTCTATACTTGTATCAAACGAAATATAGCGAAAGAAATCGGTTATATATTTACTCCCCCCCCCCCTTCCCCCCCCCCCTTCCACACCAGTGCGCTGAAGTTATGAGATTTCTTTGTCTGGAAACCTAGAGGGCGAAATTGGCACTAATTCACCGTTTTTTCTTTATTTATTTCAAACTTTAAGAGCAATTGCCTGAGAAACAAAATATTAAAATGAAACGAATACCATTTTAATTTTGCACCTTTAAAAATACAGACTTTTTAATATATTTGATAATAACGCTTTATTTGTGACGACTGTTACTGACCAACGTCTTCTTTAACTCTTAGTACAACATGTCGGCGCCTGTAGTTTCTTCTCCAAAATGTCAGCAATACGAAGAAACATATTTACTTCAGCAGTGATGGCGATTGAGCGGACCCCAAAGTCCTCTTCCAACCAGCCGTGATAAAGTGCACGTTGGGCGCCATCTGCTATCACAGCCATCATCAATAACGCCACAAACTTTCTTTAACTTTGCTTATACTTTTATTTTTGAGTTTATGTTCTATGGTTGACACTCCAATGTAGGGTTGATTTTTGTTGCCCCGAGTTTGCCTCCAGGTTTGCCAACTCAGTATGAATTATTATTGTCTTAGGAAAGAACACGAACCTGTTGTTTCACATCTAAGTTGACACTTCAAAGTAACTCGCTTACTTTTGGCATATATTTGACAAAGAAACAGGATAAAGTTATAATTTAAATGAGAAAACTGCGAGGAAAGTATACATCCATTCTGCGTGTTTGCATTTCAGCACATTCTAAATTAATAATGAAAGATTTGTTGAGGTTAAACAACTTATGATAGTTATTAGCAAGTAAACATCGTGATTAGTGAGTCTCTTTATGAGTGGCATGTTTGTCGAGTTGCTCAGCCAGACTGCGATAGCGCGCTCTGAGCATGTGGGCCGCCATCTTGGGCTGTCGATCTCGCGTGAAGAGGCCCTTCCTGTTCCCAGAGATCCTGGTGTAGTCTGGAGCAAGAGCGAGGAGAGCAAAAGTTAGAAGAAATAAAACAGAAACACAAACATCCAAACTCATTTCAATGCTCAATTAGTTTACCTTGTTTCGTGGCGAAATCAGCAAAGTTCCAAACCATTTCACCAATAAAGAAACTTTTCTTTCGCAGCTTGTCGAAACTACCAAAATGTTGGTGGATCAACTCACTTTGGTAATCTTCCGACCAAATTGAGAGAGGCAACTAAACAAACACAATCAAACAATCAATTCAAGTTCACTTTCACTTTGTCAATCAATTAATAACAAAACAAGGTGGTATTATCTAAAGAGCATGATACCGCAAATACCGATATCAGCGGCCGCAAGTCAATATTCGTTCGTAAACTCAAAAGTGTACACCCGGGGGCAATGAAGGCGACATCTTTCAAGCGTAGGTTTCACGTTTAACCTTTGACTGATGAGACAAGCCTTGAGAAAGGCATCCCAGAGGAAACTGAATATTTTGTAAAGAATGTGTCAAAAAAGAAAATGCTGTTCACTTTTCCTCTCAATTAAACTGCAAACTCCCTTAAACATCACATATGGAAGAAAATGTCACTGGGAACATAATCTCTCTAAAAAAATGAAACCAAGCTCAACTAATAACAAAATACCAACTTTTCAATCTTGTAATTGGCTAAAACACTAGACAAACCTACTTGAACAGCTGTTTTCTACGAAATGTTTAATATTCCGGAAAATTTAAACTTTATACATGTAGGTAACACTGTTCTGTCCCTTTAATTCAGTCGTATTTTATTGCAATACGTTTTTTAACGTAAAAGAGAGACTTCCTCTTACCATTAGGAACCTCGCATCGTAAATTTCAATTTATGTTTTATATAAAATGTTATAAAATCCTTTCAAGAGGTCCTTTTAACTACCATGAAAACTAATGAGAGAAACTACGGTGATTGCTCTCCTCATCATGTTTAGAACTGTAAATACTGACCGTGTGCAGACCTGGCACTGATCCGGCGCCATACTCGCTCATGAACATGGGCTTGCCGAAGTGCTGATGCCAGGCATCGAACTCGGCTTCCACCTGATGGGGGATCAGGTCGAGCAGCCCGGCGTTCGAGTACCACGCAGAATAGTGATTCAAACCAATCACGTCCATGTACGCGGCCTAAACAGACGCCGTCGTTTTAAAACAGAATAATTAACAATTTAATCGTCTAGGTAATAGGATGACATGTTGATGGGAATCGATAGGTCATAGACACTCGACAGACGATGGAAATACTCGCATTTTGTAGAGAATTTGTGCGAGAAGTCAACTATCGTTCGTTTTAAGCGTCTATACGATACTTGATGAAATCCATGGTTTATGAAACACAAAAAGGCGGCCCCTACTTTTTTCTAAACGGCTTTACCGATTGTCTTCAAATTTTCACATGTTATTGATAAAGAGTAGATCTGTGTCTCTAGTAGCCCCAAATGTTTATCTTTTGTTTAGTTATTTCAGGGCACAAGTGCCAAAAATACTCATATATTGCCCATGTTCTGTAGCATTTCCTCAAAACGAGAAAAACATTTTTTATTATTTTTTTGGATTACTAGAGACACAGATATACTCTTTATCTCTGTCCTGTTAAATATTGAAAACAATCGGTCGAGCCGTTAAGAAAAAAGTAGGGCCACCTTTTTATGTTTTTTTGTGGTTTTCAATTTGAATTAAAATAACTTACTTCACAGCAGCATATTATGCAACATGCAACACACGATTAAATGTCACAAATGTCACGTACAACCCAGAGCTAGTGCGTTTTCATGCATTTCTAGGATTTTTTACATCGGAATCGAAACTTTCTGCGAGTACTGTCGACTCACGGCACCTCTGAGCACAATTCCCTCACTTTTCCGCATGAGCAGATTGCTTTGCAGTTTACTCACACTGTATTAATTTTGTTCGAACTCTATTATTTTTCTTTTCAAACAGAAGACAACATCGTTTTCATGATTATGTATTGTCATTAAAATACTACATTTTGTAGCATCTAATAAAATTATCATAGAGGGTATATTGAATGTTCTTAAAGGTATATCTTCTCCTCTTGAGTATCAATACAAATTGTGTATCTCCTCACAAACCAGCGAATAGCAGTTTTAGTAGAGAATTTAGTGGCTTTCATCGGAGCTCCACTTGAACGAAACTCTGGACTTGAAAAGTTCTGCCATCGATTAGTTGCTTTAGTAACCGGCCATGATACTTTGCCAGCCAATCAGGAGACGGTTTGCCTTTATTTATTGCCGTTACGATGTACCGTAAACGTTCATATCGTTAAAAGACTGTTTAGGTTCCTATGTTACAATGACACTTAAAGCTCGGACTAAGGGTGGTATGATCTAATCATATCGTAAAATACACACAAGAGTCAATGAAGTTGCTCTTGGGCCTTCATTTTGTCTACTTTAACTCTGAATTAAATAGAAACGGTTCATTAGGAGAGTAATTACGGATTACCTTTTGTTCAATCGAAAAGTATTCTGCTTTTGTCAGTTTCTTTCAGAATCTAGTAATGAAGACATACGTTTTGCCTTTTTATTTTCGAGTCCATTCCGAATTTAATAAAGTATAGTACATACCAGTTTTATTGGATCACCAATTAACCTAGAAATGACTGGAATTGAATTTCTAGCTCATGTAAAGACAAAATAGGATCGGAGCATATACGTGCTTTGAACTGGCGAGCAGTAATTCGTGACAACCTACCCCTCTGTCGTCATCCACCCCCCTGTTGGTGACGTATGTGACGGGCCTGGAGCTGTCCAGGGCCCGGACGTGGTCGGACACGGCCTTGAAATAGGGCCCGGCTTGTTTGCGCTGGGACCGGGCCTCGTTGGCGAGGGACCACATGACCACCGAGGGACGGTTCTTGTCGCGTTGAATCAGCTCCGTCAGTACTGACTTGTGAGCAGTCAGCAGCTTGGCGTCGAATTGACTGTAAAGACGCCATTCAACATTTATTTGGTCAGGAAATATATGATTTACAACTATGAATTTGTAATTTCTAGTTTTACAGTAATGAACGACAAATTATTGTTCTAAATTATCACTAAAACAATGATATTGAGTTATTCGCTGCATATCACGGGGAGTAATATTGCAATAATATTATCAACTAAAGTCGCTTTAAAGTTAGCTTAATCCAATTTTAAATCAACAGTTTGTTACAAACTTGTCACGTGCAATTAACTGCTTTGTAAACAATATATCAAATTGTGGACATCATTTAATGGCAATCAAAACTGGCGCCTGTGTATTTTGCGGTTTAGTGTCCGGAGCTATTTTATTACAATTACTCCCCAATGTCTTGTTGGCGTGCCATCTATTTCAAGAGTCACAAAACAACACCCTGCCATTTTATTAACTCGGCCTTCGGTTAAGATAAAATCCACACTTAAACACGAATCAACAGCGATCCAAAATGAACAGATAATTTTTAGACAGCACAAATTTAATTGTTCTTGAAATAATGCTAAATATATATACCAGTGCTAAGAACTAGGCAATTGAAGTTTCACGTTAAAATTATTAAGTTTTTTTAGTTTCATTTGGGTTATGATAAATACATAATTTTTTTAAAAAAATCCCACAATTAACAGATGTAGGACGGAAAAATTTCCATAAACTATTCCAATGTATTATGTATATATAGTTGGAACTGTTCTTTGCACGGGTATACATAGCCTCATTTTAGAAACTATTACTTTTGTAACAGATATAATTTGAAATAGACTGAAAACACTTCCAGAAAACTCAGACTTCTAAGTGCAGCAACAATTTTCCGTCTATCACAGAAAATAAAGTTGAATGCTTCATTTTGAGATACACATTCTCTCACACTTAAAAACCGCAAACATTGCACCTAAAATCGACTTTTCATGTCGACTCTCTGGTGACCACATTACTTTGAATCGACAAGAGACGCGTTGAGAGAATTGCGGATTATGTCGGTGCATTTGAAGCCAGCTTTGTGAAAAGTGCATTGTGCTCTGAGATAGTCACTTGATAGAATGCATTCTACTATGCAAGGCGTCAGAAGCGACCAATCAGAAACGTCATTTCACGCTACCCCAAGAGAGAACGCAGATTCTAGGTTTCTGATTGGGTAACGCTCTCGGAATAACTATAATGCGAATTGCAAGTCTGGCTATGTAAATCTGAACTTCGCATAATTCGGAGAAAAATACAGGAAACCCAGTTGTAAGTCCTATAGGGTGCATGAGATTTAAATCCACATTTTAAAATTGAATGTTGTATTTGTACATGATGGACAAAACAAAATATATTTTGAATTACGTGGATTTTGTTATATTCTGTTAAAACTCTGTTAGAATTTCCAAATTGTCAATCATACCTAATCATAATAAAACATTAAATTATGATCCATCTTAATTACTTTATTACAGGAGATAATATATTTTGAGTTCACCAAACATCATCACTGACAGATTTCACTGCGCCAGGTAAAACGCGTTTTTCAACTAACGAGAATATACTTTGTTTCGTTGTACCACTGTAATAATTGTCCTCCTGCATATCATTTAACATATTATGAATTTGTAATTAAAACTAGATTGATTGCAGGGTCTCGAAACAGTTATCACGTCATAACGCCAAGTTATGATTTCATTAGGAGGTTTTTCCTATCTCTCACCATGTTAATATTATGACATTATGTCATATATCATAACTTATGACGTGATAACTGTTTCGAGAATAGGGGGCCAGGTATGTCAAATTGCAATTTTCCAAGATGGCATGGTGGATGGTCCATGGTGGCCTTGCTGATTTTCATAAGCCACCCCTACCTTCATTTGTCAGTTAATATATTGCCAAATAATTTTGAAAGAATTTAAAGTTGCTTGGGCTCACTCTAGATTGACTGCCGGACACTCGTCGATGACCATGATGCCGAGACTGTCCGCCAGGTCCATCGCCTCCTCCGCGTAGGGGTAATGCGACGTGCGATAGGAGTTGGCGCCCAACCACTCGATCAAGTTGTAGTCCCGCACCAGCAGCGGGTAGTCCAGACCTTTGCCACGGATCTGCAGGAAAATGCTACACATTACGCCTCCTCCGCGTAGGGATAATGCGACGTGCGATAGGAGTTGGCGCCCAACCACTCGATCAAGTTGTAGTCCCGCACCAGCAGCGGGTAGTCCAGACCTTTGCCACGGATCTGCAGGCAAATGCTACACATTACGCCACCTCCGCGTAGGGATAATGCGACGTGCGATAGGAGTTGGCGCCCAACCACTCGATCAAGTTGTAGTCCCGCACCAGTAGCGGGTAGTCCAGACCTTTGCCACGGATCTGCAGGCAAATGCTACACATTACGCCACCTCCGCGTAGGGATAATGCGACGTGCGATAGGAGTTGGCGCCCAACCACTCGATCAAGTTGTAGTCCCGCACCAGTAGCGGGTAGTCCAGACCTTTGCCACGGATCTGCAGGCAAATGCTACACATTACGCCACCGCCGCGTAGGGATAATGCGACGTGCGATAGGAGTTGGCGCCCAACCACTCGATCAAGTTGTAGTCCCTCACCAGCAGCGGGTAGTCCAGACCTTTGCCACGGATCTGCACGCAAATGCTACACATTATGCAAATACTAAGAGATCGATGGCTTCTCGAACCTTCAGAGGGTCTCCTTTGTGACTCGACTTATATTTTCGTTAGGGTTATAAATCTTTTTCATTTTAGTCCTTTAGTCGTTTTTTAATGCTCTGTTTAATCACTTGTTAAGTTTAATAGTTTCTTAAGGGTCAGTCTTTCAATACTCTGCTAACTTTTAAACGGTTTATTAGGACTGTATTGTCATGGCAACAACCAATTGAAAGGCAGAGTTTTGTACTAACTAACTGTTAACAGCTAATTGGGACTTTAGCAGAGTATTGAATGACCGGCCCTAAAGGTCATTCTAGGAGAGTCATTGGTAATTTCCATGGCAATATAGTCCTTCTTAACGGTTATAAATTAAACACCAGTCCTGTAAGAAGAAAGTATATACCTGCACTCATTTTGCTCTACTCTTACGGACCAAGAATAGTTCGAAAATCACCGCTATAAATTTTGCAAACCAATGATTATGTGCAATATCAGTTTCATTTCAAAAATATTCATTCTAAAACCTTTAAACTACGTGAAATTAAATGGAAAATAAAACAAATCAGTCTTATCGGTTTCGATACACTTGCAATCACATTTAAATCTGGAATGATGTACATTCCAACTGAATAATTATGTTCTGTTTTATATGTTTTAAATTTATTGGTTCGTCTTTCAAGCGTATGTAACAATACATTGAAAATCACAGTCAACGTATGTGATCAACAATATGGTAATCAGGTAAACGACAACATCTGGAATGCAAAATCGTTTAAAGCTGCTATGATATATACCATATTTGACCTAAATAAATTTACCCCAATGAGCTTATAGATGGTTTATCACATTTCACCAGCTACTCTCTGTGCGGTTTGCAAACAAATCCCTGCTCCCTCCAACAAGACTACGTCTGCTTCTCCAGGTTCAATATGATGTTCCCTCGCATTCCTCCTCTCCTCGACATTCTTCAGAGCATTTACTAAATCCGACCAACTTCAGCTTTTAATTAGTAAATTCTTCTCGACGTATATTATAATTCCACTCACGTTGGAGTCTTCATGTTTGCCGAATCCTCGAAAGTAAACAGTCTTTCCGTTTATCTGCAGACCCGTAGCGTTGTTCCAACTGAGTTCGCGAATACCAATTCGCAGACGGTAGAAGTCTTCGAGATCTCCGTCGAAAAGCCGAACCTGAGAGGAAAGACGAAGTAATTGTTTGTGTCAACAAGAAGAGAGGCACTGACAATAGAAATATATCTCACAAAGAGGGCGAGGTTTTAAATATTGTTCGTATAGCAATATTTACATACGCTAAGGGCAGTTTCACAATGTCTGGAAAAATGACAAACATTCAATCGTCTGCGAGATGAAATATTATCGCTATGGTGTTTGATTGTTGCAAGTGTAACGTGTCGTCTTGTGTATTTCCAATTTCAAGTCGATCTGAGGGTTATTTATGTATTTTATCCTGTAAATTCTTCTCGACGAATATTATAATTCTACACACGTTGGAGTCTTCTTATGATATAGGTACTTAGTATATTTCTTACAACCTGAATCACCAGAATCAATTGCGGTAATTTCACCAAACTTTTGAGTAAATAATATTTGATTAGTGATTCAATCCTGACTCAAAACATTGATCCTAGTCAGACATCACAATATTATAAATCAATTAAAACTCGATTTTAAATTAGGTGTACGTAAAATTGATAACTCAGCCAATATGCTGAAGAGCCATTTATTTTCAATAGAATTACCTATTTGATGAATGATAGCATGGACGAGGTTATGAGTTGCTATACAAGTAGGGGAAGATAGTCAGGGGCGGATTACCCATTAGGTTAGAAAGGCTATAGCCTAGGGGCGCAAGCTTCCAGGGGGCGCCGCGGCGCGGGGGTATTTTTGTTGTTGTTGTAATTTGCATATCACAAATTTTAAATTTCTTTGAAATGGATGCCAAAATAGCTTCAAAATTGATTATTTTGCATCAAAAATTCAAAAAATTCCCTGCGGGGCCAATGGGGATTCCATAAACAAATAAATAGTTAGAGATTATATTACATTTGTCTAAAGTTTCCCCAAGAATATTGCATTACACACTATAAATTTCTTTGAAAAGGATGCCAAAATAGCTTCAAATTAGATTCTTTTGTATCAAAAACTCAAAAAATTCCCTGCGGGGCCAATAGGGATTCTATAAAAGCAATAGTTACAGATTATATATCTGTATATCTGTAAGGATTTTCTAGATCTATGTTTTCTTTTTAGAATTTTAGGTGGGGGGAGGGGGGCGCCACGTTTGAATTAGCCTAGGGGCGCCAAAATCATTAATCCGCCCCTGAAGATAGTGTATTTCGTTGTGACATTCAAGTACTTATCATTTAATATTCCATGTCATGCAGCAGTAGGTAAAGCTTGGAAACCCCAATCCACTAGAACACACTTCAATAATATGTTATGTGAGTGTAACTATCATTTAATTGCATCAATTAAGCAAGTTAAAAGTGCTATAAAACTATAACGCGATTCTTCGAGAGTCATTTCAACAGCTATTAACAATAACGATTTGACCAGACAATAACTCACTTTTAATATGGCCCATAAAAGTTTAAATGGGCGGCTTTTAATTTTTGATAAATACATTAACCTCTTTATAACTTCTTATACCAGCGCTTTTTCATAATTAAAACCAATTAAACGCAGACCTTTGCTTTGAGGATTCTGTTCCTTTGTAAATGATTATTAATATGAGTTGGTATAAATGTTCAATTTATAACAACGTGGAAGTTAGAAGAGAGCATAGCGGATTTATTCTCTGTAGACCCGGTTTTAACAACTCCAAATTTGTCTTAGATTCACTAATTTGTAGATCAAATCGCTCCACGGTCAATCAGTACTCTTAACATTACCTATTTAAAATACTATGTTTTAGTTTAATTGTTGATAATTTCCGCTATTACTGAACTATGTGACATTTGTGTATGATAATGTGTAAATAAAATAAAATACCTATATGAAATAAAATACCTGCCTATCTTTTTGAGCAACAATTGGGTACCTAAATCATTATCATTCTCTGAAACATTCATGGTCACATTATTTTCATTTTTTTAAATTTCATGGTCAGATTGGTTTGAATTTTTGTGTGTTTTTGAACTCTGCGACAGAGAAAATTTCATACTTATATTTGAAAACTCTAAACAATCAATATGAAAAGTACCTGTAAAGTGTATAAATATCCCGGATTGGAATGCATATAGATCGGCCACCACAGCTGAGCATTTCTGAGCACAATCTCGCCGTCACACCCTCTCGTCGGCGTCGTCGTCACTTCTCTTCCGGCGTCGTCTAAGATCGTCACTTCGCAACTCGCCTCCGACGGGACGGCATTTTCACCGGAATTGTGAGACACAGAGTACTTGACCACTCCTGCGACACGAGAAGACAAAAGAAAAACATCTCAATTCATCTCGTTCCCTTCGCGTCGCTTCCACTTCGCTCCACTCTTTCAGCGAGCGCCAATCAAGCGGGGTTTAAATTAGTGTGCTCACATGGCAAGCTCCAGGTTTCCTTGATCGACTGTTTAATTACAAAGTGAAAATAAAACCAAACAGGAACAAAATAAAAGCTTGTCGTACTTGATTGCTCAATGGGTATCAGATTATTGCTACACTGAGGGCAGTATTTCAATACCTTGTTAAAGTTTTCATTAACTAACAAACTGTTAAAGTTGACATTCCAGGTACGTCATTGGTTAAAACCATGGAAATCAAACTGATTTAACAGAGCATTGAAAAACTGATGGAACTTCGGAACTTTGTGAGAACAAATAAATATATTTAATATGGTATTATTTAGGTAATATTAGGTAATATTTCAATAGTGCTATTTGGTGACAAGTGTAAATCAGGATCTGGCTCTAATATCTGTTACTAATGACCTATGGTAATGACTGGTCAAGCTTGAACTGACCTCTAATTAGAACTCGTCATCTAATAGCAGGTTGCTTTTACCATCTTTGCCCACAACTTGCGTCGCGACGCTAATGTCGTCGATGTACACTCGGGGCGTCGTGTAGAGGACGACGGGACGGTGGATGCCGGCGTAGTTGAAGAAGTCGAACGTGTAGGAGTTGATGACGTAGCCAGGTGGATATCTGACGAATCAGAGCTCATCGTTCAACAACATCGTCATCCCACTGTTATTTTAAATAAAGTGTTTCTAATTTTACACACAGTTCTTGAAATCCACACAAGCGACAGTTCTTTCATTGCGAACAAAAAAGAATAGACCTAAGCCTCTCTTTTATAACTTCCACTCTATTCGGATGGTTTTCACTCCATTAAATTAAGAGCTATGGGATTTCGTTATTTTAACTTTCTGTGAGCGAAATGTAACGCCAACTAATGTTACATTTCTGACAGTCTCATTGCCAGCGATTGAAAAACGTATCAAGAGAAATTTAACCTTGGAACTTGGAAAGCTCAACTGCTTGGTTGGAAAACTTCTCAATGAAAAAAAGAATCCGTTTGCATGGGTATCCGAACTCAGGAACATTCAAGTACCGACAGCCAAGCTTCCACCCTGGAGTAAACTTGGAATCGGTGTAACCTAATCGGAAATGACATCACTACATGTAAATGAACCTCAAAAAGAACGGTTATCCGGTGGTTGGAGTTTTGCATGTCTCTATAAAGTCAAAAGTTTGATGCAAATAGTGAGGTCGTCAAGCATGTGAGTGTCTGATCGGTCTGATCGAATTAACTACTTCCCTTCTTTCTAACTTTACCGTTGTTCAGCGAGCGTAGCGAGCGTCTCCATTCCAAACTTATTGCTTGAATATTTGCTTTTTATGTGTTATTTATTGAAGTTCATCTGTTTGATTCTCTCACAAAACATGAATTGATATCCAGTTCATCTGCATATTGATTTCTAGCAAGATCGACTTCTTCGTTTCACCGGAAAATGGATTTCTAGCTTATAGCTTTACTGATGGACAATCCGAGTTGTGATCAAAGTCGTCCATGCATTTCGCAGGCTCGCTTATCAACGCGTTCACTGAACGTCTTCAAAGTTATGGTTTTAGAATGAAAATCAAGAAAGGGAAAGTTCCGTGATCCGAAAGCAGTGATTTTCATTCCCCCTCATCGATTTCCAAAATGGTCTACGTAAATCACATCGAAACGTCATTTCACCGTGTCGTTAAGTTTATGTTTGTTTCACCCCTCCCGCTTGGTATTCACCTGGTCGTGTCGTTGGGGCGTGTGACGGAGCCTTGGGGGATGGTGTGGACTGTGAGGGTGTTGTTCACTGCGACTGTCAACAGGTTCTCGCCCCCGTAGGTCAAGAGTTGAGTCACATCGCCTTGGAAGGGTAGGTGACCACCGCTGTGGTTGCAAGCGGAGACGCCGTTCAGCCACTGCAAGCAGACATTTGCAATCACGTCTTATACCCTGTTCACACTGAGGATTCGATCATGATCCAAAATCTCGATTGCAATCGAAAATGTGTGTGAACTGAACTCAATCGAACTCGATCATGATCCAAATCTCGATTGAGTTCTAAGAACGCAATCGAAATCATGATCGAACTCAAGGTCAAACAAAATAAATCATGAATTTTAAAAACGAAAACTTACAAATGCATGCTCTTGCATGTAACTTGAAAAAAAGTAAAGTTGCCTCCATTTTGATTTCGATTGTAATTGAACTGGATCATGATCGAATTATCAGTGTACAGGGTATTAGGCACAACTACTTCGATACAATGAGCCGTTTAAGAGTGGTTTTGCGTTATGTGTTTTTTTTCTATGAACCTATTACAAGTCCAGAAACGCGCTCGCGGCGGACTTGTGATATAGGTTATTATAAAAAAAGCTTCTCGCTTTCCGCGATTATGTGGACGCCGAAGTCTCGTGAAATTTTATTCCAGTTAATTTGTAAATATCAACAGAAATAGCAATGATAAACACACTTATCATCAGCGAAATTTAAAATTTTCGTTCATAAAAATCAAATTCAAATGTCATTGGATATTTTGGCGGGAAAACGTCAGGCAACGAGAATCTGGATTGTGATGTCATTTCCAAGACTCCAACAATGTGTTACCATGGTGATTCCTTTGTTGCTATGGCAATATAACGGATTGTGATGTCATTGTCAATATTCCTGTTTTAAAATTGTATAAGAAATATATCAATCTTTGTAAATTAATTGCTTGAAAACTAATAATCTCACAACAAAAATAATACCAAATCTGTGTTTCAGCAACATCTCAACTTTCATAAAATATCTATTATTCTGAAAACTAATTTGAATGAGACTTCCCTCTCCATTTCGGTTTTTTGGTTGGTTGTTTGGTTTTTCGCTTGTTTCGATTTCGGTATCGCTTTCTGATCGAGCTGAAATTTTCCATAAACATGGTTGTTTCTGAACAACGTCATCTGAATGGTTGAAAAATTAAAATAACCGTTTTTCCTATCAAGATGAAATGTTGAAACTTCATTATAAGATCATAATTGCAGCAAAATTGGTCAAATTAAGAAATTATTACTAACCGCATCTTTGTTTAACTTTGTCTATTGTTCAGCGACTATACCTAGACACAGTAGATATTAATTTACACAGAGGCTCGCTTGTAAATTCGTGAGACAGGAAGTTTTCCTGGTAAACATATAGTTTTCAATGTTTGAAAATGATAACAGAAAGCGAGGTACAATAGCATCATCGCATGTAGAATAATGGATTCTTGTCATGGAATATGCCACTATTTTATCACTAATTTATACAACAATTTAATTATTGTACATATGTTATTGTATTGTTTTGTGAGAATTATTTTACGATGCTTTAACTACGAATTCTGCACGATATGCAGTGTACATTGACTACCTGACATCGTAATTACATAGAAGATTGAACAGGCAATCATAACGTTTAATATGAGACAATATACAAAGTTTAGTGAAGTAAAAGTAAATATTAAAAAACATTTTCTATCCTTGCTGCAATTATAGTTTGAAAGTTAAAAATATAACAAAATGTATCGATCTCTCTCATCTCTCTCGATCGCTGCGATCTCTCTCATTGTTGTGCTCTTGCACAACTTGCTCTTGTTGTTCAGTTCAATTCAATTTATTACATCTTGCAAATAATATTATAGGTACTACCTTCTCTCTCTGTGCATTTTATTTGTATTTATATTTATATTTATTTATATGTAACTAAAGTGTATATCAATGTGTTAATTATATATGTGTTATTTGCCACATTCAAGTCTCAATGGGGCTTTGTGGCTGCGACCAATTTTGTAATTATTTGTATTTGTATGTTATTTTTGTAAAATAAAAAAAAAAAAAAAAAAAAAAAAATAATAATATCTATTTCAATATACAGTAATTATCTGATATTTAGTAATGGGCTATTTACATAAGAGCGGTTTTGCTCTATAATTTTTGCGTTTTTTTCTATTAACCAATAAGACCGGAAACCGCTCGCGGCATACTGTAATTAATAATAATTATATAATACAAAAATAATAATGTAAAAAAGAACGCTTTCCGCTTTCCGAGCTTATGTGAACAAGAAACGAGAAAAGTGATTGTCTCCATTTTACACTTTTGGTTGTTTGTTTGCCATAGTTACAATGTCACTATGACATTGTAAAGTTCACTACACTACGATAAAGTTTTAATTTCACTTTATCTAACTTATACTGACGTACAGCCGGTCCGTATTGTTTTCCGACCTTAAAACTGGAGCAGACATTAGTATCTTGGTAATTATTTACACTTGCAATGGGAAATGGGGATTTATCAATAAATGATACTCTTACATAAATTAATATACATTTCAGTTTACTGGATTGTCACTGGCAGAAGTGTATGAAATATAGAGTTCTTGTAGCAGAGTTATGATTGCTTTAATGTGGAACTGTCAGAATTGTTGAGTAGAATGAAATAAGATTGTTATCCGTATAATTTAATGCTTTTCCTTGGAGAGACGTAATTTGCATAATTCAAAACAGCAGGAAGCAAAATTATCCCCGAGACCAATCAGTCAAAACAGACTTCAAACTTGGATATTATTCATTTTTTTTAATGATTTCGATCCGCCAAAGTTTTCAACGATTTTGTTTTCTTATTCCGGTCTAGGTTCGAATCTCATTTATTTTTATTAAAAATGAACTTTTTTAACTTGTCATGGAAATAATGGAGATCATTAGAGCTGACGAAATGATTAACGATTTTAAGTTATGATTATACCCAATATTGAATGTGGTCCGCTAATGTTATAAAAACGTGAAATTTGCCGAGTTGTGAGTTTGTGTTTAGAGGCATGTCGGTCAAATGATTGCTATTGTTGGGATATAGGTACATGCGATGAAGAAGTATTGCGTATCTTAAATAAATCAAAATCTGTTGGTCTTCGCAGTACTCAAAACGCTGAGAATGAGTTGAACTATGCTAGGTGGTTACAAAGTAGTTAGTAATTGCGTCTTGAGTAATGTGCATTTAACGTAATATATGGAGGTTAATTAAGGGTACCACAATATGATACACAAAAACAATTAACACTAGGAAAACGCTCAGTGTAACGCGTTGATGAGCGAGCACGGGTACGTGCAAATTCTCGAACCGGAAATGCGTACACAACGCACAGAAAACATATACATCCATATGGAATTGATTATGATATCAACTTAAAAGTGTATGCTTTTCATCGAAACTTTAAAATAGCATCTAAGCACCTGGTTCATAAAGCAAATCAGAATCAATTTTCAATTGGCACTGGAAAACATTCATTTCGATACTTCATTACTGACAGATATTAAAAATGTAAATAACTTCATACGTTCTTAACTGATTGGGATGAAATTTTGTAAAATAAGAGACAATATTGGTCTTAATGATCATGCAAAATATGAGTTTGATCAGAATTATCGAAGACCGTTTTCATTTTTCAGCCTATCAGGAGATATTTATTTAAATTTTAACCAATGAATCTGAGTAACGCGTTGATGAGCGAGCACGGATACGCGCAACACCTCGAACCGAAATTCTGTCTATCGAAAATGTCATTAAAAGCCAATAATTCTAAAATTTCGCCACAGATTTGTATAGAAATCTCAAAACATTCCTAAAATATTGGTCCAAATAACCATGCAAAGCTTTAAGTTGATCAATTGAACCTTTATGATTGAACTGTTCCGTGTTAATTTTCAAAAATCACAGGATCTCCTTCAAAAAATATACCTGAGACCACTCATATGATATAAGTGTGTCTACACAATATCAGATCGACTGTTGAACGGTCATTATCAGTTTCATTTGCGTTTGAAAGTTTCTGCTCTAACTACCTTGCCTTGAACTGAAGAGTCGAAGTCGCCGTGAATTTGACAGCCAACACGCTAATAGTCCGTAAAATGTCAATAACGTTTGGATTTAAACACAGATTAGTATGAAAATTGTCAAAAATGCAGATAATGTTGGACCCAACCATCATGCGAAGTTATAAGTTGATCGTTCAATCGGTTATAGTTTAAATTTCTAAAAACACAGGAAAGATGGTTTTAAATTTTAACCAATGGGAGGATTTGGCTGAAACTTTGTTTGATTGGGTACAATGTTGGGGGTAATGACTTGTCAAAATTTCAATTTGATCAAAACAACCAATCGAAAGTTAATTTTTTTTAAATTTGAACCAATCAATGGATTTCAAAAAAATTAGGGTCTGCAACAATCAGAAATGTTACGTACATGTGTGCAAAATTTCAGCTCGATCGAAGAAAAACTCTGACCTGTATATCGTCAGTAACAGAAAAAAAAAAAAAAAACAAAAAAAAAAACAGAGGTCCGTGCCAAAAGAGCCGAATGGAGACGCTCGCTTCGCTCGCTCAAAATATAAGCGACAGCATTAAATTAAATGTAAAACGATCATGGTAACTAAAATGAACATTGATCAACATTGACTAACCTACCTCAACCCTTTCCATTTATAATTATTCCATATGATACATTACACTCATTGTTTTTCTTCTCGTATCTAAGTAGATTCTTCTACAAACAAACCATGAAGTTAGGAAGGGATGAGCGTTGTGGAAAATATCCGACCGAACCGGGCTCAAACCCGGGTCCTCTCACTGGCCGGGGGAGAGCTCTACCAACTGAGCTACCCGTTCGGACGGACGGACATTAGACACAACGCACTGATGAGGGTAAAAGATAGCTTAATCAAGGTAGTGTTTCTATAGTAAATTCACCTCAATGCAAATTTGTGAATTTATCTTCCCAAATACCCGACACAACAATTGAATCAGACACTGTGTAACCTCCGAAATAGGTTAACCGTGCTTCTGCCCCATATACATTGCGCGGACCGATAGAGCGTAAAATCACATCTAGTTGCTGAAAGTGCATCCAGGAACAGGAATGTACCGAGCGTAACAAACATGCCAACTGATTCATGTAACTCATATTTTATACACGTATTCATGGCGCACTTCGCCATTTCCTTCCAAAATTATTAAATATTTAAAGCCATTCTCAAGTTTCTAATATTGTACCGGGAAATGAAAATGTCGCCTGGCATTTTCCATTCCGGTAACAAATCCTTCGTCCAGGCTTGTATAACGCAAAACAAAAACACAAAACGAGAAGAAAAAACTTGTTCGGACGTGACTCTCTTTCTCCTTACCACACGTGCCGCGTAGTGTACGCTGCCGAAACGCACGGCTACGCGTTGCGTCTCCTTGAGCCAGCGTCGCGGCGCGTGGAAGCGTCGCTGATACCACACCCAGCCCACGTAGTCGCGTAGGGAGGCGTCGGTCGTCTGGTCGTTGTAGCTCGCAGGCACCGCCATCTCGATCCACTGAGACATAAGACGCTCGGGTTCATGATGATGGTTATCCCCCGGATCACATTTGTCAACGTAATAGACTGACAACATGTCACAAAAGAAGTTTCTTTCATAGTACAATTATAATAGAAAGTAGGCACACAATGAAGAGCTTTGATTGATTATGACTATGATGGACCTATACCGTTGTGTACGACTAATATATGCCAAATTTCCAAAATAAATACAGTAGCTCAGTACAGTAGCTCGGTAGCTCAGTTGGTAGAGCATCTGACTGGATATCGGAAGGTCGTGGGTTCGAGTCCCACTCGAGGAACATCTTTTCACATTGCAGTTGGTATTTATTTACATCGACCTATCTGAGGTTATCAGCAAAAATCATATTTCACACAATCAGTGATTCTCCATTTCGTGAATATTCTACCGTCATAAGATTGTACCCTTTATTGAAAATGAACCTAAGTTATTAATATATTAATAATAATTCTGTTAAACATTCAGAACAAAGTGGGAACAAATTGTAAAAACACGTAGCGATATTTTCATTCCGGCAGGAAGTTTGTATTTGAAAACAAAATTGCCTTTTATATTTCAAATATTTAGAACCGTTGTAGATAAAGAAAATATTTTTTGACATTTTTCCACTTTCATTTCGTCATTTATCTAAATTTTCCCTTAAAATACCGTACGTGGTTTCCTCTTGCAGTAGAATTTAGTAGGGACACTCAAGAGTTTAACTTTGGAGGGTCACGAAAGAGTCACGTGGTATCTAGTCCCCTTAATATGAATATATTGCAAAAGAAAGACTGGAATACTTTATCATTGACTTCTCCATGCGGTACGCGCTCCAGCCGCTGCTGGTATTCGAAATGAATTACTACCTGCCACATGCTATGAAATATCCAACGAGTTTTACCAGAGACATATGTTTCCTATTGAAAATCGATGATGTCCTTTAGTCTCCTCATTCACATTCGGAATACTGAAATACTCTTACAAATTGAATGACGACATGAAATTATCAAGTCTTATTTTGTTATACGATATAAAATGCGTAAGGGAACGAGAAAAGCACGGCTCGTCTAAGCGATTTTTTGAAATTTCTTTTCACGCTGACAAAATTTAAAAAAAAAATCAGATAGTAACGACCCATTACAACCTAATAGACTACATAATGCCGCACACTGGAGTACACTTTGACTTCTGTTATGACCTCAAAGTGTTAAATACGATTATTTTTGATTAAAAAAATAATCGTATTTAACAATCGTAACTTTGAACTTTGAATCGTAACTTCAAAGTGTTAAATACGATTATTTTTGAAAAAAATAATCGTATTTAACACTTTGAAGTCGTACCAAGTGTTATAAAGTAATCCAGTCTGTGGCAATATTTAGTCTTAATAGTCAATGCTAATATTAGCATTGAATATATAGGTCGTTCCTATCTGATTTTTTTAAAATTTTATCAGCGTGTAAAGAAATTTCAAAAAATCGCTTTGACGAACCGTACTTTTCTCGTTAGCTTACGCAGGCCTCTTAAAAGTCATCTAGAATTACATTTCGATTAAGGCACATCTATCGGAAGGAAGAATAGAACATTAGGTAGATGCGTGAATATAAATATGACCATAGAATCGCCGGTGTTGTGATAAATAATCAATTGCAACTAGGATGTAGATAAGAACAATGTGGTCCTGGATGTAGAACAATGTAAACGAGCTTTCAGTAATTTCACTACAGTGTGGTAATAACCACGCCGATTACTATCAGCAACGTATTGATTATCGCTTTTCCTAATAACTTCAGTTATTTAGACCTCGTCCTTAACGATCGTTATCGCAAGTATGAAATTAGAGCGCATAAAAGGAACATTTTCCTATCGATGACTAAAGCTAATGTCAAAAGGTCAGAAGTGATAAATTTTCATCAACAAAGGATCTCTGATCTGACCAAAATTCCGTTCCGCATTCAAAACAGTTCGAAGTTATGTTTGATTCCCTGCGTTTACGACGGTATGTGTCAGAACGTTCCAATGATCAAGCTAAAATTTGTCACATACATGACATCAATAACATCAGGTCAGTTTTTTTTTGCAAAATTGATTAAGACGGCTGAGTAGGGAGTTCGACCTTGGAGAGTTTTAATCGATTTTTATCAATATCTTTCACCAATGTAATTGTTAATAAAATAAGGCATTGAGTCTTCAGAACAGTATGAAAATAGCTTCACAGCTTGGAATGGTTTATTATTTTTATTTTGTCCTACAGACATTTAGTGCCTGAAAATTAGTAATAATATGGCACTAAACGTCTGTAGGACAAAATAAAACTAATAACCCATTCCAAACTATGAAATTATTTTCATTAAACAGTTTTGAATACTCGTACAAAGCCTTATTCGTAAAAGATATTGATAAAATCGATTAAAAAGCTCTTCAAAACTCACTACTAATGGTAAAGACCCGATTCAATGGCATATATATTTTAAATGTATATTTGCAATGTATATTTCAAGAGAGGAGTATTTTTCTTGCAACTCCTGCCATATGAAAGCAGTGAACTACTTGTCGTCAGCATCTGACACTGACCTCTTGAAGATCGCGTTGATACCATCTCTGTCTGAACCCCGCATCGACGTCATCGGGCGGCGACGCTCTGAACTTCCAGATGCCGTCAAGTGACGTCACTTCCCTGGTCTCGGAGGCGCGTGGATACAGGATCCCACCTGCCCCAGCCTCCTTGACGAGCCAACAACACACGAGCAGCGCGTGGAGCCGAGACCGACACATCGCTGTCACTGACATCAAGTCAAGCCGGGCGGGAGTGGGGCAAGAGCAGTACACTCGGTACAGATAGTCCAGGTCAAGCACACCCCGCGGAATTGAATTAATAACAAACGGAAATGGCAAATCAATGATTTGATTAGGCCATTACGTGACGCAGCGAATATACTAGAAAGTTACCAAGCAATGATAAGAAATTAAAATGAGACAATCAGGAAAGAAAAGTATGTCCCATTTTCCACTGCATCCTGGAGTGTCACCAGGAGGAGAAAATGGAGGTTGTAAGGAGGAAGGGAAATGTGTCAAAGCTATAAATAATAGATAGGTAAATTATATTTCTCAGATGAATATGTATTATTATTAACTATTATTACCTATTCTTATTTAAATATATTTATTTCATAAATCACTCTAAATATGAGATTTGGATTGCCCCTGTCAGATTCGTTTATTCCCTATACCTTTCTCATCCAAAAAGCATTACACGCATTACACTTATAGTTGAAATAGGAAGTAGAAACAAAGTTATACATTGTTGAAATTGCTGCTTTTTCTATATTTTAGTCTATTAATACTAATATTAAACATTATTTTCAAACTAATTTGATTGATTATGATTCCTATCGTTATACAAAACCCCATCAATTTTTTAAAAGTATTTTATCGCTAGTCATATCTGTTCAACGTGCAATAATATGGCGTGCTATTTGCATATGTAAATTGGCAATATTTTGTTAAGTGTAAAGCTCGTTTGTTCCTATTGGAAATTATTGCTCTATTAATTCTCGACTGGTTTAGAAAGCATTGGTATTAAGTTCGGAGATTTTAACACACATTTTCATACAAGATATCACACAGTGTATCATTAACACGAAAACAGCGATAACATGCTAATAACAGTTCTAAAGCTCATCAAGCTTGATGAGAAAACGTCACAAGCTCCTAGCTTTGAAGAATAATCAGGGGTTTGCTGCATCTTTACCACCGACACAGAAAAATAATTTGTTTATAGAAAGATGACAGCGGCAATCTAAATCTCATATCGAGTGATTACTTGAAAGAAACACATTTAAGTAAGCACAAGTTAATAATAATACGCAATTTATCGATACACATTTTCCAGTTAAATTCATCTGAGAAATGTGATGTATCTATTATTTATAGCTTTGACACATTTCCCTTGCTCCTTACAGCCTCCATTTTTCTTCCCCTAGTGCAAGAAGACAATATATAAAATAAAATACCTATCTTCAAAACGTCTCCACCTTGCAACATGGTATACAAATAATCAGCATATTAATCAATTAATTAATACAATTACACTTTCAGAAGCATAAAAAGGGATATATTTTTCAAAATATCACTCCAACCGTCACCACTGAAACTCGAGTTAACTGCATCACTGCATCTGTCTAGAGTGTCTATCAAACAATGAAAAGAGTTGTAGCACGTATCGGTGCTCCCTCATCAACGCGTTACACTAAGCGTTTTCCTAGTCTATTCGGGAAAACAAGGAACACGACTGTACTCTGGTGGCTATTGTGGTACTAGGTAAATGGCGGCTATCGAGGGCGCATTTGCATATAAATATAAATATGTGCTGTAGTTGTTTGTTATGGCTAAAAACTTAAATTTATAACTAAATTTCAATTTCAATTGTTTCTCTTTTTTCAACGCCCTATGGAAACACGAAATGTAAAAACAAATAAATTAATCTGTAGAATGATAGTAGCCATCTTGCCAGAATGATCCCGTATTTCGCGAATATTATTTTTAGTGTCCGAACATTTGCGCCGAGTGTACGCGAATGAACTTTGATCCTATTGATGACGCTGTCAATCCAGTGGGCCGCGTTGATTTGATTCGAGGGGACCGTGGCAGACAAGTGGCCGATCAGGTCATGTGTCACTCCGAGATAACAGAGCCGTCATCTCAATATGTTCAGGCGAGAAGACGAGCGACGAGCGGTCCAGAGCGGGAGGGGAGATGATAATAATAAGTCCATTCTCAACTCCCCTCTAAGCCGCTTTTCAATCACTCGAGAGAGTTTGGTGAATACTCGTATGTTTCATAAATTGCATCGTATGTTATAATGGAGTTGGGTCGACTTATTTTTCAAATCCAATTCAATCGAATAATCATAAATTCGGTTTGAGTCCAATTTTACCTTCGCTTCTGAAGACGTCATTAAATCTGTAACCTCATTGAATGTGGCCATGATTTTTCTCTTTTACCTCAATTTACAAGAAAATGTACTTTAAATAATAACTTGCTCGAAGCGGTGCGGATCTAAGGAGATTCTTATAACCCCGAGACTCTTTGCTCTTGTTGTATGATTTAAATTTAGTTCTTTTAGTAGATTCGCTCCTGAGCGAGGTGGAACGAGGCTGGAAACTAGATTGTTGTCAGGTGAAGTGTGTGAACGACTATTACAGTCCCGTCAACATGAGCGGAGGAACTAGGCACGCAAAATAAACCGTGGTAGAAAACAAAACGAGACCGACGTGAAATGGAATGTTAGCAAGAACAAAACCTCAATTCGTAATTTCAAATTAGTTGCATACCAGGCTAAGAAGCTCTGTAAGAAATAACCATCTAAATTGCTGAAATGCTGTGAATTCCAGAGTCAGAAATTATATAAGGTTGATTAACAAGTTGCAGAAAACAAATCACATGTGTGCTCGTTGTGTGATTTTAATCTTATAAAATTAATTACATTGTCATGTTTTATAAATGTTTTTGTAAAGTTATCAATCTCTGTCTAACGTAAAAAAGCCACACAATTATCAGAAATTGCTGCGAAAAGCTCCAGATCCTTGCGAACAAGACTCCCATGACGACTTTCTTGTACAAAAACCCAGCAGATCTTAAAAAAATACGAGAGAATGTTCACAGACAAGATACAATATTTTATAAACAAAAAGAAGAATGTGAAAAAGTCATCTTCTCCTCCACAAAAAATGATGTCGAAAACAAATGTCTGAGATGCCATGGACTTCCGGTCCAGTAGTTTTCAATCAGTCTCGCAGACAGCGTCCTTGCTACAAATCCCCGATTCCCAGTCCAATGAAGAGGACATGCGACAAACGGAACAGCCACTCAAAATCACCACTGACTTTATAATACAGAGTCAGTAGACTTGGACAATCTTGTCAGTTCAAATTCGTGTCAGAAAATTACAGTTCGAAAAGAAAATAATGCAATTGATTATCTTTTGAATATTTGTCAACGAAAATATTGAAAGCGTGGGTAACCCTAATTTCTATTAGTATAATAATATATTATAAATGTTGTATTCTGAAAGTGCATTTCTCAAAACAGTATCGTTTACTACTTTTTACACCAGCTTTCTTTGCACTTTCACCGGATATCCACTGCATGAAATTATTGTCATATCATTCATTGTATCACAATAATATGTGATAGGTAGCGACATAGGTAATTTCTTATACTTATTTTACAAACTTATTTTATATTAACTATTAACTGGATTATTCCAAGAATGAAACCATTATCACAATTTATTTTGACTAGCTAGGCATTCGATGACAATAATACGTAATTTAATAATATAATTGGTAGTGAAGGGATACCATAGTATAAAGATCAGCCCGTTCACTCCTTAGGATACCTAAATTTTTATATTTTATAAAATTATTCGTATTTCAAGAAAGAATAAATCACAATTCCAGAGCATCACTCACCAGAGGTCACGTTTTTTAAGTGTTTAATCTGATTATTACTACAACAATATTCATGTAAAAGGCATGGTATTTCAATTTCGTATTTTCCGCATCGCCCATAAAAAGATTTAATTATTTGATAAAGAAACCTAAGAGTTTGTGAAAATATTCACCAACACGCTTCTAATTCTTTTAACAGCTACATTATGCAACTACCAATGAGGGTGAAGTATAAGACGTTCTTATTGTATTAGTTGACGGAATATTTAATGATGAGAAAACAGAGCCCTAATTACGAACCACAAATATCAAATGCAACCATCTTGGTTAATATCGCAGTGTAGATTTACACTCGCCCCACAAGAAATGCTCCTTCACCATTATATTCTTCAATCTTATGCTGAACAATCATTTTGAAACCTGACACAAAACCAACAATGATAAAGCCTCTTCAGAGAGTTTTGCCATAGAACTTCGACGAAGTAAAATAACCTCATTTAAGCTACCACGCTACATTAAATTGTTTTCAAATAATTGACTGTGGAAGTGCAAGTCGCCAGTTTTCGTGTTCACAAGGTGTGAAATCCGCGCGCCATTGTCAGTGAAAATACAACATTCTGTGTTCACGTTCCGAGCGTTCAAGCGGTTAAATCTCCGCGAAGTGCTGCTCATAAAGCCGCGGGAAGCCGATGTATCAAGTGGTTCGAAGAATACTCGTTACACAATGTGATTCACGATCAAATCAGGTGCACCGACAGCGTGCCACAGTTATCAGTGCTATAAGAATATGCAGGAGTGAGAATTTATTATTGAATGTATCCCAAATCGTTTGTCAATTGCTACTAAAAGAATCTTCTTTCTCTAATCATGGAGTTGGCAGTACTATTATAAATCCATGCTCCAATGTAAAAATATAATTCTGTACCACAGAGGTAGAAGACCGGAAGTCCATTTCAGTGTTTCAAGTGGTTAGCTCAAAAATAAGTAATTCTGCCTTCATTAAGTAATCACATTGGTTCAAATTACTGTATTTGTTGATATCAATAAAACGGCAATTATTGATAGAGCTTGATTACATCGTTGTGCAACGCAAAATGGAGGAAATGAACGATGGCGTATGATCGTTATCAGATAGGTACAGTTCAGTCATTAAGAACACTCTTGTCTTTTCTTGTGTTTATTTTAAAATGCTACAAACTATTATTAATAACAACACTTAAAACTAAAACAAATCAAGTCGTGTGTGTATAACGTCGCCTGTTCTGCAACGGGCTAATGGCGATGGATGAATGATTATTATGGATGTTGATGATTTTGGAAGCGATGATAAATAATAGTTGAGGATGAAAGGTGGGAAGGAGAAGTCGTAGCCTATTAGCAGGGAACCTACCCTTCATTTGCGTCTCGACTGAGGAAAACCACGAATAAACCTCAGTCAAGAAAGTCTACTTCACGAATGAAGTCAACGAAAAAGAGCTCACAATTTAAGTGTTTTTTAGTGCAACCAAAATTGCATCCAAATTCCAAACTCCATAAAAACGCATCAAAAGGAATGTATGATATTTAAAACGTATCCTTGAAATGCGCCGCCAACTCGCATCGTTGGGGGGAGGGGGGGGGGAGGTCCAGCGACATGCTAATACATTCTTTTTCGGACACCTTGATGATTTCAGACAAGTCGGCGCCATTAACCAGTGGTGGTAACAAAACCCAGCTTCTGGTTGACATAGTCACAGAGTCGCTGGAATGACGCCTGCGCATTGCTATTCCCGTAACCCCCATGACCATTCTGGAAGGTCGCCGAGTCCACCGCCCAATCGAAGACATTTGCCGTCGCCGCTACACTCCCCAGCGTCTTGATCGCCGTGTTGCTGGCGGCGACGTTGTTCGTGTCCGGCGTCGGCACCGGCGTCGTCGCCCCATACAGGTTCGCGACGCCGGCAACAGTCACGATGTACGGCGCCCCGGCGATGATGCTAGCAGTGTTAGGACTGCTGGTCGGTCCGGGGACGACCACGACGTAGTCGTTCTTAGTCAGAGTCAGGCTCTGAACATTGGGCCAGAAGGAAAGCGGGTAGCTGAAGCAGCGGCCGACGCAGAGCTGTGTTGGGTTGCAGTCGGACATGTTGTCGCTGATGATGATGACGCGGTTGAGAGTGGTTGCGCATGCGTGCTGTTCATTGCCGCCATAATGGCCGCTGTTATGTCCGCCGCCACCTCCTCGACCGCCGCCTCCTCGACCGCCGCCTCCTCGGCCACCACCTCCTCGACCGCCACCTCCTCGACCGCCGTCGCCACCGCCCCTACCACCCCTACTGCCTCTATCTCGACCTCCGCCGTCGCCGTAGCAAGAGGCTTGATGCAGGAAGATGCACGCTGAAATCAGTTGAAATAAATTATTTAAAATATCTGTTAAAGATTTGTGTTTCAGAGACAGAAAGTTAAATAACCTGCCCGATTAGCTTCTCTCATCCCCCACCCCAGGGTGTATGCCCCACCCTAACTGCATGCCATTTTCTAATTATATCCATATTTCTACTTGTTAATCAGATTTTATTTAAATTTCAATCCAACAGTTTCTTATAAATTGAAAAGTTTTTACTTGGTGGCATAAGATGGTATGGAAATAAAAATTATTTCCTTTATCTCAGTTTATCTCAGATACTAGGCAAGACAAGCCTTGTATTGCTATGATGTGACAATATCTGATATCAAGACTCACAGACGCGTTATGCAATTGTTCTTTTTACCTCTCTTCTTTTTAATTTGCAAGGTCATAAATATCAAACAAGTCAATCATCTCTAGACTTTCTTGTTTGCGTCATGGAATTCCATAATGAAAAGTAAAGTGATGATAGCAACAAGTAGTTTTTAGATCAGTTAGACAAATTACAGTACAAACAAAATGTCAAATTTTTCACGAAGTATACTTATAATAATATTCTTTTAAAAAGTCATTTGATTGAAATGTCTAAACTTTAATGATTATGAACACGGTATAAATTGCATAGAAAATGTTTAGATTTTAACAATCGAGAATTTTCTAAATCTCTATCAGAAAGAAAGTGTATATTTTCAAATTGAGCTACGGTTTAAGAGACTTACCCAACCCCAGTATGATGTACAGCTTCATATTCTCCTGCGGTCTGACTCTGACTTCTTACTGCTTCTTCAAACACTAACTTCTTTTATACCACCTCCAAGTACAATCAACAAGTTGACCAATCAAAAGTAGCCACCTCGGTGTCACAAGTCAGGTCATCAAATATACGATATAAAACTCGAAAAAAATCACGAAAATGTTAATTTAGGTATGTACAATCAAAAGGACGACCTAGATAGATATATAATACGATTTTGGGCACTATAAACAGGGGGGATAGCAGCGAAGTCGACCTACTTTGTTATCAATTACTTTACCACAATTGCTAAAATTTATCTTTTTAGTGGTTTTTATCAACGAAAAGAAATACTTATAAGATATAAAGACACATTGAAAAGAAATGTTCTTGAATTATACAAATGAGTAAATTGGCATTTATTCTCTAAGAAAAATATTAAAATATTGTCTGAATTGAGTGGGACCGGAAAAGTTATCCCAATACATAGAAATCAAACTCTTTAATTTAAATAATCTACTAATCAGTTTCTAAATAATAACATGATAGATGGAATCTCTTAGTGCTTTTTATGGGAGTATTGTTTTATTTTTAATAATATGTAATAAAACACATGTGATATTTAGTAATTTACTGTAAAACTTATATCTTTCCCAATATCCAACAATCTATCAAAAAAGATCTATATAGATAATTAAAATGTATTATTATGTTTTATGGGGATAGGATTTCCTTCACTAAAATATTTGTATTCGTGCTTATAGTCGGTGTAGAAGCACCGTTTGAAAACAAGCGTAAAACATCAATTTTTCTAGCGTGTTTTGTCGCCTTTAATCGCTGAAATCGATCAACATTTCTGCCTAATTGAACGCACAAGTGTTTTTCTATTACCCGCTACACGTTTCCACTCGAACATGGAGCTCTAGTGGCGGAAAACTCCCTGCTTTTCATTCCGCACGCTAATTGGACGGTTTATCGGCGAAGTAGAATGTAAGGCAATGTGGCACAACGTTGAAGAATCTGTCGTAAATTAAAACAATTTCATTGCGTGTTTAAATGTTGACTGTCGAGTATTCCGAACCACACGGCAAATATTTGATAATGGTTACAGCCTGTTTATTCAAACGATAATATAAAAGCTGAGTTTGCTATTTGACAGACGGTATACGAAAATTAATACGCCGCTGCTGCTGACAGTTTTCGCCTTTTTACAAGACTCACCAGAATTTTCACGCATTTTTATGCTTTGGAGATTGACATATTTTTCAATAAATTAACTCCTTTAAAATCAATTCAAGCATGACGTTCCATCTAGCCCGTACACCTACAGTGACACGATGCTGTGTTGGTGATACCGAGTGAGAGAAGGGAGAGTTTTACTCTAATCCTCTTAGAGATGTAAAGAAGAGCAAAGGCGTTGTTGTTACGTCGTCTTTACTTTCCATGACGAAATATCTCCGCGAATTTCAAACATCGAGATCTGCGTGGCATCTTAATCCTCCGACACGAACGTCTCTCGTTGGTTTATCCGAATAATTCAAATGTCAAAGTGCAGAGGACATTTTCTCTCTCGCATAGAAAGTAGGAAGAGTTCACTGAAATTGATAATTATATATACCCGACGACGTTAAAATGTAAAATATTGTGGTAAAGGCAACATCTGGTAACAGAGAAGTGGAGCATTTGTATCTCACTAGTTTTGTTATAAAGCTTCTCTCTGATTCTTCTTACTGTTCCACTCAGTGGTACTAGAAAATTCATGAAATCTGAGTTTACATGCACAAAAAGTGCACTGTTTCTTAATGCTCATGTTTATTTAAAATGAGTATTTATTTATTGTTTTCTCCGTGTTCTGCAATATCTATGGAAAATGTGCAACGCAGAGATTGCTGAGGTCAGGATTCCTCGACTATGTTATTGCTTACTCCGACTGAATTCAAAACCGAACTTTTCCAATGAATAATCGTTTTATTTTGAAAACTCGACCCCAATATTTCAAGCTTTACCTGAGAACCGCAACTTATACTATATGGCGTTATCAACAAAAATACTCCTCTGAACTTATGTAGATAAAGATGAATTCCCTGCCGATGGCAATAAAAGTAGGAATGAAGTGGGAAGAAAACATCTAGTCTATACCTTCCCTGATCCCAGATCGAACTGCAATAAAACATGCTTATCACGTGCTCTCACGCCTCGCAAATCCCTTATCAAATCATCTAATGGGGGTTTTTGTTTGCTCGGGTTCTTTTGAATATTACGTGAGGTGGTGCGACGGTCTTGAACTGGAACGGGTGACGATCTTCAAACTGGAACGATTGACGAGTTTCAACTGGAACGCCGACGCTCGGAACTATTTAATCTCTGCTCGCTATTCAACCTCAGACAATGGAGTTTGTGGTCTGAAGCGGTGATTCGGAATGGTGCTTTTATTATCGTATTCAAAGTATTTTTTTTAGTTTCCGCTCGATTTGGAATTAAAATGGTATTTAGGTTACAATACAATTCCATTGAGGTTTGCAACATGACGTTTGGAAAATTGTTCAGTATATTGTAAGCATCGCATAAATAGGCATAGCTTATTATAAAATAGACCAAGTGCGTATTTATTTACAAAGTCTACAAAATGAAAGAGAAACTATGAATAGAATATTGCATTATAAATACCAAGTAGCATTTTCCGAAAATATGTTTAACCTCTTTCATTTTCTTTTTAACCTCTAACCTCTTTTATACCTCTTTCCATGCTATAGTTTAAATATGTGCAATTCTATTTTTATAGGTCGTATATGTTTTATTTACACTGAATTGAAATTCTCAATTATAATCTAATCTAATAATCATGCACTTTTCCCCTTGCTATTTACTTCGTCCATTGCACAGCGGAGTCCAGTTTTCAAAATGACAGACAAGGGACAACATTCATACTTTAAGTTACAATTATGATGTAGTTCAGCTTCAGTCTTTATACATGCCTCCAGTGTGTGCCACCCGCATAAATTATATTATAAATTCATTAAACTCTAACAAACAACCGGGTTTTGACAGGATACGAATAACTGATTTGAAAAATATAGCGGAAAAAGTAAGCCCAGTTATTGCTAAAATTATTAATACTTCAATTTCAGAAGGTGTTGTTATATCTAAATTAAAAATGTCAATAATTCGACCTGTTTACAAAAAAGGTGACCACCTCGAGTTCAATAATTACCGACCAATTGCTTTGCTCCCTACTATTGAGAAAATTATGGAGCGGTGTGTTGCAAAAATATTAACTGATTATTTATCAAAGTTTAAAATCATCAATTCACATCAGTTTGGTTTTCAAAAAGGTAGAAGCACCACTGATCTGCTTACTCTTTTCGCTGATTACATAAATTCTAAATTAAATGAGAATATGCACGTTCTGGCTCTTTTTATAGACTTTTCAAAGGCATTTGATACGTTAAACCATACAAAATTGTTAACATCTCTTGAAAATGCTGGTATTCGGGGTCCCCTCTTATGTTGGTTTCACAATTATTTAACGGATAGGCAAATTATAGTTAAAGTTGGTGAAACTGTGAGTATAGCTGGGGTATGTAATTCTGGTGTACCTCAAGGGTCAATATTGGGTCCAATTCTTTATCTCTTATATGTGAATAACATGCCTAGTTATATTCAAAATTGTAAAATTTATATGTACGCAGATGACACTGTTCTAGTATCTGCTCATAAAAATTTAGAACAGGCTCAGATAATTCTTCAGTCTGATTTCAATACATTGTTGATGTGGACTCATGATAATGATTTGTTAGTAAATAGTACAAAAACTAAGTTAATTCACATTTGTTCACCTTCAATTGCAAGTAGGTTAGACCCTGTAACATTATTGTGTCATAGTTTTAATTGTTTACATACATTAGATTTTGCTTTGTGTACTTGTACTGATCTGATTGAGGAGGTTGATACTTGTTTATATTTAGGTATAACAATTGATAAATACTTTTCCTGGAGACCTCATATAAATAGCTTAGCTTCCAAATTACGTTCTTGCTCGTTTCAATTGTTTCATGTAAAATCTTTTTTACCTGTTAGAATTTTAAAATTAATATATTCTGCTTTAGTGGAATCTGTAATTTCTTACGGTTTACTTGCTTGGGGCAGCACATCCAATGTTCACCTTCAAGTCATTCGATCTATACAGGATAGAATGATCAAGAATTTGACCCCTGATGCCGTTAAGCTCAAATGTAACAATAACACTCTCTTAATGTACGATCATCTTAACTTCCTTCCAATATCTGATTTGTATAAATATAAATTCATAATCAAATATTTTTATTCGAACGAACTTAAAATTATCTACAATCATTCCAGGGCCACTAGATCAATGGTGAATCCAGTTTCTTTAATACTCCCCCGATTTACTAATAAGTATGGAAAGCGATGTTTAAATTACTCTGTCCCTTTTATTTTCAATCAGTTGCCTCAAGAAATTAAGTCTTTAGATAATTATAGTAGTATTAAGAAAGAAGTGAAATCTTGGTTGTATGAATACTCTGATGATGTATAAAATATTATTTTTTTCTTCTTTGTTAATCAGTTTATTATGTATTTTTCTCTCTTTTCTTGTATATTGTTTAAACATTTTTGTATCCACTAATTTTCTTTAAATTAATCCACAGAAAAGCCGTTTTGGCTTTGTGGAAAACGGAATGTATGTATTTTTGTGTGTTTACAATAATAAATAAATAAATAAAAAAAATAAACGAAACAATTGCCATGCAAATATCCACCGACAATCATTTCGCATCCCGGATAATGTATTTCAAATTACTTTAGTCCATCAACCGTCCCACATAAGAGTAAAATTAGAATTCCCTTGACCACTCTGTCCATAATCCTAGTTTCCAACCCAACTCGTGTATATGCAACCAGCGTGGCAGGTGTGTCGTGCGGGTTGCCTACAGCCATGCCTTGTAGTATGCAAATCATTGTCTACCCCTTTCCACTTCCACCCCGCGACGCCAGCTGACGAGAGACATGTCTTCCACGGCGACAACCACTCAAGAGCACTTCGACGTCGTTCTTCGCGTACCGAGGGCGTCGCTTCGAGAGGCCATTCTTCTTGTTATATTCACTCATGTCGTCTAGACAAGATGGCCACTGAGTAGTTGCGTCCATGTCATCGTCTGCTGCGCACTTCGTCAATTCAGATGCGAGGATGTTTAAATGAAAAATGAAGTTTTAGAGATGTTGCACATAAAACAAAGTTGAGAAAGAAAAGGCTTTTATGTTGAGTGTCTAAGAAAACCTCTTGTGAAACTAATTCCTGGGGGGGAAAAAACATAACATTAGAAAATGTAAATTCTAGCACAATTTTACGCAGTAAATAATGTAAATCTTAATATTATTAGCATAACTAACACATAAAGATAAAAACAATGTAGATGAGAAAGAGTGTGAGTTGAGGTGTTGCTATCGCTAAAAAGAAAAGAAAAGAAAGAAAGTTTTCACAAGGCAGAATAGAAATGGAATATATGATGTGATATTTTTTGTCATTCTATAAATTATCATAACTCTCAGGTGAACTTTGAAATAAAATATTTCCTGTTTCTTCTCTCTTTCGTTTAAAGTTATAATTGAACTGAATCAACGAGTATTCATTGACTTCCTGAAGAAGATTTATCTAGAGAGAAATAATTCACCCTTAAATTATTTAAACATCCATCTTTTTATTTCCTCCTGTGAATTAATTACACCATGAACGAGTAAATCGCAATTAATCAGCGATTAATCACGTTTTTATTTCCCATGTTTAGCTGAATCCACAACTAAGCAATTATTTGCAGCGTTCACTGGATTCTTCCAACCAGTTAATAAAATGATTTAGTGGCAGTAAGCTCACCATTGACTTTCATGAAGTCATCCCCTGCATAAAGCATTAGGTTAGTTACAGTACAGTCAACATGGGCTAGTAAAAGCAGAACAAAACAAGAGACAAAAAAAGTTTTCCGTTAAAAGAACTTCTAATAACCTATTTATACATCAGCACGTTTATCGTCAATAAATCAATCATGATGAGCTATCTAATGGTCCTCCATTTGTCGTCGGTAAATCGAGTATTATTCTATCTGGCGTCGTGGAGCGCCGCGACGCTGCATCGATCTCCGCGACGCCTTAGGCCGACGTCGTCATAAAGCGACGCCGTGGAGGTCGTCGTCTTTATTGCATCGCGGTCGGTGGAACTTTAAGCTAGAGTGATACTTTTTATACCAACAAAAGTTTTTTTCTAGTGGGTTCAGACGAGAAATATATATCGCCGTGTGATATCATTCTTTACCACGGTATTATTAGTTTTGTTCAGACTTCGGAATACGTCTGATAATAAATGATACGTCAAAAAGATTTTTTAAACGAAAACAGCTAAAGAAATTGAAAAGTCTTATCTCTACTATTTTCTATAATTGGTGAAAATATTCAATCTTTTAGGATTTATAATGATGCTCTGTTCACTTCTGAAAAGTTTCTTTTAAAGTACAAAACGCAAAAAATCTGTTTTAAAACTCTGGCAAGAAGTTTCATTTTTAATCTGATCATTTTCGAAGACTTCGCGCTTACTCTCGAGAATTGTTATAAAGTTTCTGCTCCAAAGTTTGGACACTTTTCACATTTATTTTGATAGTTCCCTCGGGAATGACCGCTGACCTCCAGAACATGCCAGTAGTTGGCGGCGACACGCAGCGTAAATCTGGCAGCACGGTTCAAGTACACACGAGAAACTGCGAGCTGATGCTGCTTTGAATCATTACGAGGCGAGAAGTTTGCAGGCCAACTGGAAATATCATGATCGTGTGAAAGCCAGGAATGAAAACCTTACTTTTTGTAAGAATTCATTTACACGAAATGAAGACTAATTTGATTTAATGCTCTTTTTGCTCTACTAATTAATAGTAGCACAAAAGAGAATGTTGTTATGAAAATAAATTTTGTTCTCTTACTTCAATTGTAAATTATTAATATTACATAAAATAATGAATTCATGAAACTAATAATGTGATTGTGTACACGAACGTGAATGTTGATAAACATCTTTTATATCAATGGCATGATTTATAATTAAAATATAACTATGAGCTAGCCTTCCATGGCATGAAGCTTATTTGAAAAGATCACATCTTTGTACAAAGCGTGGACGGCTTTTCTTGACATATCGTTGAAGTAAACAGATTGTTCAGCCACGGCATTTCAACAAAATACTTCCAGTTTCACGCACCTGTTTTTATGTGTGAAAATACTTGATGAATGGCAACAAATTAAAAAAGCACTGTTTTAAACCCCATTATATTCCATTATTAATTTAATCAGAATTCGAAAAAATAGTGAAGTTTATTGAATTAATCACTTTCTTAGCAATCGAATACATTTCATCTAACAAAGATTCTAGAACCCTTCTCCTTCTAACATATTTTCTCTCGGTGTCTTTACATTGAAAAAATCACATACCGAACTCAAAAAAACAACTGAAAACTGAAGTTTCACGATGGAAAACGCATCAATACCAACGTTGAGAAGTCACGATACAGATTCTTAGAATATTTCATTCTGACCTATTTATCTCAGTCATGTTATTTCTGTTTAAATCAAATCAATGTTTTGATTAAGTGTCTGATGCATTGCTTATAGTCTCGGAATAATTCATCAACGTCTAAAACATCTAACAAGGATACATGTACTGAATGCAAATACTCCGTACTCAAAGTAAGGATTTACTTAGATGTCAAAGAGATGACTAATTAATGTTCAAACGTAAGTCACTATAACTAGTTATAGTCATTTGGAAGGTAAATTCAGTTATGTCTTACTCGGCTTTGGAGATTTATAAGATTCTATTTTGCATTATTGAACTAGCATTTTAGGCAGATTCAGAATTCAAAATAAATATTAATATCTTCCCATTTCTTAGAATGAAGGTGCTGAATTGAAAGACTTTTTTTTATAAAATGGTGTCAAGAAATCTGAATCCTTGAAATACAAAGCCGCGAGTAGAACGAACTGATTCAAAGAACTTTTTCGGCTATTATTACAGAAAGCTCTAAAACTGCGCTGCCATTGTGATATTTTTACCCTCCTTAAACCAAAAGAGCTTTTCACCATTGTAAAGCCAGAGCTGAGTATACGTTGAGAGCTTATTATTAACGGTTATTATTAATTTCAATATTCATACAAAAAAAATCTCTGAAAAGAAACGAAAAGTATACTCGTTTTGTAATCTTTAAAGTTACGTACTAAAAGATGAAGATACCATATTATATTAAAATACTCACATTGTTTTTCAAATAACAAGGAATTTTTAATAAGATATTTACCATTACTCGATAATTTTACAACAAAACAGTTTATTTTCTTAGTAACGCGAGAAAAACGTTTAGAAACCAGAACTAAGCGAACGCCACTATCTATGTATAGACTCTAGGCTACCGCAATGTATCAAACAGAGCAAATGCTTAATCAGACATCACGGTATATAATGTTAGACCGTGATTCAAACAACAATAAAATTGTATTTAAATAGGGTTTATCAACTAAAATATTTTTACAGTGTATCTATGCGATGATCATGTTTGTGGTTTTTGATTAGTAGGTTTAATTAATTTTCTGACAAACGCATGCCTTGCATTTGTTTTAATTAAGTATGTTTAATTTGTTTTAATTACCTCTATTAACATTATGACATGCGTGATATTGTATATTGTATAGGTATTATTTTTAATGTTTTTATTTTTTTTAGATTCTGACTTTATACATAATTTGATGGATAAAACATTTTAAATCCAGTTTTTAGATGACCATAAAAATGTCCTTTGTAAGAAATACTCTTATAACACTTTAGTATTTATTTTTGACTCATATGAAATGTTGCACTCACACTAATGTCATCCAGCGGCCATGTGTATTGATTCTGAAAAAAGAACATAATTATTGATTGGAAGGTGAAAACTAATAGTTTATCCATTCAAGGTGAATATGTGCATTGTCACTGAGACTAACATTTTAGGACATTTTGCCAATTTTCAGACAAATTGATCAAGAACTTCAAGAATTATTGATATATTATTCTTGTTTTGAATTATTGTTCAAATTTGTTTCATCAATGATTAGGTTTGTCTTTACAGATATTTCCAAGGCCTACAGCAATAACTTTCACACGTCTATTTAATTTGAATACAATTTGAAGGCTCGCTTATCAATGCGTTAAACGTGGTTGCTTTTATATTACCTAATCCCGATCCGTTCAATTAGGCGGTTTTTTGTCGACCTGTTCGTCGACATACCGGCATTCTTCCGACGCTCTGACACATATCGACCTCGTCGAGCCACCGACGGCGACGCCGACGTCGCCTAGAATCACAGACGTCGGTTTCCGTCGCGATTGTCATGCGGTCAGACGACGTCGATACGCCGACCTCAGTGTACTACATCCACGAGTTTGTTGACATTCGGGACTTAGCGTTTACAAGGAGACGATTTATGAGATGAATCGCAATTGTTTCGTGACAAGCTGTTACCTCCGTCAGAAAATGTAGCTTAATTTGGTTTTAAGTTAAATATCGTTGTGTATATACTTTCATTTTTTTAATTAGGCCGCTACAATTTTCTAAATCCTTTTATGTTGACATTTTGTCAATTAAATTAATGGAAATGAAATGTCAAACGAAAACATCTGAGTAGGTAAAAGATACTATGTATAAAATTAGACTTTTGTTACAATTAAATTTCAATCTCATCCGGAGAATTAATAAACGCGTGGGTGTCTACGTCAAATAAATGACATTTCAGTTACCATTCCACCAACAAAACAATCTATGGTAATCCAGCAAACATCAAAACACAGTTTTATATATTCAAAAAGTACTGTTGTTCTGGTTAATATTTGAACAGCAATGGCGCGGTCTCCAGATAGCATTCTAATATGTCTCCCCTTCATTTGAATGTGAGTGATGCTACTGCTCTTCTTTGTTCTCCGCAAAACAAACGCAATTCTCGCAGCGCACATCAATCTTGCGTTTCGGCCTCCACCCGAGCTTTGTTTTTGTTTTATCTGAATGCCAACCGCATACCGCCCACTAGGCGAGCTTTGAGAATAATTGGTCAAACACTTACAGAACGTAGATCACACATATTTCGCATTACAGTTGTTTCATATCTCTCGGTTTCATCTTGTCTCAATGCTCCGCGAAAACTCGTCCGTACGAAAAGCTGCTCGAAATCGAGTTAAAAGTTTCTTCTTTTTTTATACTGCTCGGTCCCAAAGGTTTTAAATCAAACATTTTAATTCGTGGATTGCTAATTGTGTTTTTCCACCTAGAACTGCTCAATTTTCTTAATTAAACCAATGTTCACCCATAAACCAATGTTCACTCTTTTCACTCTGAAGGGGCTTCAGTATAATCACATTTAGGGGACACAGATGTATAGATGAAAAGAAGGCAATGCAATTCAAACCCCTCATAAAAATTGGTCGGATTGAAATGATTGTTGTCTAAGTCAATTGTCAATATTGGTGTGAGCAATTTACGTGATTGGGCGTCTGCGATTGCAATCTATTCAATCGAAACCTTGACCATTTGTTCCAACTTGAATTGCTTGCACAGAGAAGATTGGGTGGAAGACATCTCTAGTCTACTTAATAACAATTTCGAACAATTAATTAGAAAGCGACGTGACTGATTCCTATCTCGTCTGTGATTGGTCGGTCGACTCGAGGACGCTCTGACGTCACAGAGCAAGTTGGAGACGTCTCGAGGTAGTTAACGTCATTGAATGTGATTGGCTATGCGAAGTTCAGAGAACTTGGAATACGAAGATATTCCCCTCACGTATAGAATAGTGGATGTGCCTTCACGGATTGCATCGATATCATTGGATTTGCATCCAAGTTCTGTTCAGCTAACTTTTTGTTTTCGTTAAAAATACCACATTTATTTTATTCGGAATTCGATACTCGAGGATATGATAGTTTAAAAACTATGAGTTCGAATAGTACTTGAAACAACTGAGGTAATAGGATTGAGAGAGCATCATTAAAGTCTGAGTCATTAGCAAAACAGACGGGATGAGATAAGAACGAAGCTGTATGAATATTGCAGTTCGAGACTCGGCATTCGTGTATTATCGATTCCTGCTCAACATTTCTTGTTGTGTCTAGACTTAAATAGAAATCCAATTTATCCAGAAATTGTGTTTTCACAAACCTCGTTCGAAATACTATGAGATTGACAAAGAGATGGAACACGATACGTACTCTATTAACCTCATTTAGACAGACACGTTCAAGAATAAACAATATAATGAATGGTATTTGAAAGTGTAACCAACTTAATTATTTACAAAATGAAATAAGTCTACCGATTAAGAGCTTTAAGAAATTCGAATGATTCACATTTCACAAGTTATGAAAAGAATAAATTTAAAAAGTCGATTACAAAAAGCTTTTTTCCTTCATAGCCATGAATTTATAGTGGAGAAGAACTATTTTAATGAAGCACTTGAAGGGTCAATTTGACAAGATTTTATTAATCTCTGCCAGATATTAAAATTGACAACGGCTTTAGAAAGAAAGAAACAATAGCTCGACGTGAATTAGGCAAAGTAGTTTAAGTGAGATCGCTGTGCCGGGAAACTAAGTGCTCCGTGAAACGCTAACTTCGCGCAAAGCTGAGTTGGGTGGTGGATGGGTGGGGGAGGGGAAGTTATAAGGGGGTTGGGTGGTGAAATGAGAGAAGGAAAATGTGATGTGATTTAGAAACCTGTCACAATGGAACCTGTTCAAATGGGATCTGTCAAAATAGATCTTTAACTCTTCTTATTACAATTTCTCATTCACAGTGGTATTACCTTACATAATCATTGCACCCGCTTATTAAAAGTCACTTGAAGAAACGTTTTATCATTGTAATGTCAAAATTTTACCAGACATGAAATGTTATACCAAAAAGAAAGAGTATGTTCGGTTTGAACTAGAAAATTACTTTTATGGAGTAAATCCTACAGTACATTTTCGTGAACAAATAAATAGATCATTTTGAAACGTAACTCTATAATGTTTTTGGTAAATATTTTACGCTGTTTCAAAACAGCTCTTTGATATAAGATCGAAAAAGAAATGGCGTGAGTGTTTGTCATCAAGGAAGGTAGTGCGAGGTTCATCCTAAACGTAAACCTAAGAGCAAATACAAATCTTAAAAATACTTGAACTTATATGAAGAATACCATGAATATAGTAACATGACTCTGAGCTAGGCATTTTGTTCTCTACAATTTGTATTTTTTTTAAATATGAGAATGAATTATAAATGAGCTAAAAGCTCTGTCGTATGTAATATATTTGTATATTGTACAGTTAATTATAGAAAATTATACCTCTTGGTAATTTGGACAGGAAATGACAACATTGGAAATGTTTTGTAATTATCCAGCAATAACATTCACTATTTTCATAATAAATTAGTCGGACAGTTTAGTCTGTGATGATTCTCTGACCGCAGATATTCTCTAATCTTGTGTGTTGTGTCCATTTTGTGTCCACATATCACACAATTACACATTTCCCACGAGTATATTCGTAACAGCTAATATGATCTAACCACAGCGAAAGTTTTGATCTATTCTTAGGGCTGGTTGTCAATGCAGTCGTTATGATTTATCAGTTAATTTGGACCAAGACATCAACAAAGGGTTTACATGTAATTACCACTTTAACAACATGTCAGTTAATCAACACTTTAACAACCTGTTAGTGTTTGGGCCGGTCTTTCAATACTCTGTTAAAGTCGCAATTAGTTGTTAACAGTGAGTTAGTACAAAATTCTACCTTACTGGTTGTTGCCATGTGAATACAGTAATAATCAACCGTTAAAAAGTAAGCAGAGTATTGAAAGACTGGCCCTTAATCAACACTTTAACAGCCTTTTAGTGTTAGTTAATAAACACTTAAACAACCTGTTAGGGGTGTTTAAAAAAAACTTCGGGCCTGTCTTTCAATACACTGCTAAAGACTCAATTAGCTGTTAACAGTTAGTTAGTACAAAACTCTGTCTTTCATTTGGTTGTTGCCATGACAATGCAGTCTTAATCAACAGTTTAAAAGTTAGGGTTAAAAAATCAACACTTTAACAGCCTGTTAGTGTTAGTTAATCAACACTTTAACATCCTGTTAGTGTTAGTTAATCAACACTTTAACAACCTGTTAGTGTTAGGGCCGGTATTTCAATACTCTGTTAAATAAGTTAACACTTACTTAGTGATCATTCAAGGAATGTCATTGGTTGTTGCCCTGACAAAACAGTTCTAATCAACCTGTTTAAAATTTAGCAGAGTTTTGAAAAACTGGCCCTTAGGCCCGGTCTTTCAATACTCTGCTAAAGTCTCAATTAGCTCTTAACAGTTAGTTAGTGGTCATTCTAGGAAGGTCATTGGTTGTTGCCATGGCAATATAGTCATAATTGACTGTATAAAAGTTAGCAAGGCATTGAAAGACCGGCCCATAGTCAATAAACACTTTAGCAACCTATGAGCTAATCAACACTCTAACAGTGTGTTAAAAACCTGAGAAGAAGTTTCAAAGAAAAGTGTGATTGTTTTGTTTTATCTTAAGAGTGATTGTTGTGAACAGGAGTCGAGTACATTGTTTCGTCGTGCCGCCATGTTTTTCTGACCGCATTGTCCGGATAAAAACAGGATAATTCAGCGCCGCCATGACAGGCTGAGGGTTGATTAATTAAATCCCGTGGCTTACTTCACGTGTCAGTTCCCATGAGATGCATTAGAGCTCTCAACAATTTGCTTTTTTTATCTACTGATTCATTGTGAGCCATTGTTGTTGTTACATAAAAATCACGAAACGTGACTCCAGCATTCATCTGGTCAGACTGATATAAAATACAATTATCATTAGACTTTTTTACTTCTATTGTATCAAAATTCTCTCGTTGGATAATGTCCTCATTTACGTGAGTGATTTTCTACGTACAAGTAATTAAAAATGAGAAAATGAGAATTGTAGTAATGGCTCATCATTGTCCCTAATTCAAATTATTTCATTTAATTAATGTGTACCTAAAAACATTTTATTACGAAACTAAAAAAGTATTCCGAATGATAAAGTAGGAGTTGCCAAATGTACCGTCTCCATGATGTACATTCTGTAGTCTGTATTGTCAGAAAGGCAACGCAGCAAGTTTTAATACTTTTTCGTCCTACTAACCCCAGTCAAACGAAGTATTTACGTAACCTTTACGTATCAACACGCGAAGATATTAAGAGAGTCAAGATAAGAACATACGAGAGTCAAGTATTTATAAGTTGAATTTTAACTCAGTTCGTAAAATATTAACAACTAACCTAGTTGAACTTCTTAGTTATTTCCGAGTTAAAAGTTCTGCTATGTGCTACCTACTATATATTATAGCCATCGCATTAAAATAGCATGTGAAATGTAATTTGCGTGGTTTCTCGTTTCATGTTGATTTCTATGTATTTAGTCTCCTAGAGGGTTCCACTTAAAAACCCCTGACGAGCCAGTAGCGTGTGAGTTATAGTAAATACTGGCTTTAAAAACATCCCTTTAATTCTGTTTTAATTAGGGCTGGAGTGAAAAGCTAACTACAAAAGCGGGTGTCTTTGAAGTACAACTGCATGAGTCGTGATGCAGTTTTTTATGTTAAGTTTGGAAATGTTCGTACGAGTATCTGTTGAAAGTTCAGCAAAATCAAACAAAATAAATCACTGACAAAGGGGATGATTAATTAAAGGTCTCATGTAATTTGATGTTATCATTAAAATAATGAATTATTATTTAATAAATATAGAAAAGCCTCGTAATATCTGCATTTGCGGCACTCGTCTGTGTTTTCTGTTTTATTAGTGATGAGATTTGCGCACATTAAGATTGTGTTAACTTTGTTGACATGGGGAGGGGTCGACCTAACGGGCAACGGGGGAGTCTGAAACTTGTAGGAAAGTCAATTCAGAATGGGAACGAACGGGGGGCGGGGATGCTTCGGGCCGGTAGGACCCGATTTCAGGGGGACCACCATCTCGAGGGGCCCGCGAATTTGGGGAGGGCATGGGGCTAGGTCGACCCTGAACTTGATTACCGTTGATATTATTAGTATTGCTGGTATTATTAGCTGAGTATTAGTATTGCTAGTAGTATATAAGCTTGGATAGTAGCATTTGCTAGCAGAACGTGTCTAACTTTCTCTTCTGGGTCATCCATGATATTTGACATCCTTACAAGTTTTACTTAACAATTATTTGTCATTTAACCTGAAGACTCATGGCAATATAAATGTATCGGTAACATCGGACATGACAGGCTACCACGTGATATTTAAATCAGATATTCAAACATATCTTATTTATTTAGAAGCAATTCATCCTGATTATAACAATCTTTTGAGTTTAAAACTATGTCAGTACCAATCACAATAATACCTGAACTGCACATATAATAACGAACTTTTGAACCCGTTGTTGTATTGTGCAAATATAAATTATCCAAAATCAATGTTTCCTAGACTTTCGTAATCTAGTTTCAAATGGATCTAAAACACGTTTGAATTAAGAACTCTAACTTTTTAAAGCTCCAATCCTCAAAGCAAAGAATATAAAAAGATACAGTTGTTGAAGAAGCGTATTTCCTACCATTACGTTAATGAATTTTCTCCATCAGAAATAAGAAAGTGAATAAAAAAGAGAATAGCTTTTTACAGTTCTTGTAAACAGCTTTTTCCTTTACATCTAACACTCGTAAAAGCACAGTCAAATATTTGAAGTAAAAGAAGTATAGTAAAAAATATTAAGTTCAAAAATTTATCTTCAAAACTCTCTTCTGAATAAGAGTACCACGAACATAAATAGAGATAATTGAACCAATTGCGTCTAAATTACTCAAGACTTGTTCTTTGAACGATTTATGATCAAACGGCGGCACGTAATGTTGCACAAAGCCGTGTGAGGTTGGCAACGTAATCTGAGCTCCAGCTAGGTGTTGGATGGATGTGACAATGTAATTAACTCTATGTACCTACCACATGCCACCAACACTCTCCTGGGTGCTGTTATGATGTAACATCATGTTATTGCTGGAACATGGTATGTATATAGTCAATCAGAAACAGATATTTCGATTGATTGTGTTTCACATCGTATGCATTATCAGGATTCTTGTGTGCTCTGAAGAAAACCGTTGATTGGGTTGTTTGATCTGGATAATTAATTGTTGATTTCAAAGAGATGTGAGTCATGTGCAGCAATTCGACTTGAAATCGGTGATTTGAACAAAGCCATTTAGCTGTAACGAAATTGGAACGAAATACTTTCTATACATTGGTTTGTATGTACACTTTCGTGTAGCTCATTTTACAACATTTAGTGATGGAATAATGCCATTGAAGCATGTCAAAGGGCCACTGGTTGATTAATTTTCAGCAGACAGACAAAGTACCTACACTGAGGATGAAATGAGAGGAACAGAGTAGACGTCGAGTGTCCAAGCTCTGTAAAATGGCTCAGTGAATATGATGTAAAATATCAAGAATAACATCAAAACATTCCTTTCAAAGAAACTTGTTTTTACCTCAGTTTTTTCCTCATGCGTTCTTAGAACTTGTTATCGATACATTTTATTTTTATTTTCAATTTTCCATTAAATTTACAAGCCTTTTCTTATAGACCAACAACGTATCGAGTAAGAAATTGAATATCGCCGTCTTCTCAAAGAAATTTATATTCACACAGAACATAGGTAATATTATTTTCCCTGCCAGTTACAGGAGATAATGCATTTTATCTTATCGATAGAAAGTTTGACGCATTTCTTTCAAGATGCCGAGGTACAACGCTATTTCAGTGATTTCGTGATGATTCTCGCTTGGGATAATAATTCCAAGGGAAGACTTGAAATAATTACCAACAAATTCACAGTGGGTGTTTACCTGGAGCTTTCCTATGATGTAGGTAGGCGTTAAGGTTAATGACACTCAAATCTCACTTTGACTGCGTCCATGCGATTGGATTTTCATAGAAGAGGAAACTTCCATTGATAGTTTCGTTACCAGCAACGCAACGCCCCTAACAAGTTGAACAAATTACTTTCTGCCCCTCCAGCATTGCTTCCCGGTTATACACATGGTGTATTTTGACAAATGCGTAGGTGGGACTTTGCATAGCATGGACTTTGCAAAGACCAAACAGGAGCAGATTACAGACTGACACTCTTTTGCAGTTTTAATTGAGAAATGTAGGTACATCAAGTATAAAAATAGGATTTTACTTATAATTAAAACAAATATGATATTCTTTTCTTTTCATTTTTGCTTTTCTGACACAAACAACGTTTGTTGTGAACAGCGACACAAAGGAAACCGAAGAAAAAAGCTATAGTCACTTATAACGCTCCAAGATATTTTTGAATGTAAGTTTATTAATATTTTAAAAGATTCTGCATGTTATAATTTTACGTTGATGTTGACGTACTATCTTCCAGAACCGAATAATATCGTTATATCTTGTAAATAAACAACCTATAATTTGCTTGGAGCTATCTCGTCTGAATGAAAGCCGAAGTATTTATTTCGATGTGCTTGTGAATGGAATTCAACTCGATTGATATAGGAAGTTATCAATGAAAGATACACACCCTGCAGTAAAATGATCGTAAATACCGTTATATCTTCGATCAAAGATAATCGTTAAGTTGATCGCCGTATTTATCCGAAAGCTCTTTGCTGATGAGTAAACGCCATCTATCTCGTCAAGGAGACAGTTTCTATCTATAATCGGTTGCTAGAGGGTTGAAAAGATAGACCATGATGCGAAAGAGTGACTGATGATTCTAATACGCCCAGTTTATATTCTGTGTTGCAAGAGCAGCTTCGAAACGAAAATTAATGGTGAAAATAAAGTCAAGTTAGAGAAAAATATCAGTCCATCTCACAAATTGCCCCCCTGCTTTAGAAGTGGTCAGGAATGATACTTTGTGGTATTGTGGTAGTTGTGGTGGCTTGTGGGGGTGGCTAAATATAAGCATTCAAGGACCTACTCTGACGTGATCGGCATAACAACGATTTTTGTTATTGAAATTCTCAAAATACTTTAACTTTTAGTCCGCTACAATAACACATCAGAAAACCAAAATCAATTCTTAAATGTTACTCTGTGGTATATTTGTTCCAGTATTTTTGTCAGGTCAGCTTACAAATGTACTTTTAAAGACGTAGCAAATGTAGAAATAAAGTTCAAGTGGAAATAAAGTTTTAGATGGGACAGATGTTCAAAAGTTAATTCATCGAAAAGTTACTAATCGACAAAACAAATTTTAACACGAAACTTCTCCATCCGAAATAAAAGAAAATAATTGAATCACCAGAGGAATTTACCATAATTATGATTATATTAATTAAATTGCACAAACTTCAATATTTTCTGTATTAAGACTGTTCTAGGAGAAAATGTGTAATAAGAAATTAAAACACATCCCAGAAATATAACTATAGCTTTATTGTTGTTATTAATTCCGTGCATTGTAAAGAAAAATAAAGTCAGAAGCAGCTGTGAAATCACGGCACCTCCACCACACAACGAAATATGTTTCTTTCCTCTCTCTCTGCTCGGGAATAAAGTTAACATTTTATCTCTGTTTTCTCGGTATTACGCTCAAGTGAACAGAACGCTCGATGACTGAATTTCCCTCGAAGTAAGAAATTAAATCAATTTGAAAAAGTAATTTCCGTTATGCCATAGTTTATGGTTTGGAAACTTCGGTGTTCATCTCGGAGCTTGAAATTAATTCAATAATTTTGCAGTCCCTTGTTTAATGTTTCGGAAACTAATTTCATTCCATTACCTTAATATTATTATTACATATGAACACAAAGATAATATGTTGTTTCGTTTACCATAAATATAGTCTCAACGTTCATAAAAGAATATGATGAAACAAACTGTTCGTTTGCAAATGTTTCATGAATCATTGACAATACTTCTTCAACCCTAAAATTCAGTTTGTTAAAAAGTGAAAAGTTGGAAAGAAAGGAATAAAAGTTTTCGCTTCCTCTTAAATATTTTCGACTAAGTTTGTAGCGTTTTAAATGCGTTGCGAAAGCACTTTGCTTTCGTTCTCGTTTTGCTCGCAGCGCTTGCGAAAGTTTCTTAATTAACAAACCATTTACTAATTAATAACTAATAATCATACTCGTTTGTAACCACTTGCGAATCGTCGTACAACAATGAAACTCTTCACATTAGTTCTGCGGCTCCTCGACAAATTTCATGCAATTGAATTTTACACTCGTTCCATCCAGAAAGAGAGAGTGAAAAGCAAGAGAGATATTTTCTTCCCGTCCTTGCGAATTACTCTGTCCCACTTCATATCTTAGTACATGTCGTCTCCTCTCTATCCTCTCGATTCGATGAACATAATCCGATTCCTGTACGACCATCACGAATATGCTCTCAAAATCCCAAGCACAACATATAGACGTCATATAAAAGTAGTAAAGTATAGATCTGAGAAGAGAAACACCACTTCTTTGGCGTCCACATCACAGTCGAATATTTGTTCGAGAAGAATCATTCCAGAAGTGGATTATTTTACTTCTTTTCGGGCGGAGTGAATCAATAAAGGATATAAAAAGGCTGGAGGAAATGAAAGAATGAGATCTAGAAGCTATTCAGCAGTCAGGAGTTGTTGTCAGTTAGTGCTCATGCGCTCCGAAGTGAAACTTAACACGCACGTATCGTATCAATAATCTTGAATTCGATTATAAAGCACACACCTCGACGTGACAGATGATCCATCATTCGCTTTGAAAACTTGCAGAATACGTAATTAATTGAGGAGCGAAGCGATAGTTTCATCTTGAATTCAACTGTTTCCGTTATGTTGATGTATATGAAACTTTTGTTAACTGTAACAAATTGCTACCCTGCTTAGTAAAAGTCTACGCTACCTTATGTATCTATTATGAGAAAGTAAAATACTTCCTAAAGCGGGTCTTCCATAAATGCGATTCGTTGTTGTGATTCAGGGTCTAAAATAGCTGCGCGGCCAACAACGCGTAACCATGGAATTGCGCCATGATTTCGCGTTCAAGGATTACAAAATAATATATAAAATTGCCCCTCGTTCAGGGTTTCTAGAAATGTTTGATTTGTATCACCGAGTAGGCTCAGCAAAACGCTGTCAGATTTACTTCGATACATCATCGGTAAGGTTCCATTTCTGTCCACGAAGTGTCAAACTGGACGCCGTGCAGGGTCCAAGATGCGGGCTTTACAGACGTCGTGTGACGCCAAATGATTGCTTTTGGTGAAGTTTCAAAGAGATCGTTCTGATATCAACCGAATAGGACAACGATTCTTCGAGTGATTTATTTTGTGAAAGACATGCTGTCATTACAAAAAAAAGTTTGACATAAATGATGGACTCATATAAAAGGAGATGTTTGTGTGTAATGTGTAATTATGATTTTTTGAATATTGTACGAAATGAAAAAAGAACTGTCCATTTATAATCTATCCTTGGTAGCAAAGAGTATATGAATGAAAATGTAAATTTCATAAATGATTGATGATTTATTTTATCCTCAGCAAGTCACCGCAAGCAAAATGTATAATTTCTCTGTTACTTTAAATATGCCATGTTGTCGTTTCCTCCCCTTGTTTCAATATCAGGCCTCGTGTTTCTTTATGCGTCGCATCCATTGGAAGAAATCCATTTTTATCGCATCTCTTTATATGTTGCTCGAATGCCCGTGCGCGTGAGCAGTCAGACAAATGTGTTTAATGTGGAAGGAGTGGAAGGAAGATGGATGCTGTCGTAGGAAGTGGAGGCTGGTAATGGGAGGATTCGTAAAGGAAGTAGCACAACAAACAGATCCGTCTTTCAGGAGAAATATAAGAATAATTCTTACCAAGAACCAGCTCTTTGTGGTTTACATACAGATAGACTTAGAAATATGATACCATGTTTCGGAGCCATTATTAAAAAGGGGGCGGTAAATACGAAGACAACTGGAGGGGAATTTGCTATTATTCCTGCCCTTTCGGCTTTTTAATACCTCTGTAGTATGCAAACAATCTTGGTATTATTATGGTAATACAATACTCTTCTTTGTTTATTTTATTTTACTGATAACATTCCAATTAACTAATTAGTTCATGATATAAATGAAGTAGAGGCTAATAAACCATCCATTAGATGATGTTTCCAAAGGGTTGAAATTAATCAATGCAGACCAAGTCATGTTTAAACTTAAAGCTTGGTCTAATGCCATTGATAAATGCCAAACTTCAGTTCTATTGAAATACTTATTTCTATTGTACATTAAGTAGAGGGAATCAAATAAAGGGGTGAAACTTCTTTGAAAATTATCTCCATCTCCATTATGCCTCCAGCTCTCCATCAAACTTGTACTGAATTAACTGCAATCTTGATTCTTGGTTCCATTCAAGCATATTGAAGTGGAGTAAATAAGTTGAAGAGGACAAAATCAAAGAGATTCAATTTAATTCAGATTACTTCTTCTATCCGTTTGACGATACTTAATTTAGTCGTATTATCTTCAATTTGTTGTCATTTCAGAATACTGAGCTCGATCAAACGTATCTCCTCGAAAGATGGTCTCATTTTAACTTCTGATGTACAAAGATAGGTTTGAAATGTTCGGTTAATGATTTGTCTTGAGCTTCTGACTCCGAGGACTCCGAGGATTCCCAGAAGACTCTCAATCAGGATATTTTGATTACAAATCCCCCGGCGGGACGTCACATTCGAGCCCACGATTATCTGATCTGAAAACTGTCTGAAAGGAAAGTCAAAGAGTTAGATCCTCGTAGCTTGTCGATGTCTGCAACTGGATTTCAGGATCAAAAAGGTACTTTGAACTTTCGCTTTGAACTTTCGAATGCCTACCTACGTTGATATTATGCGTCAAACAGTCTTTCAGCGGTTGGTTTACCTCTCAGGGTACAAAGTTTAGAGCCTAACTTCCTGGCGTAATCATAGCGAACTAACGAGATGTCATCTCAATTTGACATTTTAAATCACCACCTCTACAAAACACAAACACTCTTGAAGTGGTTTTCTGTGACAAAGTGCCGAACTAAATGTTTAGTTTCTTTACCTAATAGATGACGTTTGTTTTATCTCAGTTATTTTAATTACTCGTCGCATATTGCGCTAATGAAAGTCACGTGACGCATCGTTATCAGCGAGGGTTTCTGGCACACTGTGGCATTCGCGAGCATTGTCTTCGACAATAGTTTCGTGTGCCAGTCCTCCGGCGATAATTCACCACTAATTTAAGCCGGGTAACTGTTAATAATCGCGTTCCATCAACCACTGCGCAACATCATTGCGCTCTTTAATAGTCGGTGCTATTGTTTAACAGAGGTTTGCTGCATCGAAGCACGATGGGGGTTCCGCTTTCACAACCGGAAACTGACGGAGCGTTCAAAGAGTTTGGGAGAGGGGGCGACTTTTTAAAAAAAGGTTTTCATGTAGAAATGAGGTGTTATACGATTTCTATGCTCAAAGAATATTAAAATATTTCGGAACACTTGCTCGTTTCGCTGATTATCTATTTTAATATCAAAATATTACAAAAATGTAATAACTAATTGTAAAGCGAACCGCGTGTTTTTAATAATTGTTGCAGTAACAATGTACTAAGTTTCATTTATGTGCATAAACTTATAAATGAGAGCTTATAAGCTCTAAAATATTTTATATTGTTATTGCAACAATTTGTTTAAAAAAAATTGTGATGTGCGTTACATTTTGCTTTAATTGAGATATTTCATATTGTAGTCTTCTTCTTCGGTCTAGCTTTAGCAGAAGCACAGTGCGTTGTGAATTTTAAGTAACAAAATGCCTACGTTGTAAATTGTAACGTATAAGTATTTAAAACATGTAAAGTCCATTAGCAGTGCGTACAGCAAGCTGGATCCCGAACGCATGCTGCGTGAGGGAAGAGCTGTGCGTCAGGTGCTGTTTCGAACATTAATTGCCCGTGAATTTACTCTGCTCAAATCGCTCGATAATGGTGTCCGCAAACATCATATGTTTAATGTAGGGCTATACGAGTCGTGATTTAGTGACTATTTAGCTGGAATGATCATCCCGCTGGGGCGCATATACACCACCGAGCTCGGCATTGCCAAACCGATTGGAGCTGCGCCAAATGAATCCACTTCACTGCTGGGATATCGAAACTCCGCTCAGAAATCAGATCCACTTATTACTGTAATTTTACGAATCGGTATCTCCGGTATTGAGGTCGGAAAAGATAAAATAGAGATATTTGATTTGATGGGAATTTGAGAAGAACTGAGATTAAAATTCCCCATCTTTTCTCTTCAAATCGCCATGAATTATGAAAGTTAATTTGTGAAAGTTAATAATAAGTGTTCTTCACGGCGTGATAAAGGATCGCTGAATCTCTTCAGGAGCGAATTATCCTCAGACAAGAGCTTTAAAGCTTTGTATTCTCACTTTCAATTCCTCGTGTGAATCCTTGATAATCCTTGACGAATGTTGTTGTGTGATTGCAGGTCAATGCGGTCACGGCAGTCCTTGTCAACAGCTGTGTTACGAACTCCACGACGGAATGTTCGAATGCGACTGCAAAGAAGGTTTCTACCTCCATGAAGACGGCTACAGCTGTTTGGGTGAGCTCATTTATTTACATTGATTGTCATAACAAATTTTCACTTGTGTTTTTGTAACCCCCCAATATGTTATTACTCTTCCTGAACTTTGGACATGTAATACTTCTATTGATTTGAAATATTCACCGCACACAGGCTCTGGTAATCCAATCAAAAACTCGATTTTCGAACTTTTTTTCGAGTGTTGTGACAGGTTCGAGGTTTGGTTGGACGAACAGAACACAATAACGATAAGCCGTGTTAGGCAAGGAGATGGGAGAGTAATTACTAATTGACATTGAATTTCACGGGTTTGTTCAGATTCATGCATATGAATCAGAAACGCAATTACAGAGTAGAAGCAGTACAAACAAACATGTTATCTTTCTCACTCTGTGAGGTTAGTAAGGAGGGTTAAAGGGAGAGAGAGAGAGGAAGAGAGAAACATGTAATAGAAACTTATTGCTGCGATGAATCTAGCTCCCCGGAAAGTCGCCAAAAGCTACGCTCAAGTTGTAACTGCAACTAGATTTGTTGAGTCATATTTAACTTCTAGCGTTTATTATAAAATAATCTAATTATAATCTTAATTGCGGATAATTTTTATTATTCTCTTATTAGGATACAAACTAAGGTCACAGAGGAAAAGCGAGGTGTATAAGTATAAAACAACTTAGCAAATCTACCGAAACTTTAAATTAGTTAGGGTACATCTGATCACAATGTCTTTGAGAAACTTCACAGAATTATCAAGATTTTGTGCAATATTGTAACAACGTACAGATTGGTCGCTAATATTAAACAATTACTTTAATCTAGTCACGTGCTTATGATCAAAGCAAGGGCACTTGGCAACATGGCATAATTACAAACAGCGTGGTTAATATGGCGCCATCTTAGAGAGACAATCATCGACAACTTCAGCTAGTTTCTGTTAAGACAAGACTTCGAATGACAATTTAGCAAGTCCAAGTTTCGTGAAATTATCTTGTGCTATTTGAAGTTTGTTCCTTCCTCATCAGAACCAATTCACTGCGCTTTGCCAAGAGATGTCATTGGAAGTGTCGAGTAATTCAATAAGACTGGAGCCAACTGCGGTTTCAGGTGTTTCCTCGTTTTCAAACCCAATAACAAACATTTAGAAAGTGTGAATAGAATTAGTCACGTAATACTTGTCTCTGACAATAGCATTGACGTGATAATTAACAAACCTTAAACTTCTAAGAGAAACGCAAATTGTACGAATTGCCACAATAAACGCAGAATTAGACTCGAGGAAGTTGATGTGCCGGAGAGACTCACATTCTACTTACTGTAGCTACTTTTGTGCCGGTGTGACGAGCATTCCACTTACTGTAGCTACTTTTGTGCCGGGGTGACGAGCATTCTACTTACTGTAGCTACTTTTGTGCCCGAGAGGCACACATTCCACTTACTGTAGCTACTTTTGTGCCGGGGTGACGAGCATTCCACTTACTGTACTACTTTTGTGCCGGGGTGACGAGCATTCTACTTATCTACACTAGAGACGGTCAATGTTCTTTAGAAGATTTCAGGATTTCCAAGAATAATTTCGAAGTATACGTATTTACATTTTAATTCACACTGATTAATTCACAACGTTTTAATGCTAGTTTACATAGAACTGCATGCATACGTTTGAAGAAAAATCGAACGTATCAACAACTCTTCAGTGAAAATATTTGTGTAGTTATTGAATTCTCCGAGAGACGCAATAAAGGGGGTAAACGTGTTTATAAATTTAACCCGTCCGGGTTTCTTCTCAATTCCAAGATCCTTTATAAGAGATTGGAGTCGACTCTGTTGGAGTTCAATTCAATTGTTACTCTAACTTTCAGTTGACCTACTTCATTATCAGATAAGTTTTAAATGTAGATGTTTTCTCTACAAAGTAAATTCTTTACGATAATGTTTGTTTCCTTGAGAAAAATTTCGTCTACTCTACCTAATAGTTTATAAAAACACCATTTCCCTATTTCAAAGTAAAAGCTTCTAAAAAACCATCGGGCTTTTTCTATAACTGTCTCTACGATTTTCCTTTGCTTTTCTATCGCATAAGCGGAGCAACAAAGTGACATATTGAATGAAATAATGAGAATGTGAAATCCTTAGAAACGCTTCTCGCTTAGATAAATTTTCGTAGAGTCTCCGAATGAAAGAATCCCGCTGCGACATGGGAATAATCGAACGAAAAGCACGACCCGTCAAGTCTGATGCCAGACGCTCCTTTATACACAACCCCTCCCCCCCCCTGCCTGTCGCATTATCATTTTAATAATAGATTTATATTTCTTGCTTATCAACATGCTAAAGAGAATATTTTAGTATACAAAGAGGGAAAAAAGAATAACAATGGCAAACAAACAATGCTTGCAATTCTAAAACTCAACCAGTGTTTCAACAATGCTTTGCTACGAACGCTCTGCTAGCTTCAAGGGTATGATATCAACCAGTGTGAAGGTAGCATACAAACGATGTGCTTAGTTCAACCCCCCACCCGCCTCGGGAGCAAAACTTTCTCTTATCTCCATATAGACTCTTTTATTTTCCCAATCAGAAGAAACGGTTCAAGAGCTTGATAGCTATACACCTTTCGACTGTATTATGCCTTGCACAATAGATTCTCTTCGTTCATTTCCCTGTCCATTCGGAACAAAGGGTTAGGATTCGAACCCGGGACTATTGTCTACCTCTGTGAGTCTACTGGCGGTGCGTGGGGTGCGATAAAGGGGCTGTGTGTGTGGTAGGAATGAGAAGTAGGCGAGGTAACAGTCGCCGTGTAATCTATACGTCGTCGGCGTTGTCGCAGACACGGGGGAGGTGTGTTCACATGTGCTTACAACTTGTGAATACGTGATTGAGAGCTGTCGTAGGACAAATACTCGAGCCCCAGAGGCAGGCTACTTACTTTCTTTCAAGTCTCGTGACAAATAGGAACTGAGGGATGAGGTGGTTTCATGTTCTCGCTTGGATGATGTTTGAAGTATGTACAAGAAGGAACATTATACTGGAGGTGATAAAAACATAAAATTAATAGTTGGATGCTTGAATTTGATTAAAATTTCAGCTAAAATAAAATTATTAAGAGGAGAGAATTAGATTGGCAAGGGAATAGCTAATGCTACTCTCGAAATAAAACTATAATAAAACTCTTCTTGTGACGCTGATAAAAGTGCATTATGTTGCTGCATTATAATAGAGAGATGTGAGACTTCGTTCAATTTACAATCATCGACTGAAAACGTTTGTCTGGTGATTGAACAAACCATAACTCTTTTTTAGAAAAAAGTTATACAAACTTTGAAAATTTGAAAAATAAATTATCCAAATACATAAAAGTATCGAAATACTCGCAGAGCTCACTTTATAAATCAAATGAAGCCTAAGCATATATAATTACCCAGCCTTTTGTTCCTTGTATTCGACTTTAGAAATAGAATTTAGATTCAGCAGATAAGTACCCATAGAATAGAGAAGTTTTGGTATAGACTTGCCTTCCGAAACTTCATATAAATTACCTTTACCATATAATTTTCTGTTTTTCCAAGTTTTAAAGTAAGTTCTTATCATTTGAGTTTAATAACATAAAATATTAAGCCTTTTAATCTATTTAAGTGGTTCTAGCTTGACAATATTGAAAGAGGTATTCTAAAAAGAGAAATGATATAAATAAAGTGTATATATAACGCTAGAACAACATCAATATCTTTCACACCCCCGTGATTTTTCATAGCTTAACGTCGCATTATGTTACTCCGGGAGGCGGGAGCAGCTTTCACCAGGGATTACAGAATCGAGCAGACCACTTTCATAACAGGTCACTCTGTGGATTACTACTTTGACCTCTTCATAGGTCTCGCGGGAGCCGTTCCTCGGTGACCCATATAGTAATGAGTGCTCCAGGGAAGCGACTTTCCATCTAAACTCTCTGGCAATTACTAATTAATTCACACTAACGGTAAGCTGGTATTTCCCCTGCCTCGGTTTAATCTATGGCTCCCAAAGCTACGTACATTTTGCTGTATAATAGAGAAAGGAAATGGCCGACATATTTTTAATCTTCTAACATTTGAAGAATACCAAAAGGACTAGTGTTTCCATTGCACAGTAATGACTGCCATGTTTAATACTTTATGAAAAATAGAGAATGTCAAATTAAAAACCTCGCTATATATTCGGTTGTATAAAATCCCTCGTTGGACATTTGCACTCAAAGAGCGGAATAGTCTTCTTAGTTCTTGCAAACGGCCCATGAATGCAGTTTCGGAATGCTAATGGAAAATGATCTCTCTCTCTCTCTCTCTCTCTCTCTCTCTCTCTCTCTCTCTCTCTCTCTCTCTCTCTCTCTCTCTCTCTCTCTCTCTCTCTCTCTCTCTCTCTCTCTCTCTCTCTCTCTCTCGCGCGCAGATGAAGTATTTCACGCAGTTCATAAGTTGCTGCTCGTAAATTGCTACCCCCTAGTTAGCATATTATACATCGTATAGGAGCCAGACCAAACCATGCTCGAAGAGTCAGACAGAGATAGCAAGAATTGCGCTCACTTCGACTGCATCCATTAACTGTATCGCAGCTACTTTTAACAATTACGTTTTTGTATGCTATTATCGCGTTTAAAATGGCTTCAAACGATCAGTCTTTCTGCTTCAACCACTTCTACTTCAGTCACACACATAAACTGTATGCACTACTCTACGTTGTTCTGTTCTACACTTTGATAATTCTTTCTTTCTGTGTGTTACATTTTATTTGCTGTAGGTAATTGTTTGTCGTTTTATCTATAGTCTTCTCTCACTTAAATCCCATTAGAGTATCTTGCTCAAAGAACGTGTAAAATAGTGTATGAAATAAATTCCAGCTCAGCAGTTTTTATAATAAATTAAAACACTTTTTTTTACAGAAATGAACACAACGATGGAGACGCTTCTCGACCCCGACGAAGACATCTTGTATCAAAAAGACGCCTCCTTCTCCGCCGAACTGGATACTAACGACGTTGCCGGCGCCGTGACGTCTGTCCGAAACGCCGTCCAGTTCGTGACGTCGCCTAGTCCGAGCGTCGCGGCGCCCGGCGGGAACGTCGACGAGGAACGGCCGACGGAGACGATCAGCGTCTGTACGATGGACTGCGGCTCGGTCGGATTGTGCACCATCGAGGACAACAGACAGCGCTGTCAGTGTCCACTCGGCAGAGGCGGGGAGCGTTGTGAAGAAGGTAAAACTGACGTCTCTTTCTACTCAAACATGTTCTAATATTATTTGCCGCTGAGCTTGGAAGTTTCGCACATTGGTGAAGCTTAGTTTCAGTATAATTAGAACGGCTCAGCAAAATATTTTGCCTGCAGGGCGTCTCATTTGCAATGAATTACTTGACGTGGACATAGGTACCACGGAGAGACTTTACTGACTTAGCGCATGTTGATGTAGGTAACTAGACTTGCAAAAGAACATTACGTCGACGCTAAACTCATTGAGAATTTGAATAGGTATAATAAAAAGGAAATGATAAATGCTTATTAGGGTATGCAGTCTTTATGGGTGACCACCTACCGGGGTTAAAACAATGAAATAGGTAAACAGTGTACACTTAAACCAATAAAAATCGGTATTCGAAAAGAAAATGATTGGCTGATTAAAGTTTGATAGCATCATCCCATGAAGGCTGTGTTAATGTATCATCTACCTCTAGTAGGTGAGCTCTTATTTCATTGATAATAACAAGGATTGATTGTCAAGGAACCTTACCAGCAGCCAATCCTTTCCTTTTCGAGTACCAATTTGTATTGGTTTGAGTGTACTTGAAATTTTGTGTTGATGTACGAAGGGTTTAATGCGATCCATCATATTGTCTTACGACGATTACATCCAATAGAGAAACGGCGCATGGTTAACTTCATCCAATCTTTTACTCAAGAAATCCTTTCTTGCTGAGACGATTTGTAGCTTTTCTAGTCCCCGAGAACATGGATTTCGGAGGCGGTAATCTTTTGGAAAATGGATAACTTATCGGTGAATCTACGACACTGACAAAATACTATTTGGAGACGTGTTTTGCGTCACAAACTCACATGATAATCATAACTGATGGATCATTTCTTCTTTAGAAAGTGATTCGTGTTCAGTAATTGGATTCTTTTTCCATATTTTAACATCAAATAAAATGTAAAAAAATCGTACTTTGTTTCTTTTAAGCAGCGTTTTGACTATTTGCTTCTGTTTTTGTTTTTTGTCCGGTTGTTAGTGCGATACAAGTCACACAGTTTCTGTGAACGAGCTAAAATATTTTGAACTTAATCCATCAGAGGTTGACAACAAAAAGTGACCGGTTGGGCCAAGGACGGTGAAATGTTAAAGGTCATTGAGACCATCACGTATACGTTCACGCAAAGCTTTTGCGAAACCGGCAAAGAAATGAAATGTTCACATTTTTAACTTATTTTGATGTAGGTACCATCGAGAACGTATACATACAAGATTTATGATAGATGACCTATCACAACATATTAAACTTGATGTCAGTAAAATTCTGTTTCGAGATTTTGCATATAACTGTGCTCGCTTATCAACACGATGCCCAGAGCGTTTTCCTAGTCTAATTCAAGAGAAAAAAATATCCAAGACATCTTAAAAATCTTTTTCACTCAAAAAGGAATATTTCATTCTATCTCGCCTTAGCTTACAATCGAGCCGTTTGCTGGCGGTTTAACGTCGGGGGAAGGAATGGCGTCGAGAGGGGGGCAGTTAATCTTAATGGTCAATAATAATCTCCTGGCATCCAACAATCCTCCAGCCAGCATGTGCTACTGGTTAGCTCGGCCGCCATGGGCACGCACAATGTTATCAAAGACCTACTCCAGACTGGCGAGTAGCAATCAACGTGCAGTCAAGTCCACAGAGACATCTCAACGACTCAAAGGACTCAAAGGTAACGTTATCAGACGTTTAATGGAAACTACGTATTATCAGGATATAGTCGTTTGAAGGCTAAACATGCTCAAACGTAGACCGAGCCGAAAGGTTGAGCACGCCATCACCTTTGTCGAGGGCTACTAATTAAATTTCTATGCTTCTAATAGAATATTTAATATACGTTGCCAGTGAAGTGAGGTATAGGATTTCGTTCGTTCGTTTTTGTGCGGCCTTTTAGCTTGAGTTTGGGTATAAACGTTTTATAACTTCGTTTTAGATCCTTTTTTGATTAATGCAGTCAATCAAGAGAATTTTCGACGGGGATTTACATAATTTCAGTTTTTAAGGAAGGCTTTTTAAAACGTAAATATTGGTACTTTTTTAAATGAGACAATAATTATTTTTGTTTTCTCCTTTGAAGATTATAATTTCACGTCTTTATAAAAATAATTCTAGTCATGGGCACATCTGTTTCAAACACAAGTTATGTAATCGCATTACACAACTTTTTATTCTTATTTTAATCACTTCTTGATTGGGAAATTATTTTTAATCCAATTTATGAGCTGAGAATGTTCACCATTACATCGTTATTTACTTCAGACTCGGGCCTAAACCATTGCAAACGTGAACTTTATCGTAACTTACAAGTCTCTTTTTAAAACCTAGATTAGTGTCCACATGCAAATGGCAGTATTTATATCTTGAAATCACTGATCAGATGTGATCCTACATTCCGATACATCGCTCTTTAGTGGGTGGAATGTAGCGAGCATAAGTTTGTGTCGCCTGGGTCTAATATTCTCGAGTTCAATAAGTAACATCAGACAATTAGCAGTGGAGTCGGAGGCGACCGCAAGTTATCGTTCTACTCGGAACAAGAGTCAAACCAGAGATGGAAACAGAGGTTTACCAGTCTATTGTCAGACTTAACACGAGACGCTACTGTACAGAAACATGCTCAGACATGTTTCATGCAAATGAAAAGTCTTAGGAAAATTAACATGGTTTTATTTATCTAAACCCAATTTTCCGAACATTTTCTGATTATCTCCGAGTCTGCGGTCAAGATTTTTAGAAACCTTCTTTTATATTATATTCTTCATAATTGGGCCTTTCTTATTTATAGTATTTTATATATGGTATTCAAGGGCGTTTTCAGGGGGAGCCTCCCCCGCCCCCCCCCCCCCCCGAAGTCAGGGTTTCAACTTAAAAAAATATGTGAAAAAAAAACACTTTAAAATAGACAGATCATGTCAAAAACGTTCCAAAATTGTAAGTCAATAAATTCACCGATTTCAATTCTTAAACATCTTAGACCAATGTTTGAATATTTTGTAATTTATAACCCAAAATAGCTATAGAGATTCAAAATTGCACCTAAACGAATGACCTTGATCCAAAAATTTCTCAAGGGCTGCGCCCCCGAACCCACTGTTTTTCAATGTGATTTTTCGAAATGATAGTAATGTCCGCCCCCCCCCCCCCCGAAATTTCATCCTGGATATGCCCTTGATGGTAATGTTATGGTAATACAAAATTACCATTTGTAATACAAAATTACCATTTTGTAATACAAAATTACCATTTTGTAAGACCTCAATAAAATGAATGAATGCATTTTCTATCGGTTATATTCACCTAAGGGTATGATTGAATTTGTTATTACGAACAAATGGCAATAGCAATTACACTTAGAATGGCATATATTTATATTTTATGACCATTTCGATTACATGAACTGTTTTATTTGGCTTTATAGCATTCTGACATGAATGCTGTAATATGCACAGGAAAATTGAACATCTCCAGACTCATAAATATTTTACTGCAAATCAGTTTTAATTTCGTTATAACAACAAGTCTACTGGAGCTGGCAGCTCTGCATGCAAACATTTTCACGAATATACAACTCATTCATTGTTTGAAAGTTCATTTGTCCATAAACTAAGCCTGTGCTTTTGTTGCTACTGGAAATTAAACAATGGAATAACATTTCTTGGTTAGCTTCAACATGGTTACATCTGATGATAAACATAGAATATTTCCATTAAATATTTTATGTTTAATATAATGTAAAATTTCAATAATTTCACAATAATTAGGCCATTGCGTGTAAACTATACAATAAACTGTACAATAAACTATACACTATTAACTACAATAAACTATTAACTATACAATAAACTAAAAAACTCCATTTGGAGAGGATCTTTCAGCGCCTTTGGACAAATGCCGAAATACAATCGCCAATAAAATGCTGCATACACCTCAGAAATGTGGATTTTCTTTACTCCTCTATTGTTATGGTGTGAGGTGGAAGTAGTGCCAGAAAAATAGCCAAAATTAGCGTGGAAAATAGGAACTGTCTAACGTACCTACTTCTATAAACATCACGAACAAAATAATTAAGCACAGATTGAGCTATTTCTATTTGACAGGCACATAAATAAAGCTCACGACTGACGAGCTTTTAGTGGAGGTGCCATTCTTGCTCGAAAGTTAATTCCATCCTCCACGGGAGTAATTCAAGTGAACTATAAGGGAGTGTTTATTATTAAGATGTGATAGATGTGTGTGTATAACGAGTGTGGGCGCGTGAATTAAACATGCACGTGCAAGTTGTAAGTGTAAAGGGGTGAAGTGTTGGGGGGAGGGGGTCGAGAGCTTCCTCCAAGAGCAACCTGGAGTGCTGCTAGCTGCTAGCCGCATTGCTAAGTAAACACACAGACAGCTTATACAAGCGCGCGACCCTCTTTCGCAGCAATACTTGAACATTACGTTCAGCAGGCAGTTAAATAATTGCTCAGCTCAGCCGTTGTACCAAGTTATTACTACTTAATTAAACGGGAAATTATTTTCGCTATCTGAGAGAAGAAGAGTTTTCGTCCTGCCTTTTGGTTTAAATATAACAAATACTTTTAACGAGTTTGGCGACGTCCTCAAATCTGTCAGTCAATAATGTCGCTAACAGGCAGAAAACTCGATACTGGTGTATAGAAAATATAAACAGTGACATCGTGAATGGAAATGTTATGGTAAAATACCAGTTTTTTATGGTTCTGGTGAAAAAATATTACCTATTGATCTATTATTGATCTGTAATAATACGAATTTACATTTTTTACTTTTACTTTAATTCGTTTTTACATTCAATTGCGACTTTAACATCACTAATGTATTAAAACATGAATTTAATTGTATCAATGAACACGAAATACTTCCTGAACATAAATCCAGTAGGTGCGAGGACTATCAGAAGACCAAGCTTTTCCCGACAATCTTTTGCAGAACCGGGGGTTTATTATTTTTAGTGAAATTATCCTGTTGGCAGCACTGTCACGATAAGAAAAATATAATATTATCCATACTTGTAAGTAAGAAGCGACATAGTTTGGCAGCTATTTGACACTTGAGCCAATCTTAAAAAAATATATATGCTATTCCTATTTTTACCATATAAAAACTCAAGGATTTTCAAGAGCATTACACAATGAAATCAATGTCGAATATTGGGCCGGTTTCCCAAATTTCATAAAAACGTGCCAACAATTCGCAATGTAGACATGAAGTTGGCATTTTATTTCACATTAAAGTAGAAATAATTGTACGATATTTGCTCATTTTGGGCGCGTTGTGGTGAATTATTGAGTGTGAAATGAGTCTAAAGTGCTATGGAACGAAGCGCACAATGATGCTGCCTCAAGAGACTTGGCTGGGAACTCTCCCTGCACTGCAGTACACTTGGCCATGCATAAAGCAGTCTAGAGAGAGAAGACAATAGCCCTCAATGTGTCGTGCACTTGCTAATTATTAACAGAGCGGTGAATACGCGATAGGGATATCAGATAGTTTATAGGTAATAGATGGTAATAGCAAAGGAAGCGTTTTCCACTATATTATGAGTGTTAAAAGTTATGATTAACAAAAAGGCAATTAAAAATAAATATTATATATTAAAACCCGGCAAATATGTTTTAAATATCTGTGATATGTTGATACAAGCGCTCGCGGTTTTAGCAAATTGAGAGAGAAAATTTGTTTCTTAAGTGGGTGTAACTTTGATTGGATGTTCACATGATCAGTCTGATTGTTAGTAGCACTTTTTCATTTTTGATCCGTGCCTTGTTAATTAGGCGCCGGTTATTCAACAAAACCGCGCCAAACTTTGACATTTCCGATACGATTGGAGGTCAAACCCGTTAACAAATTGATCTCAAATTTTAATCATGATTAGATAAATAAAAGACAAATTTAGGGTTATTCCTTGGCACATATTTAAAATTAAATTTCTTACGGCACCCAGCGAGACAAGAAAAAATATAAATTTTCACCATAAATCAACCAATTATTACTAATTAACATAAACAAAAATAATTAGCAAATTATCAAAAACATTAATTCGATGCTTCCAGTACTTCGTTTCTTTTATATCGCACACATTTTATGTTGAGACATTTTTAGCACAAATTGTCGGTGTTCTACTATTTGACTGTATGTCAAAATAAATAGCTCGTATTACCGCTCTTTCATTGGTTGGGCTCAATTAATCCAAATTCTAGGAATCCGGCGTTGCCAAATGATAAAATGTCTCTTCCGCGACGAAGTTCAACGTGAGTTCACCCGCTCTCCGACGAGTACACAACAATGTGTTACAGTTGAACAAGTGATTTGATTGGCGCGTCATGAGTGCATGCGCAAGTCCCGTCTAACATGCCGACAACGCGCCACGATCGTGTCAAGTACTACACGAGCATACATCCACAGTTCGCTCGATTTCAATTATTTCAGCGCATTCGTTTGGCGCTCACTTCACACACCACGGTAATAATCTCGCAAATAAAAGTCAGTCAACTGGAAGCGACGACCGGGTTCGAAAGACTCTTTGTGGAATAGCAGAACAAGTATTATTTTTACGAAACATAAAGCTTGTTCATTTCTTATTATTAATGATTTTAGATTATCCTGGGGTAGTTTTTTGTTAGTAAGACTCATGCATCTTTCATGAATAAAAGCACACATTGAACTACGTATTATTTACATTTGATATATGTTTCATTTGTACCCGTTTCACTAGGGATATGTGTTAATTTGTACATGTATGATTAAATTGACTCGAGAGAATATAAATTATTTTCATTATTAAATAAAATAGAAGTATGGTTTAAAGATTTACAGGAAGTACGTTTCATGTGAGTTGTTTTCATTTTCCCGTCTGGCACACTTCGTTCATTCGTTGTACAGAAGTATTCTCTTGTAGGTGCAACATTCATTCAATTCATATTTCATTGGACAGAACTCAATCAGTTCAATTACGCGGTTTGAACATTGTTAATTGCTGGAACAATAATGGCAGCTTGCAACTACATCAGTTCAGCGATGTTTTATTTATACCAAACATTGGCAATTCGGGAGTACGCAGTTGTACAAGGAAATTTGACGACTTCCGAATTGATCGCAATTGTAATCACAAATGTAAATTAATTGGATTTCAGGGAAAATGGTTGTTATTGAAATCGAAAACAGTGACAGAGGACGAGAATATTAGTAACTCAATTGGATCGTTTATCATTGGTAGATTTTCAGTGTCAGGAAAGTCCGTGAGGTTAAAGCTGGCTTTCCATGCTCCGTCATCTTCCGTCAACGTCCGTCACCGTCCGACGAAAACGACCACGTGACCCGTCTCGACCAATCCCTCGCCGTCCGATATTTTTGGGGATGGCTCTGATTGGTTGAGACTGGTCACTTGGTCGTTTTCGTCGGACGGTGACGGACGTTGACGGAAGATGACGGAGCATGGAAAGCCAGCATAAGACAAAGAACTGGTATGGCGTGTAACCTAACCTGGAGGTATATTCTAGAACGTTTTCCCAATTCCATTCTGATGGAATCCAGTCGCGGTCATAAGGATTAACATTAAATGAAATCGAATTCCATCAGAATTGGGAATTCAAAAGTTCTAGAATAGACCTCCAGCAAGTGAACATCCATGACATGTTTTTGATATTTGTAATAAATTTCATTCAGTTGAGAAAAGGAATGTTTAGTTTGATAAGAGGGATAATGTGAAGCACATTTCTTCCATTTTCTGATCATACTAGCCTAAAATTGAATGGTAACTGAAAATGAATGGATGAATTATGTGTATTAAACTGTGTCCAGTGAAAAGTGATGATGTAAAAAGAAAATGTCGGCTTAGCGTCATTGGCCTCTAAAGGCGCGAGTGAAGAGTTCCGTTGAGATCGAGTTGATGGAAGATCCTGAGGGGCAGGAGGAAAAGAGGGAAATGTAAGAGGCTCGAAGATGAAAGCTCAAAGAAGAAATGCGAAGGATTCAATAAGTTACATCTCCAACAACTTTTGATAAACGAGAGATGGCTTAAGGACCTAAGAGAGAGAGTGCAGTTTCCTGTTGGTAAAATGTAGATATTCTTTTTAGAAAGAGTTTGGGAATATTCTCCTTCGACCTGTGTATTTGAGGATTTAGTTATGATTAAGATAAAATTAAAAGGCTCGACGCTTTCATAAACTCACATTATACAATCATCATTCTAATATTCCCCAGTATATAAGTATTGAAATAATGTGGTAAAATTCTTTACCATTAATTATTTCAATACTTATAATAAATGGATTCTGAAAGCTTTCAAGAAAATATTCCTCAGTCTCCTATCGTACGTGATATAAATTCCACAAAATGGATAAAGCAGAAAGAAAAGAATATACTGGTAGAACAATAGTGAATACCGAGTTAAAACGGTATGCCATATCATTGCGGATTGCAAAACTGTGTCATTCAATTCAGAAATATGAATCGTGTATTCACCGAACGAAATCATTTTCTAGTAGAATAAACATTACGTGAATAAGTAGACACAATGATGCCCGCAGCTTTAAAATCAGTTTCAGTATAACAAATGTTGACACAGATGTTTCAAAGGGCTGAATGCAGTGGACGGTCTTTCGGTCCACGCTCTACCGGCTGTTGGTACTGTTAGCCCTGAAAAGGGCCGTTTACACCGGTTCGTGGTTTAAACCTGAACAGATCAATATAATTCCACAATTAAGCTGAAGTACTCTTTTATTTCGCAAAAAAACAATTTGAAGAAACGATTTATTCTCCATCCTTCTTTGAAGCACACGATTAACAAGATAGAATAAACACAGATTACAGAATACCTACTTATAATTTGTCGATCTACCACGCTAAGTGTTCTATTTTGTAATCATTGCACACGCGAGCATATATAATAGCATGAAGCTTATATTCTTGAAGAAATCGCAACGGTAGAAATGTAATGTTTTATCTAGATAATCTCTGTTTATTGCCCGTTGCGTGACTTAGGCCCTCGTGCAAACTAATTAAGAAATGTATCTTCTTTGATTTATGTACCTGTGATACAGGAGTCTTGGCTAGTCGGCTTTTTTGGGGGGAGGAAAGCCCTCCTGTTATTGACCCGTTTGCCCCGAGGAATTCACCCTCTCCCCCTTCTGCTTTCACCCCATCGCCTTAGACACACGCATTGGGAACGTGCCCATACATCAGACCGGCAGGAGAAGACGAGTGAGAAGGAAACTGTTCCCAGGACCTGACAGAATGTCATTGATACCCAACCTCATTGATAAACTATTGATCGATTTATTCGATAAGAAATCTCGTTAATCACGGATCCAATGTTCAATTTCTTACGGGTATTTTATAGGGTGAATAGGAACAATCTCTAATATATGTAAGGGTAATTTAAGAACATCAGTTACCTTTCTCAGTACCATGTCTTATCTATAAACCACATAGTGAGTTGGCTCAGGCCTCTTGGTTTGAATTTTGGAGGAAGGATGCGATTCCAGCGACCGTCTTTCATGACTGAGGTTTTTTAGTGGTTTCCTTCAATCGCGAGGCTCATGCGGGGAAGGTTCCCAACTAATAGGCAACAACCGCCTCCTTCCCATCTTACATCCTTACCTATCTTCATCGTCCTCCTAACAAAATCATTCGTCTATCGCCATAGGCCCAGTAGCAGAAACTATAGCCTGAAGCCTGTAGTTCAACATTAAACACTACGAAAATAAAACATATGTGTGACTTTTGCATAAATTGCATTAATAATGCTCTCAGGAGCATCGATTTTTCATAATAACTGACTGAATATGTAGAATCAAAAGTAAAAATAATTTTAAACTCTTCTACAAAAATGTTTTTTGCCTCGCTAACCCCAAAGACATATGTAACTCCCAGCGGTATTAGCGGGTTAGTTTGCGTATCGAAGAGGTTTCCCAGCGTGTAGGTTTGAAGAGTGGACCAATGGAGATAGAAGTTCAGCTGAAATATAACGAGATACTTCAGCTCGATTCCCGACCAGGTAAATAAAATGTCTTCTAAATTCTTTATTGCTTTCAAATACTTGATCTGAGAAGTCGTTGAATACAGCTGCTTTGTGAAATAAAGAGACTCGTGAGGTGTAGATGGTGAAATCAGAGTTGTAGAATCAGGCACATCGCACCTGGAAAGTTGGGCCATTATTCGCACTGGGTGCACGAAACAACTACCGCCAAGTGACAAATGGTCCTAGCAGTTGCTCTCCGTCCGCTAGACACTTGAGAGCAAAGAGACTGCGAGCAGAGGACGTTATCTACCAAATACCCACGGAAAATACTTACCGTGTGCCGTGAAGCGCGTGAGCAAGATGGAATTAGAGAATTGGAATATTATACCGGGCTTATCAGATCCGGAAATAATATGCCTGAATAGTGAGCAATTTAGTAACAATCATTCGACACTTTGAATGAATTTAATTTGAAAGTGAATGGAAAAGAAGAGCATTTTAGTTGCCAGAGTTCTATTTGCTAGACTTAATTAATGTTTCTTTGTATCAAAGGTAGAAGGCCGGAAATCCATTTCCATTGTTCTTTTAAGGTGAGCTCATAAACCAGTATTCACTCAATCATTTGTAATGGTAACATGAGCCATTGTAAGAGATTACTTCAATCATAAACCAACTGAGATTTCGCGATCTCAGGAAACCGACGAAATCTGAATAGACTATGCTTCAATCCTAACTGTATTTGATGACATAGTCAAATGGCAATTGATTGAGCTTGATTACATCATTCCAAAAGTGTGCAGCACAAAATGACCTTCTACCTTCGAGGTACAATTTAATAATGACAAAAAGTATTCAAACCCATCCCAAGTCTCCTATTCAAATGTATACGTATATCGCGATTTCACGTACCTACGTCATGAAGCGTGGTTGCAAACACTTTGTTTGAAAAACTTACAACAATAGTTTATGCATTTTGAGTAAACATTCAAAAACTCTGCTTTGATTAAACGTTCAAATGCGTTGTGCATTTACACAATATTCGTGCAATTTGACGTTGTACAGAGCTTAAAAGCATTAAAAAGCAATTTCAACGCTGCCGATGAATGTTTTTGTAAAAAAAAATCCGTGTCGAACACGAGTTTTTTTTTTCGAGGAACATAAAAACTTCCATATAAACAGCAGTATGTTGAAAATTGGTAGAATTATTTTGTCTACCCTTGGAATGTAGACTGAGGTCTATAAGTATTAAGGTAAAAGTTGTGGGGTTGGATCCGCCAGGATTAATGAAGCTTTATGATCACGATACGCTTTTATATATAGAGAGAGTAGGTCTGCTTATAGGCTTCTATACCAGGGAATAGATTGGGGTTGGAATAGTAGAAGGTGGACACGAGGGTGGGGGGAATCGCTAGATTCCGTGCTGCCATGCTCTCTTATATGGATTGAAAACTTGTGGGAGGGTATGTTTCGTTAGCGATCAATTCCTGCAGCTTATATCCAATATTAAATAATAAATAGTTATGGCATTGTTTGATCGTGAGCTTGCCGGAGGTGGAATTCGTCCATCTGATACGCTGAGATGTGGTGAAGCAGGAATGAAAATATAATGAAAGCTGTCCGCTAGCGAGTGGAAGGAAACTAGGACTCCCGACCATCGATTTTGTAATTACGTTTTATCTACGTGTGTATTTCTGAAAACTTGGTCTGTTACGATAACTATCGCACTACATAAACATTAAATCGTGGTTGATACTTTTTATGTTTCTTTTGTCGAGGAAAAACTGAGAAGCTCCGTGTGGAAGTTCTGAGGTATATAATCGGTACTCGGTGGCGCGTTTCGCAAAGCTTTTACTGCGGTCAAACATGGAAGCAAAGTTAATGGCGGTTTTATAGGAGGTGGAACAGTAGGTTCAAATTTAATACCATTTAGTAATTACGAGTCACGAAATTTGATATTTTACGACATTACTATTTTAATTTGATGTAATAATTACAAAGTAGGTAACGAATTATTCAGTTGGTTTGGTTTAAATTCATATTGAAGTTTTATGATGTTCTAAGAAACTTTGATGATAAGACAAGCAAAAGGATCATTTTTAATGAAAATAGTCTAAAGCCTGCTCTTTAATTACTCCTTTAAAAGCCACGATTCCGAGTGTTGATGTTGCAGCAGATTACGCGGTCTTTGTGTCATCGTTTTTATTCACATAAAATGAAATCCTCACTCTTCTCTGAATTAGCGTCTGGTACATACAGATTACATCTCTCAGCCTCCACACTTCTCTCCGTACATAAATTCTAAATGGTGAGAGTCTAAACATCTGCATGAACTAAGTGTAACGACAACTAATACTGTGCTGCTGCATTACTCGACGCCATTTTACGACTTTGCGCGTCACGTAATGGCGTCGGTCGAGTGACAGCGAGTCCCACAGTACCTGGCACAAACATTTACACATGAATCTTAGTTGTAAGACGCCGTAGTGTGCTGTTGAGAATGAAATACTACTATATCTTAGGTACCTTCTAGTCAACTTTGAGAGTAGTAATTTTATGTCCAAATAAACATAGCGGATAGAGCTTATATGAACCCAAGAAAACAATATGTGTGAGACATCATAAAAAAAATTTAGCAGAAATACTTACAAATAAAAATTTTATTTCTATCTAGTTTTTGTCTCAGTGTTTATTAAAATAATTACGATTAAATCATGCTGGACTATATTTGTACGTAAACATCAGTGCATTATGATCTTGAGTGTTGGTCTGAATCGTCCCCGACAGGATTGTGTTGTCGAGCTGAAGCCTGACGCTGCCAATGACTGATTGTATACGTTCAGTTGACACATTGTGTCATGGACGAGGGTAATAAACCAAACTTATTACCAGACCAACAATCACGTGTACAAAACAACAGCCATTTGTCACACTCTACACTCGAGAGCATCATCTGGATATTTTTAGAAAATGATTCAAAGTGGATAGTAGTACGTATAGATCAATTTTCATAATTCATCGTCAAATAATATCTCTATTATACAAATTGCCAACGGCTGTAAGGTAAATAAAAGGAACTTTTTTTAAAACAATTATTTATGTCAAACACTTTTTCATTTGATTAAAAAATAAGCAAGCCATACAAATGCTATGAGCTAGGCTTATTTTGTGGTCGCGTATCATACAATAGATTCATGTATGGACTTTATTCAAATTAAATACGATACTTTTCAAAGAGGTTTAATCCACGAACCATTGATTATATGACGATCCACCGTCAAAAGGAGTGCGGTAATAAAGCTTTTGACCAATTTCATTATTAATCTACCGAGAGAACCCCCTTATAGGTAATCCATTATTCAGTGAGTGAACCGAGGTATAGCGTGATTGCGAACTCAGTTTCTCCACTGCCACCAATGTAGTGATCGATAAGCTGATAATCATGATGGGGAAATAACAAGATCGAGTTCTTATGAGAGGCAGATTCCTTCAGGAAATCATCTTTCTGCTCAGACTCGGCCTAGATTATGTTTTCTCTTACAAGCAAGCACTATCAAAAGATACAAATAAATATCTGTTTAGTATTTATGAAATATTTTGTCTTAAGAACTTAAAAACGTAATAACTGAACTTAACTTAATTGATATTACCACTGTACGAAAATCAATACTATAATAACGTATTGAATACCTGTCCTACGTCCAGTAACGATCAACGTTTATAAAGCCCGATTTCCACGGTCACATTTCTTGAACAACTTCTGTGTCACATTCCCAGTTTTCACACAATTTTGCATTTACACGAAGCAACTTCCTGTCACTGCACTTAAAACATGTTCTAATTTCCTTCAAGAAATGTGCCAAAGACTGTGACACAGAAGTTGTTCAATAAATATGACCGTGTAAATCGGGCTTAAAAGTACGAATTAATATAAGTTCAATATATAAATACAACATGTTTAAAATTGAAGCGTTTTTCAAGTGAATATGAGCTTCCATGAATATTTCATTCCCAGAAAAATTAAATCCTTTTACAGGAAAATGCTAAACTTTACTTATTAGCGAATACGAACTAGTTCTACCGCCGCTATGATTCAAATTTAATTAATATTTGTTTTATTTACATTCAAAAAATGTGGGTCTACGCGGCTCATGCTAATGCTCTTCTCAATCGTCTACGCTCTACGTATCAACAACACCAGCAGTTCGTACACTGTTTGCATTGTTTGTGAACTCTCCTCCCTCCACACATACACACGCACACTGAGCCGTATGTGGCGTAAAATCCTACGCGCAACTTGACAACATTCCTTTGAAGTTTCCGCTCTGTTGCATGAATCCACCACCCAATGCAGTGTGCGGCGTTGCAACATATCTTGTTTTCCGCCTTTAACCAAACAGCATTAATCAGATTTATGCTCTAGAGTAACAATTCTATTCGAAATTATATTTGAATTTAATCTGAAGCTAATTCACCCTGGGTTCATCTGATACTTGGTCATCCCGATGTCGTGATTTCGTCTGAAATAATGTATTATTCGGTTAGAGGTGTGCATTAAGGGGGTCCTAATCGAATTATACGCGGATTAACACATTCTTCATCACGGTGAACTCTCACTGCACAATGTAGTGAGCTGTAAGTGGAGGTCCTGTCTCCATTTTATTGCATTAAATAATCTCATATATTTTATATCTGCGCTATCCCCAGGGTTCTATCTTCACTGTCTAATCTGTTCTCTGTCTCTTCTGTGCAGAAGTGGAGGTGCTATCTCCACGGTTCTATCTTCACTGTCTAATCTGTTCTCTGTCTCTTCTGTGCAGAAGTGGAGGTGCTTTCTCCACGGTTCTATCTTCACTGTCTAATCTGTTCTCTGTCTCTTCTGTGCAGAAGTGGAGGTGCTATCCCCACGGTTGTATCTTCACTGTCTAATCTGTTCTCTGTCTCTTCTGTGCAGAAGTGGAGGTGCTATCTCCACGGTTCTATCTTCACTGTCTAATCTGTTCTCTGTCTCTTCTGTACAGAAGTAGAGGTGCTATCTCCACGGTTCTATCTTCACTGTCTAATCTGTTCTCTGTCTCTTCTGTGCAGAAGTGGAGGTGCTATCTCCACGGTTCTATCTTCACTGTCTAATCTGTTCTCTGTCTCTTCTGTGCAGAAGTAGAGGTGCTTTCTCCACGGTTCTATCTTCACTGTCTAATCTGTTCTCTGTCTCTTCTGTGCAGAAGTGGAGGTGCTATCCCCACGGTTGTATCTTCACTGTCTAATCTGTTCTCTGTCTCTTCTGTGCAGAAGTGGAGGTGCTATCTCCACGGTTCTATCTTCACTGTCTAATCTGTTCTCTGTCTCTTCTGTACAGAAGTAGAGGTGCTATCTCCACGGTTCACGGGCCAAGGATGGCTCGCGTTCCCCGCTCTCCGCGCCGCCTACAAACACGTGCAGTTGTCCCTGGAATTCCGGCCGGAATCCTGGGACGGCGTCCTCTTCCTGACGGGAGAGCGGGATGATATGGCGGGAGACTTCATGGCGCTGCTCATTCACAGAGGCTTCGTCGAGTTCAGGTTGGTACATTTAGCTTCGTGAAGCTTCGTTACACCGGGATTTCATTGACACATTCGTGTCCTCATTTGGAACAATGTAAACTGCCCTGTGGCATCACACCACGGCTTTTAATAGCGATAGTTACTATTCAAACATGTTAATCATGTGGTTAAGTATGCACATTTATGTGGATTAAAGTATGCCACATTCTATAAATACACAGTTTCAATCGTATCGTTGTGTTTCGAGTGCTTCCCGACAGATGACACTGAGGGAAATTAAATGTTCGTCCATTTTAATAGTCTCAAAACCTTCGTTAGTCATAATTGCCCTAAAAGACAATTACTCGTTATATTTAATTTTCACTTTATCGTTTTCCTCATATTACTTTGAAAATAAAAATGTGTTTTCTTTGACTTTCCTTCAAGCTACGTCGTATTCTCTCTTAAAATTAATTTTGTGTGAATGTTTATAATTGACTGAGTTGTCAAAGTGTAAACTAGACATTCGCGTTATTATGTCGAGTGCATAATTAAAAGTTTTAATGACAATGGTTTTTGCTGGTTTGTTTAACCGATAACTCGACGCGGGTTCTGAACGCCTTGTAATTATTCGGAATTGAACGAGTATTGTTGCAACGAGAGGTTTCTTGCGATGTTTCTATTAGCGCAAACTTATCTCGACTAGCTTCGCCTTATCTGGCGAACTAATATGACGAAGTGTGCTGTAGGTTATTATAAGTGAAGTAGAATTTTAACATCCTTTGACATGACAGCGTCAATATTATTCATTCTTTCACGTTATATGGAAAAATATTATTAAATAATCTGCAAAATGTGTATTTTATGTAGATTTTATTTAGATTTTGTCCATTTGTTCATTTTTGAAGTATTTTTATCCGCTGGTTTTCACTTGTGTTTGTATAACATACATGACTTGTCTTCTTTTCACCGTACGCATATATTGATTTTACAACTATGTTTATAGAATACCTACGAATAAAACAAAACGTAATGATTATTAATGTTAACATATCGTTGTTTTGGGTGTATATAATTATTAAACACAATATAAATCGCATTTCATCACAGCAAAATATCATTTATTCTGTCCCAATTTGTTTACAGCCAACAAAATAATTGCTCATGACAGCTCATCTGCTTCTACATATTCAATATCTCTCCAAAAGCTACCAACGTTTGCTTTGTCCGAGCTTTTACAATCAAAACATTGTTTTCTCATTAACAGAATATCCTAAAAGAGAACAAAACAAATAAATAAAAGCCTCAGCTTTGATTTCGACCAATATTTGACGTTAAACTAACTAAGCGCGCATTAACATAGCGTAGCCTGATTTCTCTAAATGTCTGCATCGGTAGGAACTTTAATGAGAACATACACAGTGAAAACCGCCAAACATTGGAAGTCTCTGCAGGGAATTGCAATATTCCGCCGTGCTTTTTATTTCCGATGGAGTTATAGTTGCCTCGCTAAAGCGGAAGCAACGGAAGCAACCTGCAACTTGGTTTCCCAAGTGCAACTCAATACTCTCAAACTCGCCCAAGTTTATGTTATGATGACCACAATTCCTATATCTTACGCTACATATATTGCGACGTACGGAGTTATGTTACATCAACAGATTGAAGATGGAAACTGGTAGAATATTATCGCAGTCGTTTTAACTCTACGGATAAATTTAGTTTTAATCCTACTTCTGCCACCATTTGTAGATTTACGAAATTTTCAAGATTCGCTAATGTTTGTTTTTATAGTACTATTTATAACTCCATGAAGTTGATTTGAGTTAAAAAGTGTAGTAATACATTCTTGCATGCAGAATTTAATTGGTACGTATCAATTTAAATATCTTTTTTACATATTATAAATATATATTTTTGGCAATCTCTAACATACGTGGTGTACTTTACTTCACATATAATCGACTTTAATTTCCATTTTGACTACAGATGCAAGAGAGTAGAAAATGTGAATTAATATAACATTAATATCCTACTTCTGGCACCATTTGTAATATCCATAAGCTCAATATTGTGTCTAAAATATATTATGTTTTTGGACATTAGTTAAGGTAGACGTACGATAACAACCTTGTAAATCAGCTTTATTATTTGCATGTTCTTCCTATACCAAGAGATTAAAGGTGGCGAATTGCCCTGCAGCTAGAACTAACGCGTGAGCCGTTGCAATCATACGATGTTAATTGAACTGGATCAACTTCAAATACATCGTCTCATTTGTATTAAGGAGTCAAAATGAATTCAATTTCTTCACAAATATCCTTATAGGTCCTAAAACCAGTAAAACCAGTAATTATGTTAACACAGTCAATCTAGGAATGCCATTTATTACATCAACCGTTTAAAAGTTACCAGAGTAATGCAAGACTGGCCCTTAGTCCTAATATCCAGGATATCTTATTCTTCAAATCAATTCATTACATTCCAAAATCGTTTACAATGTAAAACGTTGGCGGCCGCAGGTGAAAGTGATTACATGAATAGCTTCCAAATTCAACTTCCACTACGCTTAGCTCTGAGAAACTAGCTGAGGGACGACTTGTTTTTAATCCCCATTTTAAAAGGGAAGTTTTTTCTTGCTATTTATGCTGTACTCGTATTTACAAGATAGAGAAATAAGTACTACATTCTAACTAATAAATGATTTTTTTGTGGTTGCCACATCACCTGTAAAATATGAAACATCTTCATATTTCGTGTGACTAAACTCAATTATTTTCGTTACCGATAACCGTGAAAGGTATGAATATTTGCATCAACATCATCTCGCTGACGTCACGAGACGAAGAGCGTCGGGACGTCTCCATGATTCAGAAGAGACGCTAACGTGTCATCTAACAAAGAGCCGAGTCGCGTCGAGAGTTCAATTTGAATTGTAAATGTGTTGATGTGAAGAACAGGACTTGGCTTCTTCGTCGTCACTTGATCAGTTTCAAGAACATCGCAGCTTCTCCCCCCCCCCCCCCCCCCCCCACCACAGCATCGTCAACAGAGTAACAGCAACCTATCACAGATAATCATATTAGCTCTGAAGCTATCACTGAAAGCGTTTTGAGAGAATAAACGTACCAAGTCGCATTAGTTTCATTCAGGACCTACACAAGTGTAGTACACGCGTGTGCCATTCAACTTCATACCGTTGACTTTAAATCTGTGTATTCACCGGAGAAGAGATGCTGTGATAGACGATGTTCGTGTTAAATTACATGATTTGAAATTGCACTTGTACAAAAGAGTTTTCAGTCCTGCTATTAGAACGTGACAGGTGTGCAAATAAAATAAAATGGGTTAGGTAAAATGAAATATCATTTAAAGTGTCCCGGTTTCAACTTCAAAATGTATTCAGCATTCAAGTTTCTGTATACTTCAAGTCAATGGCTCATATTTTCAGGCAGAGCTTAAAAGCTGATGATTGCTAACTGCTCTTAGTCTGCATTTTGTGTTAATTGCTAGTTCTTTTCTTTCATCACAGTCTCGCAGATTTCAAATGAGATACTATAATAGAAAATTAATTAAATTGCAAGCAGGATCATTAAATATATTTTTTCTCTTAAACTCTATTTAAGTAGATCAATGAAAAGCTCTCAGCATAGTTTGAACTCCGGCCACTAGAAGTGTCGTGAGAATTAACAGAACTCTTCTCATTCTTCTTCTTTCTCGACGTCACGTCAGTCTTGGCTTATTTCCACCAAACTTTCTGTTTAATCCCTTTAATTCTATTTGTCGTTAATGAGGCGTTCAATACTCAAGTTTTGTCTTGTTTTAGAAGCTTTAACGGATATCTCACATGGTACTTTGTTATAAACTCTCTTAAAAGTTTCTGGAGTCCGACTAGCTGAAAGAATATGTCACTATTCATAGGAATGGAAGCTTTTAAAATTCAATAAAAGGATTATACAAAAAGGCATTTTCGCTTAATGGAACGTTGACTTACTATACAATCTATGTGACTCTTAATACACTTTGTAAATGGATATTCCATAGGTTCCTAGACCGAGTGCGCATATAATATTTATCAAGGCAAAGTTACACATTTACTAAATTTTTGAATTACGACGTTGAATTATGAGGTTACAAGGAACATTGCCTAAAGATTCTCAAAAACTTTATACCATATTTCACCCAATCATCTTCAATCCGATAATTCCTTCTCATCATAATAAGTTCAACACAAGATTTTGTCGCAAATACATTTTCCCATAATCGTAATTTCTTTTGAAACTCGGAGAGAAAAAAAAGCTGTGAAAGTTGAAATTGCACCTAACAAGCAATCGACGTCTTGCACAGAGTTCTCTCGCGATTTTGTGACGATGGACAAAGTTAGGCGACGTCTTTGGAATGTGTAATCGTAGTTTTGAGCTCAAACAAATTGGAGCACGTTTTCGGCAAGTGATCCCCTCCTCTCCCCCCTCGCCCCTCGCCAACCCTATTTCAACCTCCCTGACACCGGGATGGTCAAGACGACTCCAACACAGAAACCTGTTGAGGATCCCGTTGTTCTCATTCAAAGAAACAACTGATTGACTATTGTTCGATAATTCCTTTACATCAAAGTCCATTCGAAACTAGATTAAATTCAAGTAACGTACATGCATCATTGCCATTCAATTTGCTAGCAATTTCCGGAAGTTCTACTGCTTCATAACCCCATGCATCTACCACGTGTCTTTATTTAGTAGTAAAACATCGGCAAAATGGCTTTATTATAGTGACACAGGTGTATGGTCGGATGCAAATATTGACTCGGTGTTATGGAGTTTGGAGACCATGAAATTGCTGTTTCGGAACATTTCAGGGGTGTTTTAGGGTCCATGTTTATCCCAGTGCGCGTAGAAATAGCCTTATTAACGTTGTGGAAGGGTGAACATGTAATTGTTTTATGTTATACTTTAGTGAGTATGTTAAAGGTGTCTGTATAGAACGAACTATATACAGTGACTTATGGGTTTGAGCCCAAAACTATTATCTATAGATTGGAAGCCACATGAAATTTGGGAGACTTTTAGGACCATCGTTTACGCTTATGTGCGTAGAAATTGCCTACTAACATCATATTGATTTGCTTTATATGTCATTGAGTAACTGCGTAACGTTTTCCGCTACGTTTAACTACTAAGTTCAACTTTATGTTATGAGTATACGTTAAGCCTGGAGCATTCTTCACTATGAGCCTGTATATGGTTTCGAAAATTGTTTTCCGGTGATTTGTTATGAAGAAAATCCATTGTTGCTATAAACTTGTAATGTATTTACTTAGCCCAAACTGTGCTTGAAACTTCTTCAGAAAGTAAGTGTTGCGGCGGTCCGGTGATTTATGGAATGTCTTTGGTTCGCGTTTTCGCCACAGTTTTCTAATTTGGCAGTGGAAACCCGCAAGCTATCACTTTTCTTTTTTTTTTTGATTGATATATTTTATTTAGCAATTTGCTATTTAAGTACACTTCAGTCAGATTACAATGGATACGTTACACAGTAGACATTTTAAAATCAACATTCTTAATAAATAATAATCCTAGTGAAATTTTTCTTTTACAAACTTAATACATTCAATTCTAAATAATACTTGACTGCTCTCATTTTTAACACTTTTCGGAAGTTCATTGTACAACCTAAAACCAGAATAAAACAAGGTCTTTTGGTTACTTGTTTTGTTTCTTCTTGCAACAAATAAATTTACGGAACTGTTTCTTGTACTGTACTGATGATTATTACCAACAAACTCAATCATATTATTTAAATATGAGGGCATAAGCCCATTAATCATTTTATAAATAAACACTAATACACTTACAGCTACTCTCTGCCTTACAGTCAACAACTGTAAAGTGTCCAACATATCCGTTATCTTACTATATCTATTCCATCTTAATATTATCCTCATACTTTTATTTTGTAGTACCTGAAGCTTAGTTAAATCTCCGTCATTTCTTCCCCATAACATCGTACAGCAATAATCAATATGTGGAGACACAATTGTCTTGTATACTAATAATCTAGTCCATGGTGATAAAAACGATCCAATTCTTGCAAGAAAACCAACCTTTTGTCTAATTTTACGTGATATATATTGAACATGTTTGGAAAGAGTCAAGTTATGATCAATGATAATTCCAAGATACTTGATTTCCTTTACAATCTCCAGCTTCGTATTCATGATTTCCAAACATACATCATCATTAATATTAATTTCTTTCGACATTCGGCTTCCTTTGCCTGATAGTATCATACATTTGGTTTTACTAGTATTAAGCTTAAGTTCATTTGCCCTGAGCCACTCTTCCAACTTAGTGAGATCATTATTTACAACTTGACACATTGATTTAATGTCCACTCCTGAGAATGACACTAACGTGTCGTCAGCAAAAACATTGACAAATAAGCTACCCGTACTTAAATATATATCATTTATGTAGATTATAAATAACAACGGGCCAAGTACAGAGCCCTGAGGAACACCATAATCATTAATTTTTTCTTTAGAAACAAATTCTTTAAATTTAGTTATTTGTTTCCTTTCAGTTAAATAACTTGTAAACCATTCCAACACCTGTCCTCCCAGTCCATACGCATTAAGTTTTTTTAACAAGATGTTTCTGTCAATGGTTTCAAATGCCCTTTTAAAGTCAATAAATATTGCTATTATTAAGTTATTATTGTCAAGATCATTCTTCCATCTTTGCATAAGTAACTGAATTGCTGTTTCACATGAAAACGTACTTCTAAATCCGGATTGATACTCATATAATAGATTGTTTATCTCAAAATATTCACTAATTTGGAAAAACACAGCTTTTTCCAAGATCTTTTCGAATGTAGGTAACATATTTATTGGTCTGCATTCATGTGCTAATTTGGTACCAACAACTTTGGGTATTGGTATTATGACAGTTGTTTTCCAATTACTAGGCACTTGGCCAGTTAACAATGATGTATTGATAATTTTGAGCAACGGGGCACCAATTGTAATAAAAGTCTTTTTTAATACTTCTGCTGATATACCATCATCAGTTCCTTTCTTGTTTTTGAGCTCCCATACAATTTCCTTAAGTTGCTTCATTGACATAGCCTTGAAAGATAGGAATTCACATGAATTCTTGTTAATGCCTTTAATATCACTGTAGTTTATGTTTTTATGTTTTTTGACTACCCGAGATAAATTCAAGTTCTCACAATCGCTTGGATTCGAACAAGATCGGAAAACCATACAAAAAGTCGAACTTCCGTATTATTTATAACGCGCGGTTTATCTTCTTGAATAAATGTGACGTTATTTTATCATTGACTTGGAGAATGATACTTTATTCTTATTTTATGGAAGGAAGTATTTAAAATAGTCAGTAACAAATTATAATATAAATCTTCTTGAAAGTGCTCCTATGGTGAATGTCGATATATTAGTCTTAAATTAGTATAATCTCTATAATATTATATTTTATATAATATAAACAGTGCACTGTTGCACTATTTAGGTGACAAAATATAATAGTATATTCTTCCGGTAAAAGCTTGTTTCGTACATGTTCACTAATAAGTCTCCAATTAGAGTTCATATTTATATTTTTGGGTAAATTGTACCTTTCATTTCAGAGCGTTAGGATACATAATTGAGAATGAAACGACGTTGTTCTTAAAAATACAAATAAGAAGTTAAGAAAGAATACGTAACATAAAATCACAGTTATAATTCAAGTACAAAATAATCTATTTTATGGCTGCTTAGGTAAAAATTTAATACTTGAATATTTTAGTTTTTTATATATTTGATGTATTCCTAGGTAAAATAGCTCTCTTATTTTATAAACATTCTAAATCCAGAAATGTAATATTTTCCGCCACCAGTGATGTTCATTGCGAAATGTTGAAAGTTGAAAGTTGAATCTTGTTTGTTTTCAGATTCGACTGCGGCTCCGGCGTGGGCGTCGTGCGCTCCGACGAGACCGTCTTGCTCAACCAGTGGAACCATGTGACGCTCTACCGTCACCGCTGGGACGCCTGGATCCAGCTCAACGACGGCAAACACGTCGAGGGACGCTCCAAGGTAACCGGGAACACTTACACAACACCTGGATCAGTGGAGGATGAAGGGATTAGTAGGATGTACTTTCACCGCACGCGGCGAGAACTTTGCTCTCAACAAAACAATAGTTTCCTCTGTCTTTATAATACTCAAAAGTAATTGGAAGTAGATTTACAAACTTAATCCTTTTTTTGATTATATTTTGTTGCGATCTTGAGAAAGAACGCTCAATGTTTAGATGTGAAGGCCTGGGATTTAGATGTGGAAGATCTGGGATTCAGACGAAGGATTAGTTTCATGATGCTGAGTTTGATGCTGAATTTCCGTTGAATCACGTCGAGTAGAATCTGAGCTTCTGTAGTTTATTTCATAAATGAATCCTCAATGGAATAATGTTTAAGAAATATATTTTGTAAACATTTTGAAGACTTCTTGATTCGAGTTCGTAACTAGTTTATCTAACAAAACAGAACTCCCTACCCATTTATATCAAGTTGTATTATTAAAAAGAATATTCGAGTGTTCCTTCGTGTTTCGTCCATCCGTTGCTGGTTTTGACCTAAGAAAGCGCGCCGCTTATTTCGCATTAGAACTCTCCATTACTTCCGGTTACTCAGAGACCGGAAGTCCGTTCCTGTTCCGCGTGTTGGGTCTTTGCCTTCCTCCTGGCTTCTTGCCAAGAGGTTCTTCAGACCTCGGTCGGTAATGTAGGCGCACATCGCGACCGACCGGTCGATGCTAATGTCACCCGTGGGCAAGAAAACCACCTTCCTTCTTCTCCTTGCTTAGACTAATGGCTCTCATGACACCCTCTTTCGCGACCCTATTACCGAATAAGTCATTAGGCTCGGACAATTCGGCTGTGCTCATTGGTTCAGTGGACATGGACCGTGGCTAGGGAGAAAGTATCTGCGGAGGGGTTGACTTGAGATTTCGAGCTAGATCTTAGAAGCGAGGGGAAGATTGCGTTGTAGGGTTTCAATTTAGTGCGAGCTTCGTAACAGGCCAGCAGAAAGTAAATAGTGATAAGGTACATCTATCATTCAGTTCCGTTTCCACGAACTCTGTTAATAGTTTTTAAATGAAAAGAATTACTGTGCATATTGACTGAGCATGGAGGTGGTTTCCGGACATCCGGAGGATTCAAATATTTGAATGAGGTCTTTGTGACGACAAATTGTGTTATTTATAGAAATGAACATTTCACATTGAAAATAAAATAACTCCCAAAAGCTTCAACCAAAGCTTGACTGTGGGCACAAATACCGAAATTAAATACATTCAACCATTGAAATGTATTTTAAAAACGTTAGTTTTCGTTTTAGATAATTTACAACTTTCATCAAATTTGTCTCGAATTCAAAATTCTATCTCAATAATGTAATCTATTTTTGAGTTCTACTATCAGTGGGAATTACGTCTAAAACATCAAGTGACAAGGCCTTGGGGTTTCTCTTGCTTTCCAATCAAGTTTGTAAGCTCCCTGCCGGCAAACTCATTTCCATGCCTTCGCTTGATGAAGTATTGGGCTTTTTTACAAAACAGTGTCAATATACTCTCCAGAGTCCTCTGCGGCCCAGAGCAATATGCCGAGATGCCGCCACCAGCTCTGACAGAGCCGTTGAATATGGATCAAACCAGATGAAAAAGACGCTCACAAACTTTTGTGTTTGAATTTTCATCACAGTTCCTAGCAATCGATTCTAGAGTTGTATCGACCTGGTACTTGAAAAGTACAAACAGTGGATGTTTCTTGGAAAGAGAACTTCGTGTTTTTTTGTTATCTGTTACATCTGACAGCTGGGTTTGACAAATGAGTTTCACCATGCGAAGTAATTGACTTCATTTGTATGAAGACCATTGCAATGAAACAAATCAATATTATGGAAATGAAAATAAACAGGTAGATTTACCTCGAAGAAATGTCTTTTTATGGGAATTACAATCGCTATTTTATTGCTTTTCGTAGAAACCTCTTTACTGTATTTATTATAAATTCGAATGTTAAATTCATTTGCGACACGAGACGTAGTGGAAATATTGAGAAGTCCAGATATTTCAAAAAATAAATCTCGTTCAAACACCTGTGAAGTCTCAATTACTTGCTCTAAATTCCATGGAAAATTCAGTTCGTTCCGCTTTCGCTACGGAACGTATCCAGAAGGATTTAATGATAATCCATGTTTGGCTTTGCCATGAATCTCAAATATCCTAATAATTAGATACAAGTTATTATTAAACAGGGCTTTGATGTATAATTAATAAATTCCCTTTGCGGGCGCCGCACCATCAGAACTCGGCTTGTGCAAACAGTGTCAACGCTTCGACAGGCAGCCCGATCAATGTCAGGCACAGAGACAAAACACTGCTCATTAAATCAAAATGGCGTAGCGCCTCCGAGCTGATTTGTTCCGCTGACGTTTAATGTGTCGATAACAAATGGCAGCTAATGATTTCCGCGTTGCAAAATAACGAGATGAAAGGGTGAAGGACTTCTCTAACGGCTTCATTGGATGAAATAGCGTCAGCTCGGAAACTTTGCGAGATGCTCTCTGAATTGATGAATGTTGAGATTTCTTTTTACTAAAATGCAAGAGAGCTAGAAGGTAAACACCTGAGATAATATTTCATATTGCCTAAACATTCGAACCATAAAGATATTAAAAATTTAAAAAAAAACGTTTAAGTCAAGTTTGGGACAAATAATTTAGCATGAGATAATATTTCATATTGCCATAACTTTCGAACCATAAAGATATTAAAAATTTTAAAAATAACGATTAAGTCAAGTTTGGGCCAAATAATTAAGCATGCTTAAGCCCCTTTTACACGGTGCAATTTCTTGAACAACTTCTGTGTCACAAAAGTTCTGCACATGTGCAGATTCCCTTTATCATATCAAAAGTGAAACTGCGCACGAGCAGAACCTCTGTGGCACAGAAGTTGTTCAAGAAATTGCACCGTGTAAATGGGGCTTTATATTGCTTAGATCGAATCAAAAAATTTGCTATGGTTATTAATTGTCATATTTTTCATAATTTTATAAGTAATGACGATATTTTAATATCTCCAGAGTTTACCTTTGAATGCAACCGACTTTCTTTTTGGAAGCGAAAGTGCTGCAAGGTTCACAGCTTGTATTTATACTAATGGATGTAGTTAGTTTCAGACGCAGAGGTTTATTGAAGAACAACTCAAAACAAAGTGGCAATTTTTTTCAAAACCTAAGAGAAAACTCACTGCTGAAGAATGCGAGGAAAACTATTGTGCATAATGAGATTACTTCCAAGATATACTGTCGTCTTTTTAGGCAAAATAGGGGCTCATACAGATCCGTGGGTTCTCATTTGTTACCTCTCTGGGTCCGGGGCTGATTCGCTTAAGCTACTAACTTTCCTAAATGCCCGACAGAGGCAACATTTAGGAGAAGAACTTTAACTTAAAAAAAAGAGAATACAGCCAGCAATCTAGACTTGAGCTTATACACAACTCTGTGACGTACGCTCAAAAGTACTCCAAGAAAATTGAAACTATTCCTTCTTCTTCCAGGGGTTGTTTTCCCGCATCACATTCCGGGAACCTCTCTTCCTCGGTGGTCCAGGGAACACGACTGGACTCGCAGGGAAGCTGCCTATTGAAGACGGTTTGAAGGGATGCGTGCGACGCCTCGAGGTCAACGATCACGTGTACAGTTTCAGCGCCGCGCCGCTAGGCGACGCCTCCAAGGGTTTCGACGTCGGTGAGTATTTGACCGACGACATTAATCAAACTCTCTCCAGCCTCTGTCTCTGTCTCGAGCGCTGGAGGCTCCAGCGATATGCTGGACACGAATCGTGTCGACGCGCCGAGTTATTAATGGTGAAGATAATTAACAAGGAAAAGGCGGAATCCGTGCGACTGGAAAATTTACAAGTTCCTAGTTACAAAATAGGAGTTGTTCTTTCACTCAATTAATCTCGTGTGCATAAAAAGAACTCGTGCCCTCTTGAGACTAGAAATTTTAAAATTCGGTATTGAGGAATAAAAATAGGTTAGATTTTCTCCAGCGAATATATTAAGTACAATCTCGAATTGGCTCCAGTTCGCTAATGCTACAATAATGTTTATCAGGAAAGTATTACTCTAAGAGTCAAAGTCTTCTTACGGCGTTGCATTATTAATAATTATCATAATAATGGTTCTAATTCCGTCTGCATCATAAACTTGATTAAATCAAGCATCCGTAATCAGATAGGTACCTATTAAACTTCTTTCGATCCATTGAAGTTAAATTGGATAAAAAAAGTATAGAAAATAATATCTTTTCGAAAGAAGTAACAAAGTTTTAATAACCTCGTTAAACGGGGTGCGTGACTTGTTCCTAGACTCGTACCTTCTCTCTCTTTGATTGTTATTGTTATCGTGCAAGGAAGAGATGGAGATAGCTCCGACCTGGGTTCGAACAGCGGGTCGCTGCATTGCCTGACCTCTTGCCCAGAGTTGACTTCGTTCTCTCCAAGACGGTGTAATCTTCAAGAACGGTTGACACTCAATTTAATTCCACATAATATTTATGTGTTTGATAAATAGAATTTGAAAGAGTAGTGCTACAGTTTTATGAATTTATACGACATTATTTTACTCTTTTTTTGGCCTAAAAATGATTTATTATATCGGTTTGGAGTACATAAAATGTGGAAATGTGAGAAAAGAGATAACATCTTTAGTTTACGATCATTGCATTTTTGATAATCACATGATAAAATGAAATCGTTAATTTACTGTTTACACATTTTTTTACACAGTAAAAAATAATAACTATTGCAAAAAAATCTCCTATTTTCATAATGATTCTAATTTTCGTTCTCGTTTCGACGTAACGATTGGTGATTGATTATGGTTTATGAATGTTGCTGCAGTTAATAAAACATTCATATTCTCTCTGGTGAAAATAAGAACAAACATGAAAATCAGAGCAAAAAATTATTATTCATACATTTCTATGTTTCGAAGTGTACTTTTCAACGACCTTTTCAAATGATTTGTTGACATAAGAGTACTGGAAACATGTTTCAATGCCGACATGGGCTTCAATTTGTTTTGTTTCCAAACCCAATTCGTCCTAAAACAACATTTTAACACAGCAATCAAGCTATGTTTGATCTCACTCTCACATGAAAACACAATAATCTCGTACGTTTTGACAGATTAAACTATGAACATGTAACCCCAGCAATATTATCTTCTTTTACCGCCGGAGAAAAGCAATTTAAGTTCGCTTTTGCGACGCCGACGCCACCGACGACGCCGTTGTGTTTGATTAGCTCTCACGGCAGCGTGGATACCTCGCGCTCGCTCGTGGAAGTCGGCCTATTGATCCACTAGGCTGGGACCACAGTTTCCACAGCCAGGTAAACTCATATCGTAGTCGATAAGCACGGGAAGAAGTCAAAAATCATACTGCAATGTGTTGATGACAGTGGCCGACGATGTAGTTGGATCGCTTATGGAATAGAATATTACACGATTGACCCGGACGCAGAGTTAGACTTTGCTGAATATTGTTTTCCGTCCGCGTCCGAATTGTGAATATCACATTGAATTCGCCACCCTTCCTACCTCTATGATATTATCTTAATACCGCTCGCGTCGTCCGTCGGTGTCAGCGAGCATGGGCCCTTAGATGGCCGATTACTTTCCCTTTGACCTGTCAGATTTAGAATCTCTTGAATTTAGGGTTTATGTTTGGGATGCATTTTGGCGGGAATTTAAGAAACTGATAGCCGAAGGATACCTTCCTATTCCACAAGATTTATTTTGCATTCCTTTTATGCATTATTTGTTGTGCAACGATATCGTCTGCCATCACACAACTACATATTTGCGATCATTGCTGTAAATTTAAAAATTGACTTCATTGTTATGGCCGGGTTAACAATGTACCTGGTCAACTATCATAATAAACCACATTGTTTAAGGGTTTGCGGTCGTTTGTTTCCATCTTACGTTCCACATGACCTTAATAATAAAATGTGATTATATTTTTTCCAATTGAGCTTTAGGTAATCTAGAAAAGAGTAATACGACTGTTAATCATAAATAAATGGAAGACATTAACAAATAATATGTAACAAGAATAACAATTAATTATTGAACTAAACAGTGTGAACAAACAGTCTGTCAATGTGTTAGAAGTGTTGAAGTGTTTCCAAATCAAGGTGCGGTGACGATGTTGTCGGGAAGATGAAATATTGATTCAAAGCTCAAGCACAATCAAATCTCATGCAGCAAATGATAGTAATGATTAAATGTTAATTCAAACTCAGACAACAATCTGAGCTCATGCAGTCAATTGTTTATTTAACATTGATCCAATCAGAGCTTCAAAATCGATTCTCCATAGCTATAGGTCTCCTTCAATATTTCTTTCAAAGTCTGTTATTGGCTGCTGTAAAGGATGTGAAGTTTAAGTCATGACTTGGAGTTAACGCCTTGTAGAACTTTCACGAATCAGAATCTGAACCCGGCACCTCCACTCAAATTGCGCACATTGTTCGGCTTCACAAGAATGCCCTTACCTTCCGGCGAGGTAAAACAAAAACACCCTCTGAAGCAACTTCACCTCTGGAACTTGAAAATTAACGATGCATACTACAATCTAAACTTGGCTTGTTTTCATTTACCTAAAGTGAACTGAATCATCACTAGACATTATTATTAAAACGAAACAAGACCGCGCTCGTCCCAGCTTCTCATTAAGTCCCGTATCAATACGAGATCCCACAGACGCGCGTCGCCGTCACTCTTCGGCGTCAGTTCCTCGAGGAATTCGTCCAATAAGACGGCGGCTCATTCACTAGCAGCTAGAACACGACGAGTATCTTGAATTAATTTACACAGACGTGGCAACACCGCACAGACGAGCAGAACGCCGAGATTCAATGGGGATGGAAATACTTCTTTCGATTTGCTCTCGGATCCATTGGAAACGGGTTGTTTATTTGAAGAATATCGATGCACTTCTTTTAATTATAGTTTATATTATTTTCATTCAGCAGTAGGTACTTATACAACATGAAAAGAGAATAACTAAAAGACAGATGAAGAGCTTTGAAAAAGTTTCAAATAAGATAATCCAACCAGAGTGAGAGTGATAAAAATTATATTTTTTATATTGTAAAACCTGGTATTACAGTATATCTCTAAATCTTGTTAATAATATGAATTTTAAAAATATGTTTTGTGCTGGAATTTAACCCACGGGTATGTGCCGTTAAGTCCCTAGTATCCAATGCGCGTTCAAAGTTCTATTCTTTTCAGCATTGAATATTAAATGGAACTGGTGTTTAAAATAAGCCTGAAACAAAGAAGGCGAGGACATAAGAGTGAGTAAGAGATTTTCATCTGTTGAGAGATTCCCTAGAGCCATTGGAGAGATGAAAGATGCGAGCTCTATACTTCGGGATTCTCTTGTGACTTCGCTAAAGAAGAGAGCTGACCCAGAAATGTATGTGCTTCATATGGCTCAATGACGAAAAGGAAACTTAAGAACAATTTTATCTTTTGTTACCTGGATCGAAAACTGCACTCGATCTGCATAGAGAGAATAGAGTTCTCACTTCGACTCTTCCAGAGTACGTACTACAAACATAGAGACATGCTCTCAAAGTACTCAACCAAGTGAAGAATGCTAGGGTGTGAAACTGATACAGATCTGCAATACAAATCTCCACATTGATTTTCGATTCATTGAAATAAAGATCATTTAAATTCTCGGAAGCCCAGTTGCGTTATCCAATTTGAGAGCAGGAGTAGAGGTAGAGCCAGAATATCGGTAATAGATCTGTGTCCAGTCTACGATTTAGTATTGTACGTTAAGCTTTTTCAGACCATTACACTTGTATAAGTGGTCATTTTAAATCGATCATTCGTCTCAAATGTTTCCATTTCAGTTGATCAGAGCGAATTGATTTGAAACATCCGCCGCTATTTCTGTCACATCTCTGTGTCTGTCACACGATGGTTTATGTTGCAGAGGAATGCAGTGCTGACCGATGCAGTAAAGACCCCTGCCAACATGGCGGCAAGTGTCTTACAACGGAAGACACTGCGGTGTGTCTTGGATTCTGTCACGTCTCTGTGTCTATGTAACACGATGGTTTATGTTGCAGAGGAATGCAGTGCTGACCGATGCAGTAAAGAGCCCTGCCAACATGGCGGCAAGTGTCTTACAACGGAAGACACGGCGGTGTGTCTTGGATTCTGTCACACCTCTGTGTCTATGTAACACGATGGTTTATGTTGCAGAGGAATGCAGTGCTGACCGATGCAGTAAAGAGCCCTGCCAACATGGCGGCAAGTGTCTTACAACGGAAGACACGGCGGTGTGTCTTGGATTCTGTCACGTCTCCGTGTCTACGTCACACGATGGTTTATGTTGCAGAGGAATGCAGTGCTGACCGATGCAGTAAAGAGCCCTGCCAACATGGCGGCAAGTGTCTTACAACGGAAGACACTGCGGTGTGTCTTGGATTCTGTCACACCTCTGTGTCTACGTCACACGATGGTTTATGTTGCAGAGGAATGCAGTGCTGACCGATGTAGTAAAGAGCCCTGCCAACATGGCGGCTAGTGTCTTACAACGGAAGACACTGCGGTGTGTCTTGGATTCTGTCACGTCTCTGTGTATACGTCACACGATGGTTTATGTTGCAGAGGAATGCAGTGCTGACCGATGCAGTAAAGAGCCCTGCCAACATGGCGGCAAGTGTCTTACAACGGAAGACACGGCGGTGTGTCTTGGATTCTGTCACGTCTCTGTGTCTACGTCACACGATGGTTTATGTTGCAGAGGAATGCAGTGCTGACCGATGCAGTAAAGAGCCCTACCAACATGGCGGCAAGTGTCTTACAACGGAAGACACTGCGGTGTGTCTTGGATTCTGTCACACCTCTGTGTCTACGTCACACGATGGTTTATGTTGCAGAGGAATGCAGTGCTGACCGATGCAGTAAAGAGCCCTGCCAACATGGCGGCAAGTGTCTTACAACGGAAGACACTGCGGTGTGTCTTGGATTCTGTCACGTCTCTGTGTCTACGTCACACGATGGTTTATGTTGCAGAGGAATGCAGTGCTGACCGATGCAGTAAAGAGCCCTGCCAACATGGCGGCAAGTGTCTTACAACGGAAGACACGGCGGTGTGTCTTGGATTCTGTCACACCTCTGTGTCTATGTAACACGATGGTTTATGTTGCAGAGGAATGCAGTGCTGACCGATGCAGTAAAGAGCCCTGCCAACATGGCGGCAAGTAATAAAAGAAAGAAGAAGATAATATACCAGGAACCAACTAGTAAGTCACAAATATTTTGAACAGAAACACTGGTATTGTCAAATATAAAATAAAAAGAGTCTGCAATATTTCGTCGATGCGTTCGATCGACTTTGTCAAGCAAGACAAACAGTCTTGCAAGACAGTCTTGCTTGACAAAGTCGATCGAACGCATCGACGAAATATTGCAGACTCTTTTTATTTTATATTTGACAATACCAGTGTTTCTGTTCAAAATATTTGTGACTTACTATGGCGGCAAGTGTCTTACAACGGAAGACACGGCGGTGTGTCTTGGATTCTGTCACACCTCTGTGTCTACGTCACACGATGGTTTATGTTGCAGAGGAATGCAGTGCTGACCGATGCAGTAAAGAGCCCTGCCAACATGGCGGCAAGTGTCTTACAACGGAAGACACGGCGGTGTGTCTTGGATTCTGTCACGTCTCTGTGTCTATGTCACACGATGGTTTATGTTGCAGAGGAATGCAGTGCTGACCGATGCAGTAAAGAGCCCTGTCAACATGGCGGCAAGTGTCTTACAACGGAAGACACGGCGGTGTGTCTTGGATTCTGTCACACCTCTGTGTCTATGTAACACGATGGTTTATGTTGCAGAGGAATGCAGTGCTGACCGATGCAGTAAAGAGCCCTGCCAACATGGCGGCAAGTGTCTTACAACGGAAGACACGGCGGTGTGTCTATGTCCTCTTGGATTCACCGGAGATCTCTGCGAGACGCGAGTGGACTTACAGGTGTGTAGAGATTCATAAGGACTGACGATAGCTGTGGGGGGTTTGTAATTTAAAAGTGTGGTTTTTCACTCTTACGAAATACTGGTCATGAACTAGTACCAAAGCTAAGTACCCTTTGAGCAGTAAAAGGAACATTTTGAGCGGATAATAATATTATTGAGTGAAATATTTCACTCTTCTGGGGAAGCGAAACTATTCAGTTCTTGTTTAGGATTGCTTTGTCGCTCGGTCGAATTTTCAATCCTAAGTGAGCGCTACAATTTCAGCAAATTCCACCTGAAGTCATAACTAATTGAATTGCGTTTTACAATTTAAACCTATGTAGATATCTTTAATTATTTTTTTATATAGGACTGTAAATTGCTCTCAACTTGAATAAAAGTACATACATATGTAAATCGTCCAAAGCGGAGCTGAGTTGAAACTTTTCACCCAAAAAAGAGCAAAATAATTTCAATCCTTAGAGATTACAGATTTCAATCCGAAAGATCGTGGGGAAATGCGGGGTGTCGAAAGAGCGAAAAACGGCTCCGTCCTTTAACATAGCGAGTACCTCTCGATGGAGACACCACGAAAAAACCTCAGTCAAGAAAGACGGTCGCAAAGTAATCGAATAGTACTCGTCGGGCTAAAAGTTTGGAAACATGTCTCACCATTATTATTTAAGACAACAGGTGTCTCAGCATATAGCGAGGTTATGCAAAACATTTTTGTAGCTTTTTCAGAGAGAGCTACATACAACATTTTTGAACCTACAGCTCGAATTGCACTTATCCTGGTTATAACAAGTTTTGACGGCTGTTTCATGCTCTAAAGTAACGTCAGATGAAATTCTGTGTCAACTTCATAGCAGACTCGTCCTATTTAATGTCGCCTCCACTTCTTCTCATCTGGCGACACTTTTCATATCAGATTATTTCATAAGTGTCTTAAAGAGCTCAGATACTTTGTGTTTAACGGTGTTTTTGTCCAACTTGAGATGTTGGGAAGACGTGACACTCACTACTTAATTACTTCAAAATGTTAATGTTACATTCACAGAGATAATATAAATCCTGGGAAAGGATGGGTGGGTTCTCTTCACAAACACGCCCAATCTCCGAGCAACCAGTGTATATAATTAAGGGTCTTTCTGAATCACTAATTGGATCAGTACATAACGTCCTCGAGATGACGGGGGAGGATTTGGGAGATGTGGGGAGATGTGGGGAGATGTGGGGAGAACTAATAGAGGAGAGCAAACATTCTGTCAATCAAGCTATTGTCTGGGGGATGGGGTGGGGGAGGGGGGTGGTCAAGATGAAGAAAGAGATCAATATGTCGTGGATGGTCCATGATGGATTTCAAAGAGTTATGATCAAACATGTTAATTCTTACATTCAAGTATTCTGTGTGAAATTGCTGATGTTCTTTTGAATATTAAAAGAATGATTTTGATGAATGTCTGTGCGTAGGTACCTAATACTATCTCGATTAAACAAATGTGAAACATTTTCAAAATAGCATTTACTCTTTACCGATTTCGCTGAATATCTGTAAATTATGATAAAAGGTTGGTCTTCATGATATAAAATATGTCAACTTGATCAGACAAGCGTTTTATTTTCACATTTCACTCAAAGAGAGGATGTTGTGCAAACACTAACTAATATATTCATGGCACAGTTTTAGATCGATCAGAAAAGCAGTGTGATGACATGACGTATCTGACTTAACAACAACCAGAAAAGAAACTAGAGAGATCATAGTCAAACGAGACAAAAGGGTTCTCTTGAAAAGCATCAACTTAAAAATAATCCTCAAAATATCTCACTCTTTTGAAAACTTGCTTTTTAATGTCTGTTTTAGATTACCTACGTTTATGAGATTTCAGTGGAGACCGATGAATTTAATTTGCATTTTAGTACGGAAATATTGTTTAAAAATATTAAAATTCTGACTGAAACCTTGATCACAATGATATGACCTGCACAAGTGAATTACAACTCCATGTTAAATGGCATGTTAAATTGCCAGGCTTACGCATTGTGCCATGCAAAGACTAGCAACCCAGTTTCAACGTTTTTAAAGTATTAACGCATAACTGCGTCCCAGTTTCTATTTTACTTTGATGTCATCCGTTTCATAAATTCGAGGTATTTTCACTGAATTCCATTTGATCACATTCTACGTGCAAGTTTCAAAGGATCCTTAAATATGCGCATAATAATTATTATTCTACGAACAAAGAGAGGAGCGTAACACTTGTACGATATTAATCGTTCTTTTAACTTTATTGTCACCAAATGGAGTTTCATTGAATGAACAGCCACTTTAGAACATCTAAAAAGAAATTAATACTGTTCGTATACCATTAAATTGCTTGGTTTTCGTATTATATATGGGCAACGGAGTCTTTTGATTTTATGGTATTGGAAAAAATATTATATACAAAAGCAATAGAGTAGATACTGGTATTTTCATTATTGGGTCCTTTCTTCAAACTGGGCACAACAGGAAGGAAACGTGCAGCAAACTTTCTTGTGTAAGCTTCGATTATATTGTTTTTGGAATCAATGTTGAAACGTGATGCGAGCGAACGGTTAGGCATTCCAGCGCGAAGAACGGCTTTAATATCAAGTCGTATATTGCGAGTCCGGGGCAACATCAATTCCCCGTTTCCATCGGCCAAGTTTGCCGTCAGGAGGATTTCCAAACGGCTTTGCCTGGGGAATTATCTTGCGGCTATGCAGAACTAAACACCCTGATATAATAGACGAGCATTCCACAACGGCGTTATTGTTCAACACTAAGGCATTGATTGTCAGGCGTAATTGTATATGTGTGTACGTATAGTTAACATGGAATTGCATCAATATTAGTTGAACAAGAGAACTGGGTGTTGCATTGTTCTTTTTGAACAATTAATTGTGAAATACTTCTTTTCTGTATAATTACAATCAGGGGGACAATTTAATTGAGCATGGTAAATTTTATGATATAAGCTATCTATAAAATAAGTAAGGTATGAGTGACCTATCCTCTAATCTTCTTCTAATAAAATATGAAATAATTGCTGTTTCTTGTCCACTTGTTGTCCAATAAATTCGTTTTCTTGCCCAAACAAAAGAAATCCAGCCCAATTCTAAAGCAAGTGCAAGGCGAAGAGCTGACAAATGAACAAACTCGGTCGGTAAAGCAGTAATTCACTCCGTAAAGTTTCAGCATATTCCTAGATCTCGACAACAATCAAGTTTTTATACAGATCGAAGAAAGTGTTTTCAATTCCAATTTATTCGCCAGTTCGTTTGCGGTTGACAAACTTATAAAAACACAATCGAGTTTAAACAATCTGATTCAAATTGCATTTCCCTACTTCACGTCTAATGTTTCTTGCTCAAGCTCAATTCACATTCCCATTATCCTTCCACCAGGTCTGTTTGCCATTGGAACGAATTGGGTGGAACCAAATGTTCTTCTTCTCAAACTTATTCGATTCCTTTATCTCTTTCTTTTCTCTATTAAAGGAATTACATCGATCTTGCTCAGAAGTCTAGATAGTTTAATAGTGAAGAACAGAGGGGAAGTTTTCGCGAACTAATACAGAAATGTTGATATATTTTGGAGCAGGAACGTTGGAGTGTTCTTATTTGAACGGAGCAGTTAAAAAGCAGAATGTAATTATTTTCAAAAGTAGAAAATGGAGCATTCCAGTGTTGGATATGACTTCAGCAAAGCAAGAAAGAGTTGGCAGATTTCAGAAGTCGTTAATTATTGGTCATTGGTAATTATCTGCTTTAGTCCCAGAAGGCCTATTCTAGACGTTTTCCCAATTCCATTCTGGTGGAATCCGGTCACGCCCATAAGGATTAACATTGCATGGAATCGAATTCCATCAGAATTGGAAATTTCAAGTTCTATAAAAAGGCCCCAGGTGGGTGTAAGTATTAATAGGTCATTGGGTGTATCAACCCTATACTGTATCAGCCCTACAGAATTTAGATTGAAAAGTGAATGAATTAATCAAACTATTTTTTAGTTTATACCCAAATTAGCAATTAACAGAAGCAACTCTATAGTATTTCGCTGTCGCAGAAATCGTAGCACCCCCCCCCCCCCCCCCCTCCCCCCAACACACACTCACCATTCGACCATTGATTCATTCCAATATAATATTTTCACACATTTGTACCCATAAAATCTGTAGCACAGACATGAGTTTACAATTGCTCTTCTAGAATTCAATGTACAATCGCCCCAATATGTTCCATATGAATGACGTAATATGTCGCTAAGGACGAAGTTCTATTACTCTAGTCCTAGAAAATCACCCTTATAATAGAATTACGTCTATATGCGGTTGAGTTTCATTAAGGAAAATTGCGTTGACTGTACTACAGTTCAATTATTTTACTAGCAGGAAATTACCATAATTCAAAACTTCGAGAAAAAAATCTCCTTCTCCTCTCAACTAAATTGCGAACAGTGAAAACCGACACAATGAAACTTTCACCACAAATTGATCGTCTCGTATTTTAATGGGTCCGTATCTTGTTGTTAAAATTAATCAGTGTAATGAATGTGCTTTCACGTTGTGTGGATTAATATGCGCCATTCATTACTGCTCTGGTTGGGGTGAAATCCGGGATCAAGTTGTCAAGAGGCGCACGTGGTTATTGAGGCCCACATTCAGTATCGATAGCTTTGACGCGATTGTTATTCCGTACAGACACAATCACGCGTGTTTATGTGCGGGGTTTACATAATTACACATGTTGAATGCGGTTTGTGCAATCTGATTGAAATTTTTTTATGTTTTTTAAACACATACTATCGTAATTGTTTGTTGTTTAGGAGATTATTCGATACGTACCTTTATAAGCAATGTTGGGGTGACAGCCATCTCAGTTCGATCTCTACTAGTTTCAAATATTAATCATCATCGTAATAATTTGAAGACGATGTCTTCAAAAGGTACGTAGTATAGTTACACCTTTACACAAAAAGATCGCGTTTATCCCGTAAGATAGCATGTATAATTTTGTTATTGTGTATTTTAATGTCGTGTGCATTTGTCAGGTTAATGTTTTCAAACAAACCACAAGAAATTAATGAACCAGCTGGTTAACAATTAATGACTTAATAAAACGAGAAGATCGATACCAGGATTATGTTAAAATGTTCTCTAATCTAGGATAAAAACACTGGTATTACCGGACTGCGATATTTCGTCAACGCGCTCGGTCGGTTTCCTCAGGCGAGACTGACATGACAACACCAAAACAAAACAAACATTAGCTTAAAATGACCCGTACTGAGAAATCGGATGACTCATGGCGCAGTATTGTGCGGCCGGTTGTGCGAGATTTGCTTATACGCGGGATGATAGGCGGTGTGAGCCATAGTTAGGTTTGTTTTGTTTTGGTGTTGTCTTGTCAGTCTCGCCTTAGGAAACCGACCGAATGCCTCGGCGAAATATCGCGGTCCATTTTATATAGCTTTTAATTAATACCAGTGTTTTATCTTAGATTAGTGTATATTTTAATTAATGACTTAGGCCGGTATTACCAATCCAGATTTAATCTGGAGAAAGATGGTAGATGGTACACCAAGGTATATATTATCTATACCTTGGTACTACACCAACTCTGACAAATTTAGATCCATACGGGTTATCTTTGTGGAATATTCGACATGCCTTATCAACGTCAAAGGGATAGGATGAATGAAATCAATATTCAGTAATCTGGACGGACACAATACAAAATATGAAAGCATTTTATGGGAGTATTGTAGTGAACATTCGTGATAAGGGTGATTCTCTAATCAAAAATGCTTTGTCACCGGTGATGCGATATTATATTCAATATTCAACAATACGTGTACCAAATTAGAACCTTTTGTATGGCGTATTGACAAGAATGTGACGTGATTCAGGTTCCATCTTTCAACGGGTCGAGTTTTCTGCGTTATCCTGGTCTCGGATTCACCGCCCTCTCGTGGCTGGATCTTCAGATAGTTCTCAAGCCGAACTCCAACGACGGCGTCGTGCTCTACAATGGGCGTCGGTCGGACGGCGTCGGCGACTTCATGGCCGTCTACCTCAGTGACGGACACGTCGAGTTCACCTATGACCTTGGCACGGGGGCAGCTACAATCAGGTATAGTGGATGGATACATATTATTTATTCCGTATCCTCCAGAAATCGCAAATATTATTTGGTTTTCTTCCTGAAGTTTGATTGGTTGAAGCGGCGCCTTCCGCAAAACACAAAATATCGGAAGTTAAACCTTTCCTTGTTGTCCAATCAAATGATGGTGTTACCCAGAACAAATTGTAACATTTGGTTTTATGGTGTCATTCTCCTTAGGCATTAGCCCTCTACAACATATCTAGAATCCGCCAAAATCCGTGCACTGGACGTACTATTGAATCACTTTTTAAGTTAATTCCTCATGTTAATTTCATCTTAGCATAAAAAATAATTTCATGTAACTCCGATTTTGACGAAACTTTAAAACAAGCCCAAATGGGTCTTTGAGCTTTTTTCTCTAAATCTCATCGTTTGGGAAATATGTCCCTTCAAAAAGTCATATTTCACTTCTTATTAGACGATTTAGGTCACTTTGAGTGCAATTTGACGTTTTGCGAGGTCCATATTTCCCAAATGATGAGAATGTTACCTACAATTTCTTTTGGGATTTAAACATTTTAAACCCTGTTTTGACTGGACTATTGCTCCAAAGAAAGTGCGATTCTATGTGTCATTTGATAGTGGCTTGTAGGCGTAGCTTTTAAAATGACTGAAAACCTACCAAATGTGCGCTAAAAGCTTTCATCTTTGATTGATTCTTGGAAAAATTAGTACAATTGATACCTAATATCAAGAGATAGAGGAGTGTGTTGTTTGAATTGATCTGTAATCATGGCATGTGCTCTCCAATCCGAGCCATCCTCACCACAAATTGAAACGTGTGAATTACAATGCCGCCATTGTAACGCGACGCATTGTAGTGTGACGCATTGTAGTGCGGAATGCTGAGTCTGGTCTCTTGACAAGCCGTGATTGATTGGTGTTGGAACGCTAAGATAGATGGAGAGAGGACGGATTCTTCTCATTAGTCTGAAGTGCTCCTCGGAGCTAAACGCTGGAGAGGACGGATAACTTGTTGACACTATCTAATTGAAAGGAAGCTTTCCGCACGCAGCACGCTTTGGAAGATTCTAGTGGAGGTGTCAGATCATCCGATATGTATGTCCCTCGTATGTAGGGTTAGAATGTTAATGATAGCTAGGTGCGTATACGTCGTTTGTTTTATCTCACCCCAAATTCGAAGCTGATATAAATAATTTTGAATTACTTTCTGATTCTAAAAATATTAGGGGTATTTAAATATTTTTTCATTTCGTGCTTTTTGTTATTAGTTATTTTTCCCAAAGTTTTCTTTTGTGCATTTTTCTTATCAATCAAACCTTCTTTACATTTACATTTTCCCCTATTATCTAATGGAATATTATAAGAAATCTGAAATCATACTAGATCGACCAAGTCCACAACACTGAACATCCGGTTAAGAGTTGTTTGTTGAACAAAAGCCACATTTCTTTTTCTTTTATGCCTATTTGATGTTTTTAAAATCATAATAATTGTACACTCCCCCAAATAATAAACGGTACTCAAAAGAAAATGAATTGACTGATTAAGGTTTGATGGCATCATCCCATGAAGTCAGTGCTAACGCATTATCTAACTCTTTTAGGTGAGCTCTGATTTCATTGATAATAACAAGGATTGATTGTCAAGGAACGGGCCCAGCATCCAATACGTTTTGTACCAAGTACCGTTTATTATTTGGGGGAGTGTACATATTTTATTCAATTGTGTCTAGCTTTTTTGTCAGTATGAAGTCAATAACTTAATTTAAGTGTGCTTACAAAATATTATTTATGTATGTATCTTTTAAAACAATTTTTACATTTTCAAAAAATCACACATCAAAAATCGTATCCAGAGAATTCTAGCCAACATAAAGCAATACCAATTATTCCTGTGACATAACAGACCTTTAAAAAAAAGAGATTTCCAATACTCTATCTCTATTTTATCAATATGCGTACAAACAGACGTGTTTACCATTTCAATTTTGGTCACATTGAATATCAACATTGTAAACAGTTATAGCATGCTTACATCACAGTGCACAGCAATGCAGAATTGATTCAATTATTTGCACAAGTCGACATAAATGTTAAAATAGTATCAAAAGTCAAATAGTCATAGGTGAAAAGAGATGATTAAACTGAAAAGTCGACACTATCGAGTTCTTTGCTTCGCTCAACATTCAAAGTGATCTTTCTTCCGCACTTGAAACTTTTAGAAGCTGTCGTTCAAGATTAGAGAAGTCATTTTCAAGTTGTATTAAAGCTCTGAAGTTGAGGGGGGAGGGGGAGGTCCTCACCTAGTCCCTGCCGACAAACACCGCCCCTTCAACAATCTTCCGCCAATTTAACAATGTTACTCCATTAAAGAAACACTTTTCACAAGAAATTAGCTCTCAAATTACCGTACTTCCTGTGACATTCAACGTCTTCAACCAATTTGGCATTATTGGCTAACGTCGCGTCACTATCCACGTCTGAGGTACTTTCTGAATAAGTCACTTACAATCTAATCAATTTCACTAATTAGTAGAGAAGATGAATGGAATGAATTAAGTTATACGCGTCGTCTGAACTTGGTATGCCATATAGTTGGTTGGTACCCCTTGGGTGAGGAGTTCGAATTGGCCATAGAATTTAAGCTTCCCAAAGTTTATTTTATTTCTATAGCCTGACCCACGGTACAATTTATTAAGTCAGCCTAAACGCGACTAATAGGGATAATATTATGAAAGGCAATTTTACTTTATCCTAATTATGTTGGGCAAACCACTGTACTGACTATAGGCACCGAGTGTTCGCCACGAGTCAGAGAAATTAGCAACATTTGTGGGAAGATCGTCAACTGTTTTATTTCTCATTGGCCGTGACCTAGCAACCGATCAGATGTCAACAAATGTACTCAAAATATTTCGGAATCAGAACTTAGTCGCGCAAATTAATATTGTGATCAGATTCAGTGAAATTGTGAACACTTTGTTGTTAATATTTTGTAGGCGAATAAACATTAGATAAACTTGTGTAAATTTTAAGAATTGATAATGCGTAATATGTGCAGCAACATAACATATAACTGCAGCGACTTGGACGCCTTGCCAAAAGGTAAGCTTCCTTCCCACAGATTAGGTGGCTCTGTCTGTACTTTTGCAGTGCCATCTGTTGTCTAAACACGCTGCCTATAATTCCCGACTTTTTAAACTATAGTTCGTCCCACCCTAACGTGGCAGTAGATTCAGATTGTTTTATTTCCATAACATTTAAAGTATATTTCCAATTTTGCTTTTGTGCTAATTCGTTGTTCGACTTGGATAAGAAGTACATCTGGGAATAATCAAAATAATTGTTTTGCTGATTGATTCCACTGGCACATTAGGGTGGGACAGACTATAGGAGTCTTTTTCAGTCTAGAAACTAGGACATCGTGTACATCCAACAGGCGATATCTGTGCATTGGAAAATGGTTATTTTATTTTGCCGCTCTTACTTTACTTGCGTACGCACAATGCCCCATTGTTATACCAAGCCGTCTTTTAGGTTGGCTCACTAAAGGGTTTGCAAACTACTTGTTTTACGAGAAAATTCCAATCCAAAGATCTCTTGTAGGTTACTTGAGTAAGAATCTCTTTGCTACGTATGATCTGACTCTTGTCTTGACTGCCCCGCAGGAGCGTCGAACCTGTGAGCCTCGGCGATTGGCATGAGATTCGCGTCTCACGCACCGGACGCCTGGCGTCGCTGCAGGTCGACAACTCCCGCCCGCTACAGACGACGACGCCGGGCGCCTTCACCCAGATGTCCTTGCCGCACAACCTCTACATCGGCGGCGTCCCCAACTTCGACATGGTCTCGCCGAAAGTCAGAGTGCGGGCTTCGTTTGTTGGCTGCATACAGAAGGTATTTAGACTCTGACTGACGTGGACATGGAACAGGTTGGCTGAGTGATAACGCTCTGAACTTGTATTCCGGAGGTCCGACCTTCCTGACTGTTTTTTTTTCGTGGTATTCCCTCAGTCGACAGGCAAATGCTGGGAAGGTACCCTTTAATAGGCCACGACCGCCTCCTTCCTACCTTCCATACTTACCTAATCTTCACCATCATCTCCCAATCGTCCTCATAATCATTCATCCGTCGCCATTAGCCTCGCTGCGGAACAGTGCGACGTTAAGCCGCAGACAAAAAAAGACTGTTGAGGAACAAGACACTGCGATCTTGTTCGTGGAGTTTGAATAATTTAATAAGAAGTGACCTGGAAAGAGGTTCATTGGATGTAAAAGTTGATTGATTTAAAAGTAAAGTGAACGAAAAGACGAGGAACATCAATATCTAATATTCAAAGAAGAATCCAAGATCCGTTCAAAGGTAACATATTTTGCAACTGAACATAGATTTATATATTTGATAGAATCAAGAAACTTGTAGATTGAGTTCAATTCGATCAATTCGATGGTAACATTATTGCAAAATTGCAATATCGAAAATGACTTAGAAGAATGAATGCAAGCAAGAAAGTTTGTCTTTTATTTTGGAAACGATAGGTATAACATGGTTCCGCCACGCCCTCCACTCTGCTTTTCACTTTCTGCTGCACTTTCCTTTCAATCATCTACCACTTTGATTCTCTCACCATCAATCTTGAGTCACACCCGGCCGTGTTGCCAACACAACGTCATATATCTACTTGAATGACGGGAACTTAAATATGTTCAGATTTTTGTTATCGATAAAAAAAATCATTATAAAGTTTCTTGTTTACCTAATATTTAAGGAGTTCTTAAAGGCATGATCGACGTTCGTTGGTTGTGACCTCAGAAACTTGAATGTTATCTCCTCTATAACTTTCCAGAGGTTTTTATGTATTGCATTTTACATCAATCGACAGCAACAAATCGATTACATGATCCATTTTCTGCTAGTGTCACCAATTCATGCATCTTGTTTCTCGTGTTGCTAATGTTTCATTCAATAGAAAAATATCGTCAGGTACGATAGTTTGAAGTTGACCAAGAATTGTACATTTTCATATAATTTTCCAGTCACTTTTCCAAACTAATTTTAGACAAAATAAAAGCACGAAAAACAAGTCGCCTGTTATAAACACGAGAAAAACAAATATGTGATTCTGTCAAACGTCAGTTTGTGAAAGTAGTAAAATTAAAATCGAAAATAGACTCTGAAATCGAGCTTTTGTCAGTTGTGATCTGAGAAAAGCAACTTCACTAAGCGTATGGTTGTGTTTGTAACATTCTCTCATCATGTTCCAGGTATCCATCAACGAGGACGCCTTGCAGATCGTGTCCGCCGCTCTGGGTGGCGTGAACGTGAACAACTGTCCGCACCCGTGCGTGACACGGCCGTGCGGGGAACTGTCACGCTGCGTGCCGGAACGTGACAGCTACAGCTGCGCGTGCTACCGCGAGGGCCAGTGCAATCAGCCAGTCACGTCTCCAGCCAGGTTCCTCGGGGACAGTTTCCTACATTATACAGACACGGACACGTTAAGAAGGTATGCGTAATACACTGCGTCTTGATTAGATATGGCCAACTCATTATGTTGTGATAAAAACTTACCCCCTATCGCGACTAACAGTTGTACACAGAAAAAGTAAACGTTGCCTAGATTGATTAATATTGTATACAGAGGGATAATTTGCAAGACTGGTTTTATTGCTAGCTTTTATCACAACATAACGAGGCGTCTGTACACTTGGCCAAAGTAAAAGCGGATTGGTTGATAAATATTTGATGGCATCAAAATCATCCCATTATGTCTGTGTCAGTGGTGCTTACGCATCATCTAACTTTAGTAGGTTAGCTCTGATTTCATTGATAATAAAAAGGATTGATGGTCTAGGAACCTGACGTTCGTTTCGCTGAAATTCGTTTCACTCACACATCGTTTTTACTTTGGCCGTGGGTATCCCATGCACTTACGAAAATATGGAAATATTGTTTGAGAAATTGAATCAATTTTGTCCCTCGAGAGCTCGAAGTCAAATGGAAGTCTGTCATTGTCCGCCATTACGTGAGTTCACACTATTAAATCCAATTCTTTAAAAAAATTAGATCAATTGACACTGTAATGCGTAGTAAAAATTCGTGTTTTTATTATTGTTTCGTTGAAAATCCCATAATGTTAATGCATCTTCTTATTCATACCACGTTGCCAAAGTTTTCACAATGGGGAAGTCTCCTTAAAATTAGATTTCAGAATAATAGTTATTTTATGAAAGTTGAGATGTTGCTGAATACAGTTTTGGTAATATTTTTGTTGTGAGATGAAACGTTTTCAAGGAATTAATTAACAAAGATTGATACATTTCTTACAAATTTAAAACAGGATAATTGACAATGACATCACAATTTGCTATATTGCCAAGGCAACAAAGGAATCACCATGGTAACACATTGTTGGAGGCTTGGAAATGACATCACAATCCTGATTCTTGTAGCCTGCCGTTTTTCCTGCCAAAATTTCCAATGACATTTAAATTTGATTATTATGAATTACATTTTTAAATTTCGCTAGTGATAAGTGTGTTTGTCATTGTTATTTGTGTTGAATTTTACAAATTAAGAAGACTTCCCTATTAAATCAGAGCTCCCGGTCTTGTCGACTTGATTTCTATTCGATTTGTATCATGGGGTGGGATTAAATAAAATGATAACTTTCTTGTCACGGTGACAAGCTTCTCACTCAATGCTATTTACGGCCTTCTAGGGACTTGTCACCGTGACAAGGAAGTTATCATTTTATGTGATCGCACCCCTGGATGTTTTGCCATTCTCTGTGACACTTCTGTATGTTGCTCTCTCCTCATCATCATCATCATCATCATCATAACACTTTTGTCCTTGATTGTTGTCAGGATCGTGAGCTACAAAGTCAACATCAACATGAGGTTCAGGACAAGCTCGGCGTCGGGCTTGCTGCTGTGGAGCGGACGTCGCGACGACGCGAGCGACTTCCTGTCTCTGGGCGTCGTCGACGGACTCATCCACTTCCGGTTCGACCTTGGCAGCGGCGAGGTCGACATTGTCTACAACCAGACGCGCGTGGACGACGGACTCTGGCACCGCGTCAAGCTCACCAGGTATCACAACCACGTCATAATGTGTTTTGTTGTAAATACAACGTCAGTTTTATTGCGGAAGAGAAAGTTTGAATTACTATTTACGCTGAGCAAATATAATCAACATTTAAAAGTTTTGATTACAGCGAAAACGTGTGATAGTTAACATACACCATTCAAACGTCTCCTAAACGCATCCCGCAACACAGTTATGTAATGCGGGCTGCATCGTTAAACCGGCTCCTCCACCAAATATAATTCAATTCACAATTCTCCCTCAAGTGAAAATGTTTACGCGTGTATTTGTTAACAATGATTAATTGTTATTTCTAGATTGTAAATGGATGTTTTTCTGTCTAGAAATGAACAAGAGGGCTCCGTGATTGTGGACAACGGTGCGACTGTCAACCAAAGATCTCCTGGCCGGCTACGGCAGCTCAACACCAACACAGGGCTATTTATTGGTGAGTCAAGAGCAGACTAAACTCTGGTTAGTGACAGTTTCCTGAGAGAAGTATTCAATTAGACGTCACACGCTAATTGTAATCTAATGACGTGCAAGTTTGTAATACTGTCCTTATAGTATAAGTATTTCCAACTGTCTCCTGATAACAATTTTTTAATAAAATAAAAAAAATGGCGCACACTGTGAAGAAAACAGAGACAAATTTTAGTGTAGTAGGTATTAAATAAATATAAATACGAGTACGCCACCTTGACAGTTCAAAATATCTGTACCTTAGAGGTAGAAGTCTATTTTAATGATTCTTGAGGTGAGCTCAAAAACCAGTGATTCTGCCTTCATCCAATTATATTTGTAGAATATGGACTTCCGGCCTTCTACCTCTGAATATACTCTATAAAGATTTCACTACACAAAATATATCTAGTCAACTAGCATTGGCATGTTGACTGCAGTTGACAAATTGATAGTCATTCACTATCTCTACCTATAGAGCTACATTTATCAATTTGTTCGTTGGCTTTTCACCATTATTGACCATGTTTTACAATCATCAGTGATACATACCATGTAGACGAAAAACAATTCAATTTGGTTATTTCGCCAACAACGACATGATAACCAGAATGTGTGTGGTTTGTCCTGCAGGCGGCACCGACGAGTACCACCAGAAGATCGGCTACGACCACGGGATCGTCGGCTGCGTCTCGGACCTGATCCTCGACACCGACTTCCACGTCCACCTCCTCCAGATGGCGTCCACAACACGCAACGTCGACCGGTGCGGCTAGCTCAGTCGGTAACACGTCGTCACGAGGCCTTAGTGTACTTCTCTTGCATTATGTTCCACACAGAATCAATAGCAAAGTGAGAGGCGTCTGGAAGATGGAGAGTCAATATCGACATTTGGACGCAATTGAAACGTCAAGCAATATCCCTCCGGTGGTATTCGACTAACTGGAATATCATCAATTGGGCCATTCTACACGTCAATTGAACATACAAATAGATATTTACTATTGAAAGAGACTAGTGAGTGAGTGTACTGACATCTGGAGGAGCGGCGTTGACGCGTTTTTTTTTTGATTGTGAAAAACGATCCTTTTGAGATTTGAGACTTTCTGTGTACAATTCTAATTAAGACAAGCCATAACGTCCAAGAAGAGGCTTCACAGTTTGTAGAGTATATCACATTGGAGTAATGAATCTTCTTGTTGCTAGGAAGCAAGAGTGAATGATACCGCAAATCACACTTTTCACCCCTACCCCACACCCACGCATGTAAGAAGCTGTAAAGAAGAATCCACATATGAAGAAATATGGTATTTATCATGAATTCCATTCCAGCTTTTGAAAGAGGCTATGAGATATGTCACTCATGGTTCATTTGGTTGAACAATTGTATAAAACTGATTCGTAACCCAAGAAATACGTGTATGATATTAATTAAATGTCACAATGTTAGTGCTTTTCGTGTATAAAAGCCAAAAAATTTGCATAATTTTTGTGGAAAAACGAAACTAATTATTTGCACCTCACACTACTGAATTTTGATGTGCTCCGATAGACGTGTGTTATTTGAATTTTTGGCACAACAGTGGTCGAGTTTAGAGCTGTACTCAAAACAGCCTGCGTCACTAAACTTAACTCTAATATCTTTACACCTTCCTTCACACGCAAAAAAATACTCTGATTTCAATCGAGTTGCATTCGAATTCAACAAATTTGCTGAAATATCTCCACTATTTGATAAGTATGATGTAGAATAACCACACAGTATAAATATTATTGTCACCGAAAAAATAAGATGTGCAATAGTAAAATTGATTCATGAATTGTTTCTGGAACATATCATTTTGTGAGGAGTGATCAGTAGGTTTAGTTTTGTATGTAATTTATGTACAATAATCTGAAAACTACGTCTGCTGATGTGTTTTTCTTGTAAAATAGATCTGATTGTAATAAGACGTAAGTAATGCAGTGAGTACTGAAAGAGAAGGAAAAGATATCATGATTGTAGATATCAGTAGGTGAGTCAGTTGTGTAATTGATACTGATTTGAAGCCGATATTTCATGATGCAAATATGAGTGTATATAGCAGTTGTCAAAATTAATGAATTATTATCACATCGTGTAAAATCGGCTTTATATTTGAACATGTTTCATGAATCACTCAGGATGTTTCTTTTTAGTCGTGTCTATAGTCCTTCATTTCAAATACTGTGACTCATCATAAAATACTATCTAACATTGTTTGGTCATTCATTGTTATAAATTGACTTAAGAAAAGTGAGTTCATTATTGAATCCATATTTGAATGTGCATTAGTACTCAGTACCCACAGCCACATCGATAGACTTATTCACAGATTATCTGCTTAGCTCTGGTTTCTAAAAAAATTATATGAAGTTTTTTTTTATGAAGTTTGACTGCATATGAAAATTTTCAGAAATTTGTGAATTGGACTATTGAGTACTAGTCACAAAGAAATGTGCTTTTAGTAAATTCGATCACCATTATGTATTTGCAATGAATGGCTGTGCACTTTAAGCGACTTGTAGTAATAATGACATTTCAACGAACTATGAATGAGTCTATGAAAGAATTCGTGTTGTAGATTTATAACGTAAGAGATCTCTGCAATCAAAAATAAAATATGGGAATATAATTACAGATTACCAGTATTGTTGATTTCATTATCTTCCTGCACCTATGAGTTCCATTCTAAGTCAATCCTCCATTGTTAGAGAAAATCCAATGATAACTTACTAGAAAAACGCTCAGTGTAACGCGTAGATGAGCGAGCACGGGTACGTGCAAATTCTCGAACCGGAAATGCGTACACAACGCACAGTAAACATATCCATCCATATTGAATTGAAATATGAGCCACTCAATCAACATAAAAGTATATGCTTTTCATCGAAACTTGAAAATAGCATCTAAGCACCCTGGTACATAAAGCAAATCAGATTCAATTCAATTGGCACTGGAAAATATTAATTTCGATACTTCATATCTGACAGCTATTAAAAATGTCAATAAGTTCATACGTTCTTAACTGATTGGGATGCACATTTGTAAAATAAATGACATTGTTGGTCTTAATTGATCATGCAAAAATGAGTTTGATCAGAAGTATCGAAGATCATTTTCATTTTTCAACCTATCAGGAGATGTTTATTTATATTTTAACCAATGAATGGATTTCAAAAAAAATTAAGGTCTGCAAACAGAAATGTTGTATCTACATGTGTGCAAAATTTCAGCTCGATCGAAGAAAACCTCTTACATGTATAGCCAAATATGAGTTTGATCAGATTAATCGGAGACCATTTTCATTTTTCAACCTATCAGGATATGTTTATTTAAATTTTAACCAATGAATGGATCTCAAAAAAAATAAGGTCTGCAAACAGAAAAGGTTGTCTCTACATGTGTGCAAAATTTCAGCTCGATCGAAGAAACAATGCAGAAAAAAACAGAGGTCCGTGCCAAAAGACTGCGTTAGGTATAACTTTTGAACCGTTCACATTATGAAAAATAATTAGCATAACGTATTCATCGTCAGCCTCAGCAATGTAGATTAAAATAAAGTATATCCGAACTCGACTCAAAGCTCGACTTTAGACACAAATATTGTAAAATTTATATAAGTTTGGTGATTGTTAAGCTCTACTAAAAGTTAGTATAGTATTTACTTTTCGCATTTCTCATAATGTGATAGGTAAAGGTTCGTACAAAGTTGTTATGACGATATTGGGAAATATTATCTCCAGGGTTTACCTTCGAGTGCCGCCGAAATAAAGTTCAAAATTCACTAGAAATAAATGATGAATTAAGAAAAGAAAATTGCGTCAATTATCATAAAACTAAACATGTTTTTAAAGATTCGTGACTATTATTTTTAAAGTAATTCAAAGTTTTAGGATATTTCGTCATACACTACAGTCCCGAGGAAGATTTTGATATGAAAATCAAAACTGTTGACTAAAATAAATAATTTTACAAAAAAAAAACATTACGAAATATCCTAAAACCTTGAATTACTTTATCATAAAACTGTCAAGCATAGAGCCAGATAAACGATAAAAATAAGTAAAAAATTAATTCGCTTGCAAACGTAGGGGTTTGCTTTTTAGACAATTTATTGTCAGTTGAGCCTTGATCCTTGCCTTTCACATATTATTTTATTTAATAATGGAAGGTTTTTTGACAAATAAAGATGAACAACACATAAAAATAGTAAATGATCTCTTTAATTTGTATAATAATAATGTCCAAGACAATGTGCAACATTTCGAAAGAACAAAGCTTAATTAGTTCAATATAAAACATTACATTGCAACATTTCGCGAACACATTTGAAATGCACCGGCAGCCCAGTGGCTTACATGCCCTATAAAATCGAGATTTGTTTAATTTTAAATCTAGTGGAAAAACATACTACGTTACTTACATAATATATTAGGCCTATGGTGCTACCTAATGTGAATTACATTTTCATTCCTGTTCTTATGAAAATTACACTTTCCTCCTTTTTACCTTTACACGGTCAAGAACAAAGTAAAAGTGTTTTTGCAAACATTAATACAGAGGAATAATTACGTCTCAGGGGAAAGGTTTACCTTGTGATGGTGTAGAAATATTACCTATGTGCACAAATAAATTAAATTCGTTCCTTAGCAAAGCATTGAATTCATACCATTCGAATACAATTATTTTTAGTCGCAACTTTGGAAAGTATCAAACATGATAAGTTTAATTGACAAGATCCAAGTTAGAGGCAGTGAGTCCGAAAAGACGCTAAGACTACCACTTGACTACTAAGACGAAGCGCCAATGATTCAGACTGTCGAATAATTAATAAAATATTTTATATAATCGTGTAAAAAACAGCATGGAAATGAGGTATTTACATCAGTAATAAATCAGAAGGGACGCCATACATTGAAACCAGCTGGACCAATTGAAACGAAAATTGCTACAAAAGATTAGATAGGCAAGTCTGCATTTTCTATTTTACATAAAATAACGTCAAGATGTTTAAAATCCATACGCTTTTATAGAAATTCCGAGTTATTTTTTTAAATTACTTTTTGAATAATTGTGTTGGCTTTCCCACTCTTTATGATATCATTTCTATCCATAGTGCTGAATTTTTTGGATTCCTTTATTTTTTATGAGATTTGACCATACATCCTGGATTTGACTATACCTAGGTACCTATGCTTTTACACAGGAGTGTTTTTCTTTTTTAATGGGGACGCCGTTGAGTTTATAATAAGTTACATAATAAGTTTATGGACTAAAGAAAATACGCGAGTGGGGATTGGTGAACCCCAAAGTTCAAAACTTCTATGGAGTCCATAATTATTAATCGGTATAGGTACTCATACCCATACCCAAACCCAAATTAAATTCATATTTATGGGTATGCATTTTATATACTTTTAGCACTTAGCAGTAGTAACAATACACTGACGAAAAAAATAAAATAATTTATCAATTGAATACAGCGCAGAATTAGTCAATGATACGTGCAGGTTCAAGTGTAGAAAAAATGCTTTCCGCTCGATTGGAGTGCCGAAATTGATTTTTTCATAATTATCGATTGTTTACATCATTCTTAATATTACCTGACGTGCCTTCAATTTTTTTGGTGGGCATCTTGGAAAATATGGCGGAAAACGTAAATTGTACAAATTATTTAATTGTTGGTAGAGGAAAGGTTGAAAAATTATGAAATAATTCACTAAAACAAACGTAAATATGGCGACTTGAAAAAAAAATACGCCGTGAACGAATTTTATTTTTTCATTGTTGGAATTGAACAATCACGTTTCTGTGTTTTTTTGCTCGCTATTTATTACGAAACGCGTGGACTTAGACTAAAATATGTGGAATTAAAATTTGTAGACAATTTCATTTTAAACAATATGCGTTTAAATTTTTTTTTTTTTTAATTTTGTAAAAATTTTGTAAACGGCGTATTTTTTTTTCAAGTCACTAAATTTGAGTTAGTTTTAGTGAATTATTTCATAATTTTTCAATCTTTCCTCTACCAACAATTAAATAATTTGTAAAATTTACGTTTTTCGCTCGTTTTCAGCCATATTTTCCAAGATGGCCACCAAAAAATTGAAGGCACGTCAGGTAATATTAATTACCAATCGATAATTACGAAAAAATCAATTTCGGCACTCCAATCGAGCGGAATTACATTTGCTCCCCTACTATAAGCATCACAATTTTAAAAAAATCTAGGTACTCAGTTTTCCAGAGTCTAGTTTTATCGACAGAAAAAAATTGGTAACAAATTGTCTCGATAGTTTTTGTTATAATTTTGCACAGCCCCCAGATGTTCGACATTAAACGCCGTTTTAAAAAAACTAGATTAATCCCCAAATAATCAAAATGCCCAAGTTTTATAAATGTTATTAACATACACAAATGTAATTTGTAGAAACTTTATTAATAATCACAAACACATTATAATAGTTGGTAGATAACTACTAGCTAATTAGTTGAAATAATAGCATTGGCGAATGTGTGGACTTTCTACGATCGATTGACCAAACTGTTCACTCGTGTATAAAAATTAAAATGTCACAAAAATTGGTAGCGTTTGCTCATTTCGGGATGTGACCAAAACAATTTGATCTACTGATCAATCTTTTTCATTATGGTGTTTTAATAAGAAGAAGCCGAGAAGGTACATTCTTCTACAATTTACTGAGGGGTTACTTAGTGGAAAATGAGTTGACATTCAGTCTTGTTGCGAAAATTGTGTGTGCACTGTGTACCCTCAAAGATAAAATGATGAAATAAGTAATTTCTGTGGATATTGGACAGTACCTACTTATGATCGGCTTTTATACTTTCAAGTGAAACACTAAATTTGTCCAGGAAGTATTGGCTGAAGTATTTAACAGTCAACTGACTGGTCAATGAGCGAAAAAGTAGGTATTTGACCCGGTCAAATCCCATCCCTACATATATTATACATATATATACAATATTCTTACACAAACTAGGTACAGTCATATTCAGAAGTTGTTTGATCCTCTTTATGCCAACGTGCTAAACTTCCGAATGCGACAGTATCTACTAATAATATATTATTTACCGAGGATATAAAAATTCAAATTGATAAGTAGTTCTGTGTTCATTACATCATAACATATTTTGGAAATATACAGTAGCAGTACCTAGCATGTTACTACCTATTATAATGTAAAATATTAAAACAAACATTTAGACCCATTCTTCATTTGTTTCATAAAACGCAAAAAGCCCAATAAATTTCAAAAACCACTGGGTAATTCTTAAAAGACTCAAGATTTTTTACAACTCTGATTTCAGAAAATCATTCAAAATGAAATGTAACTTCATATACATTTAACGGCAATGAATAATGATTATAATGAGACGGTAACTGAAGGTTTGATTAACTGGGCCATACCATTAGGAAGTAAAGAAACCTGCAAACTGAGGTCTTGCTACCTTGAAATTTGCTCCTCTTAACCTGCCGAGTGAAACCATTCATGGGCCGAAATAAACATTGTTAAATTGTTATTCCTCAGCTATGGAGCATAAACCTAATTTTCTTCTTAAAATTATTTCCTGGAAAACTGTCATCAAACTTTGAATTTTGAATTTTTTACTAATATTATTAATGAAACCAATTTCCTAGAGAATTGTTTATTTTAGTTCTATTGGAATAATCTTCGTATCTCAACTGCATCATGAATGGACACGACTTGCACATTTATAGAAACTTTCAAAGATAATCGAGGCACATAAATCGTTAGCTCATATTTATTAATTGATGAATTAAAAACTAAAAAAAATTATTAAAACCCCGCATGAGTTATTTAACAGCACGTTAAAATGATTTATTTTTATTACTTACTGATAATGGGTCCACTAAAGGTATAAAATAGTGAATTATAGAATAGATTAATTTAAGAAATTAATACCATCTGTCATAGCAAATGTTGAATATTAATATGTGGGCGAATCAAGAATTATCCGCAATGTGTAGTTCTATTTTGTGTTGGATGCACTGTGATGAGAGCTCGTAAAAACACAGATACATTATTTCCTGGTACAGCATTGCTGCATTGCTGATTTAACTTTGATATCAGAATGTCCACTCTGTTCTTTTCTGGTCTCTCTCATTATTTAAAAACCAAATATAAGAAGCAAGCAGCAGTAGCTGCCTTTATAACTCAAGGCAGCAGTTATAAAGGCCTTTCTATACTCAAGGCCTGAACCAGCTGTACCAGCGGCTGAAATGTATCCAAAAATTTCTGCGCAGTATGGGCTCTTTGAGGAACATTGTTTTACGAAGGGATGAAAAGGTTAACAAAATTCGCACAAGTGAAAAGCTTGAAGTAGCCGGACACCAGTTCACTTCCACTGCTGATGGCATTGATCGAGTAAATGATAATACGACGGCTGTTGATGAAGTGGCAAATCATCTGTAAATTACTCATTTTTCTGCCCAAAGTTTTCAAAGCCTTTGAGACCCCAATACGCTTCAGCCTACATAAACCGAAAATGTGCCCGTCTTTGGTGCAAACAAAAGCGAAGTGGCCATGTGACAAGGACAACCGAAAATGAACTTACTACCTATCTACATAAAATCAAAAGTGCAGTAGGTAATGACTTGAGAAAGAGCCTATTTTTAGTTATGCAAGGTCGAGCTCACCACATTGCAGCCAACGGAATAAAAGTTCGTTGCAGATAATTGAATTATCCTAAAATAATCATATGTACAAGGAATTGCAACGTTGTCATTGCATTTCTGCAGATTACATGAATCACCGAGCTTTGGCATGCATTTTGGGTTTTCGTGTAAAAGTAATTGTATCAAAATTGTCATTCAAAACTGCAAAGCCAGGTTTGCAATGCCTCGGATGAACTGGCCAAGAGTGCATAGGTTTGAGAAAGTAGTTTCGTTGGATCTTTCCATCAACCTACAGATGTAGTAGGTACTCAAAGTCAAAGTCGAGTTGAATTGAACATTGAACACACGGAAAGCACTCGAGATTGTCACACATCAGTAGGTACAAATTTATAAAGCAATCACTTGAATCTTACAGTAGGTAACCTGATGTGTCTACTAATTAAGATAGAAAAGTTTAACCTGAGATTAAGATCGAGCCAACTTAATCTATATTGTGAATCTGAGCAAAATTGTCACATTAATATGCTGCTATACTTTGCCGAGTCATTGATTAAAATAACATAAACCAGCAGCTGCCTACTTCTGTCATTCAAACATTATTATAAAAATGATATTGTAATTAAACCTGTGGATTAATGTAGAACCCACCCACTACACAAAACTAAAATTTGCAGATATTCTAATTGTATTGTGATAAGCAAGAAGCATCAATGTACTAAACCGACAAGAGATAAATTCGTCTACAATGAAAAGGCATGGCAGGGTGCAAAGAATGGCTTGGTACTTAATTCTCCTCATTACCAGAATCACTGGATCGAGTGGAATCGGAGCCAGATTCTGAACTGCCGCTGGTGTCGCTGTCAGATTCTGAATCCTCGGATAACTCGTCTGGAATTCTCCCACTGGCCTTCATTCGCGAGTATTCTTTAAGTTCTTCCTGGGACAAGCTCTTGAGGAATTTCTCAAAATTCTTAATGTACTGTTGCTTTCTTTCGGCAAGATCCTTTCGAAGCCTACTCTTCTCAGACTCAGGTACTTCGGGCCAGGTTTGAAGGCCCTTCTTCTCTCTCTGAGCTAGAGGGATATGTGTCGCCGTCTTCATGAAATACTCCAAGAAAAGAATGCACACATTCACCGGTGGCTGCGGAGGCTCGTTCTTGTAGAGGGTATTTGGTCTGGGGCTTGCTTGTTTGGCTTCTTCTACTACTTCTATCTCAGGTTTTTTTTTCGTGGGTTTTGGTTTCGGCGCATGTTTTGTGAGCTTGCGTTTTGGCTGATTCTTTGTTAATTCCTCTGCTTTTTTTTCTTCTGACAGTGATTCGAGGTAGGTGGCGTATTCAAGTTTGTACTGATCCAAGAGGTGGGCAACTTGTTCCTTGTATTTGTTCTGATCGTCTTCGGACATGTCCTTCCATAATTGTGAAATTCTGAACATGCGCTCTTTAGCCGGAGTTTGCTTGATCTCACTGCTTACTAACATTAAACGACTGAATAAGCTGTAGCCAGAGTTTGGAGGCTTCTCTGGCTTTCCAGCAACCTTCTCAATGAGAATTCTCTCATCTTTTGTGAGCACTGATTTGAATCCTGGTGGCACGAAGTCTGGGTTATCGGACTTGTAAACTTTCAAATCTTCTTGGTACTTTGATTCCTCATCGATAACTCTTGTGATGTACTCGGCTTTCTTCCGGTCTGACAGAGTGCGCCACTGGTCCTTACATTTTACCAAGAATGCTGTTTTATCTAAGTTTACATCATCTTTATGTTTACGAAATTTGTCATTGCAGAATAATTTAAATGGAGTGGATGGTTTCTGCGGTCCAGTGGTGACAACGCGGCTGAATTTTGAGTCCTTCGAAGTCGGCTTGGGAACTTGCCCTGGATGGTCGCGATAGAATTGTTCCATCTTTGAATCGTAGAGACGTCTCTGCTCTGCTGCCATTTCCGTATATTTCTGTTTCTTTTTATCAGGCAGTGACTTGTACATCTCAGCAATGACCTTAGATACTCCCGTCATTTCCAGTTTTGGATGTTCCTTAGCAACTTTATCCTTCTTCTCCAAGTAGAAAATCATGTAAGTGGACAAAGGCCGCTTTGGCAAGTCTGGATGTCTATTCCCTCTAGAGCTACGATAGAAGTTCGTCCAAGGCTTTGTGACCCACTCCTTGGCGTCATCCAGCACCTCACGTAATAAACGAAATCTCCGCAGACGCAACTGAATGTTATTCCACATTTCACGGCACTGTTCTGCTGAATGATCGCCAAAGCAAACCTCATCCCAATCCAGTTTCTGTACTCTAGATTCTAGCTTAAGGTTGTCCTTGGGAGGAATCGCATGATCCATACGTGAAATTAATTCCATTAAATCTGGCTCTGACCAGTCAACTTCTGGGAGCAGTTTTGTTGGTTTCTTCAATGACTTTTTAGTTCCGTCTATGATGTCTTCAATGTCAAGGTCAATACTGTCGGAGTCTTCATCAACATGTTTCGGGATGAATTTTTCTCGCTTGACGAGAGGATTGGCCTTGGTCTTGCTGGATCCACTAGTTCCAGGATCATCCAAAGCACTAGGTCGCTGTTTCTTAGGCACCTGCACATCTTCCAACAACTCAGCACTGCGGATGGAAGACTTTTTCTTTCTTGAAACCATGGTTGTCTGTTGGTCTTGAATTCCAGCTAAGTATCCTGGCAATTTCATCACCACCCACAGACAAGTTTCTGAGGTCTTTTATCGAACGCTGAAAGAAAGAATAATGTTTGTGCAATGTTTCCAATAACTTCCTCAGTACCTACCCAGTAGATCAGATAACAATATTATGAACAAAAAAATCAATTGTTTGAATGTGACAAGGTAGTACGAAGGTAGGTACTATACGAATAAAGTCTCAGCATATTACTCTACAAGTCTACACAGAACTATTGTTTTTTCAGATATCACCGAATAAGCAAGTTAATCTCTAAGTCCACGGTGCCGCAATCGGCAGGAAACATAAACATAAGTAGGTACTTCTGTTTGCAAGGATATGGAAGGTCTAGCCCAGATGATTTATTACGAAGATGCGTGAGTGTCATCACGGCACAATCAAAATAGGTAGTACCTGGACAGTTTTTACTCTGGTCTGCTGAAGCAATTAAAAGAAGCTGTAAAGGAAAAACGCCGAGGAAAATTGAAGGAAATGTAGTCGACTCCTTTGCCGATGGACGCAGAGGTCGACTTGCTTATTCGGTAAGATCATCAAAAATAAGGCCGCAATTATGCTAGGTAGGAGGACAATTAATCTACTACCTAGGTATGGTGCACTAGGACTGCCCCATGTACTAGGCATAGTATATCACAAAACTGCTTGAACGCAACCTTCAAGTATCATAATATTATGAAAAGTGTCCCAAGACACTTTTCACTATTCTTCTTCCTGGCGTGTCCCAAGCCTATGCAAGACATGCACAATTTATAGAAAAATATTTTCTGTTCCTTACATGCCAAAGAAGCAGAAAATGTTACTCTTTTATGTTAAAGATAAATAAATTATTTACAAAATAATGTATATTGAAATAAAAAATTGTATTTACCGGAAGAATAGAACACTTGACAGTTTTGAAGAGAAAGCAAGTTTTAAAATTACAAGTAGGCAGCCATATTTAGATCAACAGACTGAACTGAATTCGGACAGGTTCGCCAACCTTATAAAACTATTCCAGTGCAAGACTCAAAATTTCACTCTCTTTAGGTCCAAGGTTCAAGGATCTCTCCTAACACTGACTAATACAATAAATATACATCAAAGTGTAAAATAAAATGATAATTCGAACTAATAAAGAAAATGCTACAAAGTTGTTGAATTCCAATTCACCAATTCATATTGGTGCACCTGTAAACAAGTGCCTTGTGTTGTGATTGGTTTAAAATCCAACATGTCGGGTTGTTGATGAGAAGTGACAGAAAATTTTAAGTTCTTCATATTTACTTCGAAATTGTTAAAGGTAAAATGTCAACTACTGTGTCGAGTACTTCTTCCAATAATTCAGGGGATGACAGCTTTGATTTTCTGTTCAAAATTGTTTTAATTGGTGATTGTGGAGCTGGTAAAACTTGCGTTGTTCAGAGATTCAAGTCTGGCACATTCATAGAGAGACATGGTAGCACTATTGGTGTTGACTTTTCTATGAAAACTGTCATTGTCGATGGAAAGAGAGTGAAGGTAAGCTAATGATTAAGTACGTTTTTATTAATAATCCTAAAAATAGTATATAGGTAAGTACAGAGTAGGTACAGGTTATGGACGACCGTAACCTACCTAGGTCTACCTGAGGTAGAAAAAAAATAAGGTTTGGCCTAGGTACCACCTAGTTAGTAATACCTCTTGAATGGTAATTACATATTTGGTTATAAGGTAGGGCAAAATATGACATCATTTTTATCGTCTTTGTCTTTCAGTTACAAATTTGGGATACAGCAGGGCAAGAAAGATTTCGCACAATAACTCAAAGCTATTATCGTTCAGCTAACGGAGTAATTATAGGTAAGAATCATCTTTAATCTTTATGAAAACAATTGTACCTAGGTAGGTACCTACTGTGATGTTGGCTAGAACTGATGATCTAGAAGGCAGTGCCAACAGGAAGTGAACATAGTCTCTAGTGTGACTAGAGTGGTTACATTGTTAGTTGCTGGCTGTTTTAGAATAAAGAAGACTACCACATTATATTCTTATAATTATCTGTTTCAATTAAATAACTTATGTAGTTTATTAAGTATTGATTGATAACAACACATGGTGGCGGCGCGTGAGTAAGAAAACCAGTAAATTTACGCAGTATTACGTTATTTTCGGTGTAAGAAAAGCAAGAAAAATGGTGCTCGGAGATGAGGCCAATGTTCATGTTCAACAACAGCCATTACCTCAAGCCGATTCTACTACTCAATTACAACCACCTCCAAAATTCGACTTCACCGATCCACAAACATGGACCAGGTGGATTCGGAGATACGAGCGTTTCCGTATTTCAAGTTGTCTGGACAAAGCAAGTAAGTCAAGACAGGTCCATCATCTCATTTACTGTATGGGAGATGAAGCGGAGGATATCTTACTTTCTATGGAGCTCACTGCCCTAGAAGAAGATGATTATGAATTGGTTGTAGAAAAGTTTAATTCTCACTTTGTCAAAAGGAGAAATGTGATATTTGAAAGAGCCAAATTCCATCAGAGGAAGCAAGAAGAGGGGGAATCAGCGGCTGAGTTTATAACATCATTGTATACATTAGTAAAACATTGTGCGTATGGAGCACTACAGGAAGAACTTATCAGAGATAGGTTAGTGGTAGGTCTTAGAGACACCAAGTTATCCGAAACTTTGCAAATGGATGCAGAGCTAACTTTGAAGAAGGCCATCGATAAGGTCCGAGTACATGAAGACATTCGAGGTCAGCAGAAGATCCTGAGGGGGTTAGAAAGCAATGATGCGAATGTTGATATGGTTAAATCAAATAAACCTAAGTTTCAGCATTCAGGTGCCCGTTCTCACCAGCAACAGGAACATTTCAAGCCGTCGAGCAGCTACAGTGGTCAGAATAAATCTGCAGACCGCTGTACCAGATGTGGACGCACACCATCTCACCCGATACGAGATTGTCCAGCGAGGGAGGTGAAGTGCAGAAGCTGTAACATCATGGGCCACTTCGAGAAACACTGCCGCAGTAAGAAGAAGCAGTCAACGGTACACGAAGTGCGAACCGGAGGCCAGCAACCCGAAGTATATCTAGGTACGATAGACGGGGACACCACCGACGACCCATGGTTCGTGACACTACTAGTAAATGGTAAGCGAACACAATTCAAAATTGACACAGGTGCCGATGTAACTGTACTCTCGGAAGAGGAATACAAATCCAGGTTTTCCAAGCATAAGCTTAGTCCAACGACGAAGACACTTCTGGGACCAGGACGAGCAACCTTAGATGTCAAAGGTCAGTTTAAAGCAACATTTCAAGTAAAACAAAACAAGTCTGTTCAAGACATCTTTGTGGTCAGCAACCTAAGCAGTGCACTACTGGGCCGACCAGCAATCAGAAGTTTAAACCTAGTTCAGCAGATCCACGCGGTAAAGCAGATTGATCCACTGAGCCAAGGAGACGTCAAGAAAGAATACCCATCTCTGTTCACGGGATTGGGTGAATTGAAAGGCGAGTACAAGATACGGCTCCAAGCTGGAGCAGAACCATTCGCCATCGCCGTTCCACGTCGAGTAGCAATACCACTCTTGCCAAAGGTAAAAGAGGAACTTGAGAAGATGGAGAAAGCAGGTGTTATCTCCAAGGTCGACGAGCCAACAGATTGGTGCGCAGGAATGGTGGTAGTGCCGAAGAAAAATGGAAACGTAAGAATATGTGTAGATCTTACACACCTGAATAGAAGTGTCCAGCGGGAGCGTCATATTATGCCTGCTATGGAAGAAACCTTGGGACACCTAGGTAGAGCAACTGTGTTCAGCAAATTAGACGCGAATTCGGGATTCTGGCAGATCAAGCTTTCCGAAGAGTCACGTAAGCTCACAACCTTTATTACTCCCTATGGTAGGTATTGGTTCAACAGGGTTCCATTCGGGATAACTTCGGCACCAGAAGTGTATCAAAGGAAAATGTCGGAACTACTCGAAGGACTACCCGGAGTAGTATGTCACATGGACGATGTTCTTATCTTTGGGGAAACAAGGAAAGAACACGATCAACGACTGTCAGCAGTGCTTACAGCAATCAGTAATGCAGGTGTCACACTGAATGAAGCAAAATGTGAATTTGGTGTCAGCACAGTCAAGTTTCTGGGTTACATTCTAGGAGAGTCTGGAGTGAAAGTTGATCCCAGCAAGACATCAGCAATAAATCTCATGAAAAGTCCGAAAGATGTTTCAGGCGTAAGAAGACTTCTGGGGATGACTAACCAACTAATGAAGTTCGTTCCTAATCTGGCAGTAATGACAAAACCAATTCGCGAACTCTTGTCAGGAGACAACTTTCAGTGGGGAGCGCCTCAAGAAGAAGCTTTTACAAAAATCAAGGAGAAGTTGACGACGACCCCGACGTTAATGTTCTACGACGTCAATAGGGAGATCCGTTTAACGACAGACGCATCATCGTTTGGTTTGGGATGTGTTCTGGAACAGCTGGACGAGTCCAATGTTTGGCGGCCAGTAGCGTACGCATCCAGATCACTCACCGACACTGAAACCAGGTATGCCCAGATCGAGAAGGAAGCTTTGGGAATTGTATGGGCATGTGACAGGTTCCAGAATTTCCTCATAGGTAAACAGTTCCATGTACATACTGATCATTTACCTCTTGTTCCCATAATGCTAAAGAAGTCTCTGAGCGATCTGTCACCAAGAATTCTGAGAATGAGAATGAAATTGATGAGATTTGCATTTACTATCTCGCATGTTCCAGGTAAAGATCTACATACGGCAGACACTCTGTCCAGAGAGCCGGTAGAAATTGCTTCTGCTCAATGTTGTGAGTTTGAAGCAGAGATAAACGAATGTGTTGACCAGGTCATAGGAGAGCTTCCAGCAACGGATGCACGTCTCGACGAGATAAGGAAAGCCCAGCAAGAGGATCGTACATCTCAACAAGTCAAAAGATACATTGCTGACGGGTGGCCATCGAAGCGAGACCTAGCAGCCAATGCCGCTCCATTCTTTCAAGAAAGAGGTAACCTGACTGTCCAGCAGGGACTTCTGATGAAAGACCAACGACTGTACATACCAGGAAGTATGCAGAAGGAAATTCTACATAGAATCCATGAAGGTCACTTAGGGATTAATAAATGTAGAGAGAGAGCCAGACAGTCAGTGTGGTGGCCAGGAATGAGCCAGCATATTATAGATGTAGTTAACAAATGTCAACATTGTTTGGAACACCGGGAAAATCCACAAGAACCGTTATTGACAACACCTTTGCCAGAGCGAGCATGGCAGAGAGTAGCCATGGATTTGTTTCAACTCAAGGAACACAAGTATTTGATAATTGTAGATTATTACTCAAAGTTCCCTGAAGTATTATTGTTGGATAAAACCACCAGCAAGTATGTCATCAATCGCATCAAGTCGGTATTTGCGAGGTATGGAATTCCGGAAGAAGTTGTTTCAGACAACGGACCGCAGTTCAGCTCAGACGAGTTTCGAAGATTCGCAACAACCTACGGATTCAAGCATGTGACCAGCAGCCCAAGATATCCAAAGGCGAACGGACTTGCGGAACGGACAGTGAAAACCATGAAAGGTATCCTGCAGAAGTCAGAAGATGTATATCTCGGAATGCTAGCATACCGATCAACACCACTAGCATCAGGGCGTAGTCCGGCGCAGATGCTAATGAGCCGACAGCCAAGAACAACGCTAGTAACTGCTTCGGACAACCTACTACCTAATCAAATCAACACCCAAGCGTGGAGAAGGAGGGAAGAGGCTAGGAAAGCGAAGCAGAAGCACGATTACGACCGAAGACATCGTGCCAGAGAGTTACCACCGTTAGAATTAGGTTCACATGTATATGTTACAGATCAGAAGAAATATGGCCAGGTGATAGCAGCCGGTACCACTCCGCGGTCATATCATGTAGAGACATCAGAGGGGACACTCAGAAGAAATCGAGTCCACCTCATGCCATCACCGAAACCAGATGTGCCCGGTCCGGCAGCAGCGGACGAGCCACAGGATGAACCACAGGATGAACCAGCAACACCACCCGGAGCATATCGTTCTAGGCGGGGCAGAGTCATTCAAAGACCACAAAGATTCAATGATTATTAGCATTGTCTAATTCTAACATTTGTACTATTAGTTTGAAATTTCATAAGTTGTATTCATGTTTGTTAGTACCCAAAAAGGGGGATGTGATGTTGGCTAGAACTGATGATCTAGAAGGCAGTGCCAACAGGAAGTGAACATAGTCTCTAGTGTGACTAGAGTGGTTACATTGTTAGTTGCTGGCTGTTTTAGAATAAAGAAGACTACCACATTATATTCTTATAATTATCTGTTTCAATTAAATAACTTATGTAGTTTATTAAGTATTGATTGATAACAACACACCTACCTACGTATGTTACGGTACAATTGTGATGTTTGTGTACACCTAGGTTAGTACCTACTTGTCATTGCTTCCCTTAATCTCTACCTAATGTTGGTAATTACCTATAATACCTAGGTAGGTACTACCTACGACTACTGTATCAATTCGTATAATTTCATATTCCTTTCTCCACTTTTTAGTATATGACATTACGAAACGATCATCATTTCTAAGCCTGCAGCGTTGGATTGAAGAAGTCCGTCGGTACACAGCGTCCAATGTAATATTAGTTCTTGTTGGTGAGTAAAAGGCTACTCAATCTCCTAGGCAAAAATCACGTTCAAATTTTTTAAAATTATATTTGTGGTGTACGCTTTGTTTTGTTTAAATGGAAACTTATTGTGTTATACAGGAAACAAATGTGACCTTGAAAGCTTACGAGAAGTTGAGTTTGCGGAGGCTGAGGCGATGTGTGAATACATCCCCGAGATATTGTTTGTTTTGGAAACTTCTGCAAAGGAAAACACTCACGTTGAGGATGCATTTATTTGTATTGCAACAGAGCTGAAGGTTGGTACAATGACGCAATGTAGGTGCATGCCTTGATAACTTGTAGCAATTAGGACCTGATTTTATTATCTGATTGGTTGATATGTGAAAATGTACCATTTGACTTATCTAGTTTAAATTTTTTATTGCCATTTTTATCAGACCTAGAGGATGTTAGTTTTCCAGAAGATAATAAATCGGAAAATGTTCCCATAAATTTTCCGCTTTTTTCACACAATTGTACTAACCATGCTGTCACTGTTGTCACTAATGAGGTATTTCATATTAGTAAGTATAACAGGGTGCGAATTGTTAAATTTTCAGAGGGGGGGATAGGAAAAATCTAAATTCCGAGAATGTTTGGAAATATACTAGCAAAGGCAAAAAATACGTTTGCCCTCGAACACAATGCGGGTCAGGGGGGAGGGCCCCCCACCCCAGTACCATGCGGGTCCGGGGCGCATAGCCCCGGGAAATTTTGAATTTCAAGATTGAATTTGGTGTATTTCTAAGCGATTTGTACACTGCTAGAAGCCCTTTTTCATCACGACAAATGGCATTATAAAGAGAAATTGCTTGCATTTAAAGGGAAATCAGTATTCATGGATTAAAAGTCAACATTTTACAGAGGGGGGGGGGGGGGGGGAGGAATCTGTCCCCCCCCCTGGGATGCTTTATTGGGAAACAGAGGCGGGGATGAGAAAACCAGAGGGGGGGAAATCCCCCCCATCAATTCGCACCCTGAAGTATAATATATTAGGATTTAGAACTATTGAAAGGTCATAGTACCTAGTGACAAATACAAGTCACCACTTGCTATTGAACAGTACGGTGGGAAAAAACCTCTAGGTATTATTTTGAAAATATGAAAAGTTAATTCTCCTGATTTCTGCACATTTGAGGTACAAATAGTAACCACTCAGTTGATCTCAGTTTATGTAGTCCTCCAAATGGCAGTTAACGGAACAGGTTGGCTGAGTGGTAAGTGGTAACACTCTGAACTTATATTCCGGAAGGGGCGGGTTCTATTCCCGCGGCCGTCCTTCCTGGCTGGGGTTTTTTCGTGGTATTCCCTCAGTCGACAGGCAAATGCTGGGAAGGTACCCTACTAATAGGCCATGACCTCCTCCTTCCCACCTTCCATCCTTACCTACTCTTCACCATCATCTACCAATCATCATCATAATCATTCATCCGTCGCCATTAGCCTCGCTGCAGAACAGTGCGACGTTAAGCCCCAGACAAAAAAAATAGAGTAAATTACTTTCCATACATTTATTACTAGCTAATAAAAAAAAAACGGAAAATATGCCCGGGAATTTTTCCGACTCACATCTCTAATCAGACTTTACTTCAGCCAAATTGGTAAATGACAAAATTGTCAGAATTTATATATATATATATATATATATATACTTAATATGTAGGAAGTACCTACTTGAAAGTTAAATATCATTTCTCTCACACAGCATTTTTTATGTAAATAATGTGCATAGCTCGCTTATCAACGTGTTGTACAGAGCGTTTTCCTACATTAATAAAAACCCTAATATATCTACCAACATATTATTTTTAATATATTTTCAGCGAAGGCATGACGTGAACTCTGGCGTTGGGGAATTCCACAACGACACGGTGCGTCTGAGCGACGGTAAGACGGTTGCCTCATGCTCAGGGTGCAGCTTCGGTTTACCACGTTGATCTTCTTCCTCCGCCGAGTACAATAAGACGTCTCACTCAGAGACTGGCACACTGTGATCTGATGTTGCTTTACACCCGTTACAATAATGGTGAGCTTTAAATTATTTGATAGAATATGAATTATTTATATTTTACTTGATGGTGGTATTGTCGGAGTTGGGGGAGTTTCAGAATCAGGGAACGAGGTCCCTACCAGAGGGCACTTGAACCTATTATGTAGGTAACTATCTCACTGAGTTGTCATTTCACTGCAATGTTATTCTTATATTGATGAGAATATGGAAGTCTCCTTAAAATAATTTTTTTACCGGTACACTTTTCACCCGAAAAAATTTACATTTTCATTCATAAAATATCAACATAAATGTCATGTGACATTTGGCAGGAAAATGTATGTGTGACTTATGAGAGCCCGGTGGTGTTATTTCTAAATCCACAACAATGTGTTACCATGGTGAATACTTTGTTGCCATGGCAATGCTGAACCCCATGACGGCAATGCCGATATTACTGTTTTATAACAAGGTTAAATAATTTTAAAATTTGGAGATTTCGTTCAATTTTTCTGTATCAATTAGGGGCTGTGCTCAAAGGACGTCATGCTTCAGGGGAGGAGGGGAGGGGGGGGGGGGGCACCAGTATGGGACACAGTAGGACAGGGGGAGGGGGGGGGGGGTCTGGAGCCAGTAGGACGTCATGTTTTGATATAGATATTTTCAAGAATTTTAAATTTCAGTTGATATGTCGGGACCGCAAATTTCGATGAAAACGATAAATTCTGTACATTTTACAGTAAAAAATTGTTTATTTAAGGGGGGTAGAGATAGATTTGTGACATCCTTTTGGGGGGGGGTCTCGAAAAGTGTGACGGGGGGAGGGGGGGTGTCAAAATATCCCATTTTTAGCGTGACGTCCTTTATGCACAGCCCCTTATTTACCTACAAATTTACCTTATTTACCTTCAAATCTATTCATCCCACAATAATGTTTTGTTTGTCTACATCCTAGACATGTATTCTACAACTAGAGAGAGTTCCTTAAATTATTATTGTGTAAATTATAAACCGTTACAAAGTAGGGACCCTGGTCATGTTATGGGTATCATTTCGAGCTTCAATTACCTGTAAATTATGTTTGGTTGTGGTTTACGGTGCGTCGACATCTGGCTAGGTATTCTCAAGTTTTCTGTTTAGTGCGTCAATATCAGAGATGGTCTCCTATGTATTCAAATAATGACAGGGCTCGGTTACGAATCAGTTCAAGTGTATTACATCCTTCTTTGATCATGAATTGAAGATGATATTGGGCATATCACAGTCCTCATTTGTCAGAAGTCAAAACAAGTTGTACTATTTGAAACTAATCAAGGGTTTTTGAATATGGAAATATTTGGTAGAACCCAAATTTATGGATTTACCTAATTATTAAAGGAAATTACAAGAAAACGAACCTTAAATAAATCTTTCTTTATAAATTTATTCTAAATGTAACTAATAAAACCCTTGATTAGGTACTCAAAAATCAAAATGCAACTTAAGTTGACCTAAATCTACCTGTAACCATACCCTTTCAGACACTTTTTATGATTTAATTTTATCACAATTAATTTTATGAGTATAGGAAGGTTATCAACATTTTTATAGATTTCTTTTACGAGATCCGGTACAGACAGACGAGTCAAACCATGTCAAACCATGAAGTACATGTCAAACCTTCAGCTTTTTTCAAATAATTGAATTGCTCATATGCGTGAATCTCCAGCCATGCAAAGGGAACCGGAGGTTCTGTATTTTTGACCAAGTTTGTGCCCTTGGAGAGACAAGTTTGACTTATTGGAAGGGAAGGTCTTGTACAGTGATTTGCCTGAATCCAACCGAGTCCGTACATGCTGTAGCATCCCCAACTGTAGCCATCTATACTTCATTCCATGCAGTCTTGAGTCCTCTTTTACATGGGTATAGTCCTATACCTGCCCATTATCTAGGACTCGAGACTGCATGGAAGGGAGTTTAAATTAATAATAAAATGATAGCAAAAAAAGGTTTTAGCTACCTAGTTCTGATATATATCACGTTGTAAGACAGGTTAATTTTAGCTACTAATTAGGTTGTACCATAACATAATTTACTAAGGAAATTTCAATGCTATCAGAACTGTTAATAATGTAGTACCAGTAGGTACTAGGTAGGTACTACCCAAGGTGTCTTAAGTATATAGGGGGTACTACCTAATTAAATTGGATGTTTATAATTATGTTCTGACTGTTTTGAATTTATTTTTTATATTTTTTATTTTAAATTGCGGGGGTCTACCCTATCCTCAGGCTGACAATGCAGTGCCAATAAAGTTATCACAAAAGAATCATTTTGTACCTACCTAAATAGGTAGGTAGTAGGTACCTACAAGGTAACTTACAATGTTATAAATCTTACTTGACACTCGAAGAAATTAAGTTACCTACTAAGTTTTTTGTCCATATTTCTTGTCCAAAATATTAATTTAAACTTTAAAGGAATAATACCTCTTAAATGCAACATGAGAACATAATGTAAAATCCAGTTTAATACCTCGGTAATACTAAACAAATAGATTAATTAGATTAACTAGATTAATTTCCCTACTTTACTAACTAGGTAGTAGCTAGTTGTTGAGTATCTCCATGCTAATTTGTAAATTTGTTAATAGTTGGTTGGTAGGTAGGTAGATACCTAAGTAGCTGATTAATGATACATAGTCCCCAATTTTGCTACGAAAAATGTAACTGCTAAATCTCAGTGGAAGTAAAAATGCATTCATTTGCAAGATCTGAATATTAAGATATTTACTAGATGTTGTTGTAAGATTACAACAAGACAATTACCTATTGAAGAAAATAAATAATTTAAACCAAAGTCCAATATACATTATACTATCACATCACATTATATATGAGACGAGCACAAAAATAATATTTTTTTACATACCTCTAAGCAATACCTATTTTAATTTCATGGTTAGATGTTACCATGCCGAGTTGATGTTGAAATCCAATCGTTAAATCGACCCATGTTACTGTTAATCCTGATTTACAAGGAACAATGCTTGTTCAAATTCTGTGTCACACTTCTTAACAGAATTAAAACATGTTCTGCTAAATTAAATATCTTCAGTCGAAAGTTAAGTCCTATTCTCTGACAAGAAGTTGCTTTGTGTAAATGCAACATTGTGGAAAAAAATACATTTGGTTACTACACACTCACAGAACTTGAACAAGAAGTTGGCTCATGTAATGCAATTCAGGCATAAGTATGCTTTACACTGTATTTGTAAGTGCCAAATCCTTCTGCTTACTTACTCGGCATTACAAAAACTCCGTGGCCATACATTGTTGACGGCTTCAATGGACCAATATTTAAAGTTCATGAGCGTTGTGCCTTGGAAGCATGCGTCACTTGTTAGAAAGTCTTGCGACAATCACGTCACAACTACCTACCGGTAAAAGAATCTGAGCACCACTTTCATCTTCACGGTTTGCAATTTATTCAGCTCAACTCTGCCAGACAGTAAATATTGTGTAAGTGTATGCCACATTGAAGACTTCATGATTTACAATTACCTACATGAAACTTGGACTGATATCAATGATTTTTCTCATCACATATTTTTTTCTGTAAATGACTATAGCTTAGTGATCCTTGTAAAAAGGACCTTGCAAAAAAGGGTTTTATGACTGAACTGGTTTTTCTTATCGTTGATAAATTATTATTTACTTAAATATCCAGAATGTAGTAGTTTACCACATGTCCAGTTCAAAGTCCTGATCATGAATTCTGGAAATGTATCCTCCTTCAGAATAACACTTAGCACCAAAATGTATTTCAAAACAAAATTTATGTAGTTAGCCCGTTTTTGCAATCAAGATAAGCTGTCACTTTTTAACACTCTGAATTGTTGCACTTCCCAATTAATGAAGTAAGTTGTCTTACTAAGAAATATCCTGAAAATAGGTGGTTGCCCATTATTGTATTAATAAAAAGTATATTCTTATGATTACTTAGGTAGCAAATAATATGTAATATGTAATAGTGAAGATTGTTTTTGTGTATATAATATTAATATTATTGATCTATTTATTTGATAATATTATCGGAAACCAGTGCCTGACGTACTTCTAATAATTAACTCTAATTAGACTAGGGCAGTACATATGTATTATGTTTGTAGTATGTCCATGTTAAGATTTAAACATTGTTATAATATTCCAAAAATCGCCGAGTCTCAGCCGCATAGATATGATGTCTAACTTGGATGGGTCTAATTCTAGATCTTTTTTAAGTAACACATATCGTACATTCACATCTCACCAGTCTTATTCTTAGACACTAGCAGCCTCATGCTCAAAAGAAGTTTCGTCCGCAAGTAGATATTTTTGGAGGTAAGCTGCGAAATAAAAACGCGCAATCCCGACTGGGAATGGAACCCAGATCCTTCGGGTTACCGAAGGATACTACCGAGATACTCGGACTATGGCAACCCAACCTGCTGATTAAGAATGCGCCCCGGTAGCTTAATGGTTAAAGCAACCAACCCGAAGGATCTGGGTTCGATTCCCAGTCGGGGGTGCGCGTTTTCATTTTGCAGGTTACCTCCAAAAACACCATCGCTAAGTGAGAGATTCACTAAAATTTCCATCATTATCAAAGTAGATATTTGGGGATGTCAGTCCTCGACCCCACAAGATCGTGTGCTAATAATCTTATGGACCTAGGCACTTGTGTCGATAAATCTCTACATTCTTTTAAGCATGAGGCTGTAGTTCACTTGTTGTTTTTTTCGAACATCTTCTACTTTCAACATTATTTTTTTTATTACCTACCTAAACATTATCTTGGTAGATGCCTTAAAATGAGTCACGAACTTCCTTATGAAGAGGTATAAAATAATAATGTGAGTAGGTAGCTACCTACTAAAATGAATAATTATTTTATTGTACTTCTTTTATTCTGATTGTTATTATCATATTGTTACACTTTATTTGAGGCCACTAATATAAAATAGGAAAGTATTTGTTAATAAAATAACTTGAGAAAAAAATACTCCAAATACTATGTATTTTTTTTATATAACAAAACTGAATCTTCCTTAAATCATAAATGGTATGAATATGCAGTTTATCATTATCTAGAACTAGACAGGTTATTTTGTAATTTGTACCTTCTCGTTACAAATAATTATATTTATCTCACCAGTCATTAGTGCTTCATTTGCTGATAGTGATGATATCCTCTGCTCTTATTCTTGAAAAACGCAGTTGACTTGTGGACTAAAACCAATAGACTCACTCGTAAAGAACTTTTCTAATATGTGAAGTTGGAAATTAATTTGGTAAAACAATGAATGGAATAAATCATGAAGTTTGTAAGGAATGTGTTATATTTATAAGCTTGCTCACTTGGACAAATATGATGGTTTAATTACTAAGTATTAATTGGTATTAATAATAATATTAGTATTTTAATTTAATAATATTAATGAATAACCTTACGATATAATTTTTGATTGAATATAGGTATATTATATTACTAAGCACTAGGTATAGAGTGAACAACTATGTGAAAACTGAACCTTCTTAGCAAATGATGTTCCGTATAGAACAGTGATTGACAGTTCTTCACATTTACTTGGTTCTTGTACCTTTTTTTGAAAAATTACCTTCCTGGCTATTTAAAGTGGATCAGAAATGCAATTCAAATAACAAATGCCTAACCAAAAATCCACATTAAACAAGATGGAAATTTCAAGCAATCCTAATTTTACTACATAATACACATAATCTTGCCCCGTGGTTCATTTTATTGACTCTCTGATTTCCTAGTTGATACGGTTGTAGTCATCCATTGCGTTTCATCACCGTCGCCGGGTGGGGTTATTGTTGGATGTAATTTTGAATCTTGCGATGATCCATCTTCAACTGTGCGATATGAATTATCTGCTGCTTGCGAGTCTCCAGTCCCTCTTGCATTCGATGAGCGTCGTGCAGATGACCTGGTTTCTGTCAATCTCCTTCGTATCTTTGAATCTGGTTGCGATGATGCATCTTCAAATGTGCGATATGAATTATCTGCTGCCTGCGAGTCTCCAGTCCCTCTTGCACTCGATGAGCGTCGTGCTGATGACCTGGTTTCTGTCAATCTCCTTCGTATCTTCGAATCTGGTTGCGATGATCCATCTTCAACTGTGCGATATGAATTATCTGCTGCTTGCGAGTCTCTGGTGTGTCCTGCATTCGATAAGCGTCGTGCAGATGACCTAGTTGCCGTCAATCTTGTTCGTAAGTTAAAATCTGCTTGCGACGAACCATCTGCAAATGTGCGTTTTGAATTCTCTGCTGCTGAGTCTCTGGTGTTTCCTGCACTTGTACGTCGTGCATATGATCTTCTAGCTCCTGCCGATGAAGATCTTGATGGTTTGGCGACTGGTTCTGATGGGTCATCCACATCAATTATCTCGGTGTAATACTCCTCATATATTATATCTGGCTCCTCGCTATCTGAAGCTTGTGCTTCCTGGTTAGGATGTTTGCTTGCAATGTCTGAAATTTTCTCAGGAATTATCATTATGCCTTGTAAAATTCCGGAACCAATATCTTGAGCCAGTTGTATTTTTCGCTGCATATGTTCACCAACACCGCTTTTAAGATTTTCGTTGTCTTCAGAATTTTGTTTTTGTGAAGAAGATACTTGTTCAGCTTGCAGTTTAGTATTTTCATAGCTTTGTGTTCCTGCCTCATAATATTGCTCAGAGATTATTTGAGACTGCGATTGTTGAGAGTTTTGATCGGAACTGCTCTGGTTATAAACTCTTCTATAATTGGTTGGTTGGGCACCTCTAGATGAATCGCTTTGCTCAGATAATGCCTCAGAGTTCACTTGCTTTCTGTCTTCAACATCTTTCTCTAATACTTCTGTATAAGTAATTGGCCGGTTTCGCCTTCTGGTTATGGTCTGTCGTTGACTTTGCACACTACTTGGATACGCTTCTTGTATTTTTCTTATATAGACATCAGCTCCTGTCTGAATAGTATGGACTGAATCAGAATTTCTGCTCTGTATAGGATTAGAACTTATGCTTCCTGAAAGAGACAAACCATGTCATTATCCTGTTCAAGAATATAAGAAACTTAAAACAAGATAAAAGAATTGCAATTCAATTGTGTGTCCGGTACCCCGGTTTTCGTTTTCTTGAGACAATTTGGAATTAAGTTGAATTAAATTTTGGTTTATATATCATAAAAATCATGTGATATTGAGTCTTAGTCTCATCTCGATATTAGAGGCACAGCCACAAACACACACAACAGGGAGGTAACAGGGACCCCTGAGGGGTCTCTTTTACTGGTGGCATTTAGGTGGTATCTATGGTACATTTTGTGCAGCAATTTTACCTTTTGTATCATCGACCCACTATTCAATCCACAAGAAAAAAAAGTGGTTACATCTATGAAATGACAATGTATAATTTGTTTACTTTTACCTTTAAAATGGTCCATATTTTCTTGAAAAGTACGTATCATTTCGTCATTGAATGGTGATCGAGCCTGAAATTAATTGTACTTATTTATGAAATTGCCTCGGTTAACTCTGATGTGTTAACATGACTTGAATATTTTCTTACCGATCTTCTGGATGATGGTAGAGATTCTAGAAAAGAAAAGAAATAGTACATTTTAATTAGGAAGTTACTCATAATGAAAGAAGTGAAAATAATTACTTCATTGTTAAAAGCTCTCATAACTCCCAACCCAATATTATTAAAAGAATAGTAGAATAAAGAATAGGTAATGTAATAAAATAACTATAATAATAATAGAACGAGGGAGGGTTGAGGAGAATAATATATGACACTTTCAAAACTCGCATTTCATTTTCTCTGAGGGGAATGAGCTACCAGCCGGGTAGCTCAGTTGGTAGAGCTCTCGCCCGGCAAGTAAGAGGTCCCGGGTTCGAGCCCCGGTTCGGTCGGACTTTTTTCACAATGCACATCCCTTCATTATGACATTATTTGAGCTTGTACTCGCCTAGCTGTTCGCCAAGCATCTCCGAGAATCTGCGGGGGTCTGGAAGGACTTCAACTCGACTCCTCTCCGCTTCAGGCACGGACACAGCTGTAATTAATTGTAACACAGTTTGTTTTCGATAGTTAATCATGTTGATTGGTGTATTTCTGTTCATCCGGTGGTGTCATCTATAACTTCTTAAATTTGAGCAAGAATTACATTTAATTATCAGAAATCTTGTGGAACACAACCAAAAGTTTTTAGTTAAAATAATTATAATTACAATTTTTGAATTTCAAATATTCGCAAAATGCTAAAAAATTACAGTTGAAACAGAAATACATAATGAGCAATCTAATTAAAAATGAAAATTTTAAATTTAAAAAATTTAAAAAATGAGATTCGAAATTCATCTAGAAATACCTACGAGAGAATTAGAGAGATTATGAATTACAAGTACAGTATTGCTAAGTGACCATTGAAGAGAAGAATTCAAGTGACCGTTGTGGGTAGGTAAGTGTTGAAATAGTCTTACCATCCTCTGAAAACCCAGTCGCTTCCTTGATCTTGGCTATGAAGGCAGCATTAAATGGTGATCGCTTTATTCTCTGTTGGAAACCAAATTATATTAATTACTTCAAAAAGTTGTAATATAAAAGCAACATCTAAAAAAGGCGCTATATTTTATGCTCAGAGGAATGAGAACTTTTACACAGGGTTAGGAGATCAAAATGTTAGCGTGAAATAAACTCAAAATATTTTATCTTTGAGGCAAAACCGTTTTTGAGAATGCATAGGGGACTAAAAATCCTCTTTCTAAAACGTAACATTTTATTAATTGTTTATTTTCAATTTAAACAATTATGGTTATAGGACCACTTGAATATAATAATCAACTATACTTCTGTTGGAGACTAGTAACATATTCATAGAAAGATATGTTTTCTTGGTTTAGCTGAATAGCTGAATCTTACCCAAATCCTGGGATCATCAGCCGAACATGGAGCCAACGAATCTAAAAAAGATGAAAATCGTTGTCATCAATTGTTATCAAGTTCATAAGATTCATTTTTTGAGTGCTTTTGAGAGAACTCGTTTATTATTTTTTGAGGGATATGATCATGAAAGTTTATAAAGGTCAATATTTTTAGGGAGCTGTTGAAATCTGTAGAGTTCCTTCTTCTTTTGAAATTTTGCTTATTTTGTGTAAAACTATTCCATCTCATATCACCATGAGATGTCACATCGGGAAATCAATCTATTGATTTTTAGTGTGCAGCAGACATATTAAATTTTTGATAAGGAATTTGAAATTAATTTTTTATTGTCCATAAACTTCTATTTTCATTGGTCAAAAATGGAAAATTTAAATTTTGAAAATTTCAATTTTTTCGGTGATCCGAATCTTTTTATAAAAAGTAACTCCCCAATTTGAAGACATGAAATAATGCCAGGAAAACAGCACATTCTATCTTCTACTTACTTGTTGCTAGTAAAACTGTAACAATGATGAACAATGTGTCCAGTTTGGCCAGCATGGTGATGCTGTTCAGGTCGCAGAGTACTCCAGATTACTTTGAGCATTTACCTGTTGTCAAACTCTTATATACTCAGATTCATGCACGTTAAACTGAAATCATCGTGTTTTGTTTACTTATTGAGTAACTACTGATAGAGCACTGAGCAAGGACATTGCAAGTCTGACATTTCTTTCACCTAATCGAGCAAAACCATTCATCATATTGTCAGGGAGTCACAAAGCTGTGGATGACAATTATTATGAAATGTGAAATAGTTCATTGATTAGAATAATAAGAAAAATAAGCTCTGCGCTAATATTCTCATGGAACACGTTTTTCTAGAAATACTAGAATGTTCTCAGATAAAGAGACATACCTAATGAAGATAATTTTTTTACTACGAACTACGTGTTTCTCCAACAATTTCTTATCATTATTATGAAAAAACTTTTTCGTTCGCTTGAGGAAATCTCTGCGCCATAGAGTGATAACTTCAAGTTTACTTATTTCTTTAATTGATTTTTCATCCTTGTACAAACCTACAAACTCGCCAGGTTTTTTAATCCCCCCCCCCCCCCCCCCCAACGTTATTTAAAACTCGCCGCGATATCTCTGCTTATATTTATTATTTTTTTAAATCTGGGATGAATTTATCGTTTTATTTAGAGAAGACACAATAACATAGTTTTTTACTTCAATTACTACGTGTTTCTCCAACAATTTATCCAACACTCTCCAAATTGTTTGAGAAACACTTAGTAATCGTAGTAAAAAATCGTTTTTTTTGTCTCACCTAAAATAGAACAATCATTCATGCCATATTTAAAAAAAAAATATATATATATCTTATTTTCTGGTTACACACTCAAAAAAAAATAACGTCCTACCAACGCTACAAGGACATCATTTTCATAAAATTAATGAAACTGTAAACTGATTAAAAAAAAGGTAGTGTTGCATATTTTCTCAAATGTATTCGTTGCAATTATTTTTTAGACTCCCACTGTGACTGTGAAAAAATAATTTGTCATATTTGCTAAAATGCTAATGTATTCAATACAGGAAAATAAATAGCATAGAGATCAGAATACGTATTGTACGTCCCCATGGAAACAGGAATATTATGAATAATATTTATCCTATAATATTTAACCACCTGTTATGAAGGGTAAGTAAGCTGAGCTTAGGTATTAATATTTTACCGTTCGATATCTTTATTCTAATCGATATTATATTTATAATATAAATCTTAGAATTCACAAATGATTAGGTACCTACCATGTTTCAAATAATTAAAAACTGCACTCCGCGCACTGTGCTCTTATGTGACTGGGATACCCAAACCAGACCCAACAATCATCATAAAAGTGTTTTCGCACATCCTCCCATTTGACAACATTTTTGTGTTTCAAAATTTTCCCACACAAAGAGAATGGCCAATCAGAGGTAGGTATTTGCTCTTGTGAGTTGCTTGTGCAACGCAACGCAGAACAACTCAACAACAGCTGTTTTCTCAACTCATAATAATGGGGGTTTGATTACTGTCAAACTCTAAACTAAGTTGTGTCATTTCTCTTGTCAAGACTCAAGTTCATTGTCAACTTTTAGTTATTGAACTGTTATTTTATTATTTTGAGTTAATATATGTGCCATTATGAAGATAACAGTCAAAATATTACTTGGTGAAGAATGCACTCTTGAAGTAAGTAGAGAGTAGGGTTAAGGGTGGATACTTCAGAAGTCCGAAGCCAACGTAGTTCTAGAGTCCTAGACCTAGAACCTAGAGTAAATATAGCCTATAAATATAGCTGCCAGTCTACTCGGTGACCTACTACGTTTCTACCTATTGACAATTGACAGAGCAAACGTCTGCACGGACGAGGACTCGGACCTACCCTACCTACCTATTTGTTTCGTGTAAAATTATTAAGCTGATGCCACCACACTACATCTACTGCAGACAAAGGAAGATATTTCCTTTCTTCCGCGCCACCATTGCAAGTGGCATCGGCTAACGGTAATTTTATACCGTGTATTGTTTTGTTTGTGTTCATGTTTCCTCATTCGTTTAAAACCTAAAATTGTTTCCTTTAGTTATGATGGAGGAAACACACGAAGGCAACAGGTCCTATGTACATTCTATGACAGAAATATTTGTTAATCCGAGGGGCATGCTCCTTCATCTACAGGCAAAGGCGTAGAACGTATTGTTACCTGTACCAACTAGGCGAAATCCAGTGAATGAATTGTGTGACTTCTATGTGTTGATACAAGCGGACGTTTGCTCTAGTTTTACTAAACGATTTCCACTATGGAGTCGCTCTTTGAGCAACATTTCCATTTGTAATCTCGAGCATCCAGTTCCATTGGCAGTAGAGCTCGCTTGCTTGCAAATACCTATCACTAAATATTTTCCATGAATATTACACAGCTCTGCATTATGTACACACATGAAACAGTAAATGTCATAATTCATGACTAGCATCTTTTCTCTGTAGGTTGCTAGTGACCTGTGTGTCTTGGAACTGAAGAAGTTTATCGAAGGTACAATGCACGTTCCAGTTGGGCAGCAGAAACTACTTTTATCGGGGAAAACTCTACATGGTGAGTATCATTGTAAGTTAGTAGGCGAGGTAAGTACCTACCTCTGTGGTTGGAGGTACCACAAGTCCTCTAAGAATGATGTTCCTCATTCTTAGAGGATTTCGACACTAATTCCTCAGAAGCTCCTCACAATTCCTCACACTCGTAGATTTTCTTGGGATACCTATAACATGTTTAACCTATAGTCAGCGTAGCCTTGAGAAACGCAAGCCATGAATGGAAAGTGCACAATAGCGACTTAATTTGTTCAACAATAATATTGTGACAACACTTCTTTTGTAAATTTCGCTTCCATCCTATTGACTGGTGGTTTAAACCCTGTCACTTTGGCTAAGGGGGGGAGCACTCAAGCAAGAATAATCCGTTATTGATACATTTGTAAGTACTTTATCCTATTCGAATTTTATATTTTTGACTGTGATTGGGAAATCTTTGTTGAACATAAATACAAATCATTTTTTGATTCATGAATTTAAGTGCATAATTGAATTAAAATCCAATAAAATGCTGAAGATGAAAACAATCAATGTGACAGTTGAACTCATTCAATTACTGTCCGATTTCCACAAATTAAAAAACGATTTCTATCTATGTTCAACAAGGAATTGTAATATCAAATAATAAATATGAAAATCGTGCTTTATAAATAAGTTGCAAAATAAGAAGATTCGGATCATTCGCTTCTCTGCACACAAACCCCCCCTTTGGTAGCCCAGATTGGCAGTAGTTTCCTGCCTAAAAGCGTGCTGGCCGGACAGGAAACTACTGCCAATCTGGGCTACCAAAGGGGGGGTTTGTGTGCAGAGAAGCGAATGATCCGAATCTTATTATTTTGCAACTTATTTATAAAGCACGATTTTCATATTTATTATTTGATATTACAATTCCTTGTTGAACATAGATAGAAATCGTTTTTTAATTTGTGGAAATCGGACAGTAATTGAATGAGTTCAACTGTCACATTGATTGTTTTCATCTCAGCATTTTATTGGATTTTAATTCAATTATGCACTTAAATTCATGAATCAAAAAATGATTTGTATTTATGTTCAACAAAGATTTCCTAATCACAGTCAAAAATATAAAAATCGAATAAGATAAAGGACTTACAAATGTATCAATAACGGATTATTCTTGCTTGAGTGCTCCCCCCTTAGCCAAAGTGACAGGGTTTAAACCACCAGTCAATAGGATGGAAGCGAAATTTACAAAAGAAGTGTAGTCACAATATTATTGTTGAACAAATTAAGTCGCCATTGTACACTTTCCATTCATGGCTTGCGTTTCTCAAGGCTACGCTGACTATAGGATGATTACTGGGGGGATTGGCATCCCGTGTGACCTTGAAAACCATGTGTGTGATAACGGAAATGCCGCGCTTTTATAACAGTTGAAAATACCTCGAATCATTCAATAAAATGTCACACATTATATCTCTCACAATTCGTTAATCTTTAAGGAAGACAATGATGTATCTCAGACATCAACACGTTGCCTATGTGAGACATAGTGAATAAAGTACTGAAGTGATATTTTTCCATCAGCGCAAGTTTTAACATTTTGATCTAGTTCCTCGAGATATTAAACCTGTCAAAACAAGTATACTACATAACATAATGGATTTTAAAATACAATCACACAATGGTCTGCTTTGTAATGAAGACAATGATGCTACACACATATCTCTCCAATATTTATTGGCGATGCAGCAAGAAAAGGCAATATTTCCCTCCTCAGTATCATACATGGCCAAATGCGTACTGCATCAGCTAGCTTGGGTGACGTCATTAGGTTGCCAATCCCCCTCAAGCTATCATCCTAGGTTTAACAGCACTTTGTGGATTGACTTGGATGGGCGAGCTTATAAATTTGTTTGAACAAATGAACACTAAATTTACTGTCCCCAATAAATGGAGACTTTATGTTACCTACAATAAAAGTCCCTCTCAAATGACTGATTTGATTTTACATACCCCCATGAATGTATCTCTTGCGACTGCAAACTAAACCAGACTCGCAATTTAAGTCTAGATCTACCTTCCAAAAAGTTGTACACCTGCCCACCCGATCAGCTCCCACAGACACCCAAATCATCATGGCTTCCCAGACTGTCACCAATCACCATTCTGGACTTGTGTTCCCACTTGTATCAGAGTCAGACTCTCCTGGACCAGTGCCCCTCCCCTTTCCATTCTCCCCATTATACCCATAGTATAGGTACCCTAAGGTAGGTAGGGATGGTAATGGTAGGTATCTTATTGCGATTCGCCAGGCGCCACTTCCACTAAGGTCGATGACTAAGTAGTAATGACTAAGTGTAGTAATTTGCTAGAATGTCACCCTTAGTTTGCATGTAATAGATGTCTATGGTAATAGCTATGAAGGTCAAACTATAAGAATATCAGAGGTTTCGTCCCTGTTCCAATCTATCTTTTAGTTACTTGCCAAAAACCTTGTAATCGAATCCATTCCAATGAAGTAATTAACTACATGGCAGGGGTCGGCAACTTGCGGCTCCTTGACAATTTAAATCAGTGGTACTCAACCTTTTTGACTTGCGGGCCAAAAAAACAAATTTGCTTTTGTTGGCGGGCCGCACTTTTTAAAAAGTACAATAATGCTCACGTAATCAGGTAGGTCCATTCCAGGCGCGTAGAAACTACTCTTATCATGGGGGGGGGGGGGGGGGGGCGAAGCCCCACAGCCTTAGCCCTGCAGGGCGTTTTTTAAATTTAACCATTTAAAATTGGTACTACTGGGGCTCTAAAATACACAAACTAAAGCAAACTACCCTACAATTGTTGCCCCGCAGGGCGTTCCTTTTTACAATTTGAAGCAATTTAAGTGATTCTATAACGCTAAACTTAATTTTGGTATGGAGAGTGGGGGGTCAGGCAGCTAGCTCCCTACTAGCACCCTGCAGTCTGCTTCCTACGTGCCTGCTTTATTCAGTGTCTTATTTATTAGGAAACGAATCGAACAATGTTTCACACGCCAAAACAATAGGTGCACTCTTTTACAATTTTCGGAATTGTTAAAAGGCTTGATTTTCGTTGCAACAAGTATGAAGCTACACTTAGCTTTCGTCACATTTTCAGCCTGATGCGTGGATAACAACTATGAAATTTCTCTCAAATGAAACGATTTTATTTTTTAAATATTATTTTCACAGTGTACACATTTTGTGAATAAATAGGTACCTATTTAAAACATCAACTGGGGGCCACAAAAATTAGTTCCGCGGGCCGCAGGTTGAGTACCACTGATTTAAATAAAAAACTGGTATCGAAAAATTACATAATTTGGGGGGAAAAAAACGCCCTGCGGGGCAACAATTAGGGTCGGTTTGACTCACTTTGCTCATTTTAGAGCCCCTGAATCACTATAAAATTGTTAAAATTCTAAATACTGCCCTGCAGGGCAACAACTGGGGGTCAACATATCAAAGTAAACAAAAAAAATCAAAATAAACTAGGTAGGTACACTCGGCCAAACAAAAATTGAACGTTGACCAAATTTGAATGACTGCTGGTCATGTCCCATACCAATCAAAGCTTGTTATTATCGTTGAAATGTAGGGTCACCTAATAGAGTGAGACAAGGAGATCGCTTTGACTGTCTTCGTATGTTGCAATCTAACATTTATCAGTCAATCAAATTTGATCAACGATCAATTTATGTTTGGCCGAGTGTACCTAGAATGAAATTTATTATTGTATTTGATTGAAGATATGTGGAACTGATAGGAATCAATTTTAAACTAAAACGTTTACGATAGTTTATAATCAAATAGGCATAATGCGCCCAGTTACAATTTGTATTCAATTGGATTCCATCAATGAGATTTTATTGGACATTTTAATTGGAAACTCAATAGTAACTAATCATATTATTTTAAGCAGGGTTATATGGTAGCTAATGGTTGCTGTAACTTTTTGTGTTTTAGATGACAAAAAGCTGAGTGAATATTCAATAAAAGAAGGAACAAAGCTGAATTTAGTAGTAAGGAAGGACGACCCGGCTAATGTAGCAAGTACAACAGACCCATCTCTTCGAGGGGAACTACATAAGGTGCTTCGCAAGTTCTTCAACGAACCAAACGCAAATCGAATGGCTGATGAATTTATGAGACAGTTCCACAGTAAACTCGCAACTTTGAGCTTAGACGACATTGAACGAATCGCTACGTCTTATCTACGCGATGAGCAACAAGAGGCTAGTGAACAAGAATGATGAAACATCACTTGGTAAGTGCTACGTGTGAAGTGAACCAAATGAACCAAGTCTGTTTTCAGTTTCACCGAACGAATGTACTGTATTCCTTTGTGTATCAGCCATTGGCTGTTGCTTGCATATGGATGGGTATTATTTTCAAATACTACCTAGGTACTGTCTCCAACAAACAGTTTGTGAGCAATGGTTTTTTATTTAATTAAGTAAGAAATTCGTATAAAAATGCCACAATTTTACATATAAGTTTTAAGAATAAAATATTTAATTTGACACACATAAAAAGAGGAAATAATGATCCTAGTCAACATAGTAGTCCTTTCTCCTCGCTTCAAGTCTTCTTGGATACCTAATTAGTTAACTTGGCTAAAGCCATAAACGGATATTGTTTCTTGTGACCTTTCAGTTCATACTGGCAGATAATGTCACTTATTTAAAGCAGCTGGGATTCGTTGGAAAATTTCATTTTCTTTGGTGGGGGCGAAAGCTTTGGAATAGTCTCTTGCTCAGTTTCCTGTTTCTGCATCAAGTGAAATGGTTTCGTGTGGGTCCAGCTTGCTACTAGCTGTTGCGAGAGAATGTCTGGGTAGATCTCGACACGGCTGTTCTCCTTGCTGTGATAAAACGAGACGCACTGGAATTGAGATCCCAGTTCGACGCTCTTGTCCAGCCATTGAACGAGCTGCATGAAGTTGGGTCTGGCCGATGGTCGCCACTTCCAGCAGGCAGCCATGAACGCTCGTAAGATGTCGGCGGCGGATGTCGGCGGTTCGAGTATGCCGCCGCCGAGCACGAGTGCGAGAACTTGCTCGTTGGCGAGACCTTGGTAGGGCTGCTCGGCCAGTGTTACCATCTCCCACAGCACAACGCCGAAACTCCACACATCCGATTGATTTGTGAACACACCGTCGGCTAAGCTCTCCGGCGCCATCCAGCGAACTGGCAACATGCCTTTACTACCATTCCTGGTGACAAAAAGATTATTCATTAATATCGTTGCCAAATAACTATCAAACAATCTAAAAAAGATTTAGTTGAAATATTGCACAGTAACATCGGTTGATATACGAGTCGCCTTTTCCCAATAAAATAAAAAGTGGAAACGTCTCTGCTTTGTCACCCGTTACTCTAGTTTAACAATTCTTGCCTTTGAGAATTTGGTATACCTAACCCTGAGAATAGTTTAAATTAAAACAAAATTTGGTTTCTGTGTAAGTGTGGAAGTCTAGATGAGGCAAGCCTAAGAAATAGTAGTTTTATTGAAATGGTAGGCTTACAGCTCGGCAAGAGGCGCACGGCTCTTCGACGCTAGCCAATCAGGTGGCTCAGCGCCGACACGCTGAAATGCTGACCTTGAAAGATGAACTATGTTCATCTTTCAAGGTTGAACTATGTTTATCTTTCAAGGTTGGCACGTCAACTTGTCGATCTGTTAACGTACCTTTAGGGCGAGAAGCGTTCTAATATTGGGGTAATTCTTGTTATTACCTGTAATAGTCCGTCTCGTAAATATCTCTTGTCATTCCGAAGTCTCCAACCTTGATGGTTAAATCTTCTCCCAGCATGCAGTTCCTTGCTGCCAAATCCCTGTGCACATACTTCCTTGCCTCCAGATAAGCCATGCCGTCAGCAACTTGCGCTGCCATCATCAACATCTGATCGAGATCTGGTCCATCGTTGTCCTCTCTTCTCGCGCGCAAGTAGCTCTTGAGATCTCCGAGAGCCATGAGCTCCATGACAACCAAGGGTGGTTCACCGCGAGACACAACGCCTAACAAACGAACAACGTGAAACGCATCAGAGAATGTTTTCATGACGGATGCTTCATTAAGAAATGCGTCTCTCTCACGATTGCTCAAATTTGGGTTCACCATCTTGACAGCGCAACGAATATTCTGGTCCAATGCTCCTTCGTACACTTTACCAAATGACCCCTGACCTAGTACTTGTTTAAGCGAAACTCTTTCCCTCTTCAACTCCCAGTGATCTTCGATGTAATGTGATGAGCTGTCGTAGTCGGGATTAACGGAAGCAACCAGCCTCCTCTTGTACTTGAAACGAAATCGCAAGTAGAACACCAAAGCACCGATCAAACTGATAAGAAACGGAACTCCGAGTGCTACGGCGATGATTTGTTCCAGGAATGTTGGATTCATCGGTTCCCTTACGTGGAACTCAACTGTCTGAGAGTACGCTCCCATGCCAGCCAATGACGCGGCACGAATCCGAAAAGCGTATTTGCCTGAAGTCAAGTTTCTGACAACATTCTTCCCTCCTCCCAACTCATAGGCTTTGCGTGTGATACACTTAATACGAAGTTTAGTGTCATCAGAGTTTACTAGCCTGTATTCGATGTAATACGTAACAATAATGCCATTTGGCTTTTCTGGATGTGACCAATGAACTTCCACGTTTCCAATCGTTTGGTTCCATGGCTTAATGTCAATGTCAATGCTACTTATGTCATCGGCTCCTGGCTTGGACTTGGTGCGGACCGTTACCATGCTTGCAAAGCTGCACTTTTTGTCATCATTATCATCAGAGTCACGACAGGCCATAATTTTGATGGCATATTTCGTAAAGTGACGAAGATTCGACACTTGCATTTCCGTAATATTTGATTCCACGCGATATATGAAAGATTTTAAGTTTTTTTGTTTCTTATTAGTGTCTGGAACTGAAGAATCTATGTAACCCCATGGTGGCTTGATTTCCTTGGAAGGTTTAGGAGTTTTAGGCTTGTTTTCAGCTTTCTGACCGTGCACTTGCATATCATCTTTTTGTTCTAGCAAATGCTTTGACAGATATGTGTGGATGTAATCTTTACATGCCTCTTCTTTTGCCGAAGAAAATTGTTTGGAAATAAAGTTGTCTTCTTGTTTCTCACAGTGCGATTTGTATTCAATATTATCATTAATTTCAAAGTTTTCTTCATTACCACAACAATCATACACTTTTCTCTTGCGCTTCAAAATAAAGTTTGATTCTTCATTCACTTGGGAATCGTCAAACGTCATTGGATGTATACAATAATCTCTCTGGTCCAAGAACTGTGGGTCGTCTTTGAGCCAAGTTCCAGTTATCATGAAGTACTTGAGATCACCGTTGGGATATTGTGGTGCCTCCCACTGGATAAACAGATCGTTGTGACTGGTCGACACAACTTTCACAATAGTTGGCAGACTCGGTCGATCTGGCTTTGTGCGAAAGTACTGTATCTCACTTTGCTGCACGTTGTAGGCTGTCGCCATCGTTAAGTAATACGCATATTGTGTGTGAGGCTGGAGTCGTGTAAAGGGAATATGCAGGTTGATCCTGCTATCGGGGTCTGCGGTAGAGATGTAGACAATTTTCCAGACGTAATCGCTTCCCCAACAAGCACCTCTTTCGTCGTAAGGTAAAATGTTTTTCTCCGGAGCTTCGATGTAGTATGCAACGTAACGAATAGTCTCTTCAGTTGCATTGGGCTCTTTCAATTGCTCCCATTCTATAATTGCACTTCTAGAAAATATTGATGTTATAGTCACTTTCAGGTTATACTGATGCCCATGGTCACAAGCACTTTTATTTCCATTTGATTCTTGTGATACTTCATGGTTAGTGAAATTATCAAGTCCTGCCTGTTGATTCAGTTTCTCAATATCAGTTAAACATAATTTTGGGTTGTTGTGGATAAACAAACGACCACTTTTGATCTTTATGCCATGTGGCTTATCCGTCAAGTTCCATAACGCTTTCAAATTCGGATTGTTGTGGATAACCAAACTGTATGGCGAGTCTCGACCTCGAATCACTCTCAAGTTTTTTAAAAAGTCTAACGATACCAGAGCAAAAGACCGCTGAATTTTAAGATTCTCATAGATCTCCTCGATCATGCCCAAGTTTTCCTCCAGCTCTTTGACAATGTGCTCCCCTCCGCTGATCTCGATCTCAATGGAGCCATTGATGTGGGTGCAGCCGCTGAGATGCTGCGCTGCTGCAATGCTGTTCACTAGAACTGCGTTGCATGGACACTGTTCACGACAAGGCTTGCATCCGATGACCTGGAAAATGTAGAGAAACAATTCGAAACAATAAGAGACTGGAGATGGTATCTGGTTGGATGAGCAATATAAATGACTCAATTTCTCTCTAGTCTTCACTTTGCACATTATATAAAAAAAATTAACTCATTATTAATTTATTATGACTGAGGCATCCAGAAAAGTGATCGGGAATAATGTTACGGGACTTGAGCTTGAAGAGAAGATTGAATAAAAGTTAAAATTGCATATGGATATCTTTCCTAACTACCTACCTACAATTAGATTTAAAAAAAAATAATAATCTTTATTGAGCACTCACGGCTCATCAGATAGCAGAGTTTGGCTTGTTATAGTCTCTACCTTGCCATTCTCGTCAGTGATGTTCGTAGATCCTTGGCGGCACTTGCTGACGCACGAGTTTTCGAATGGCCAATACTGTGCCTTCCTGTTCAGCCCCATGTAGCTGCATTGCTTGGGAGTGATGCAGTGATGTCCTAGGTACTCCAACCTAGACATAAATCAAGAGTTTTCATTTATCAACCAAATATAAATGTCAGCTTTTATTCTGATCAACTGGCAAGTAGCTGTAACATTTTGAGTCAAATCACGTTAATACAAATTAACGAATTCATCGAATACAACTATTGTGAATACAAAATTTAATCAGAAAAGGGAATAGGTACCTTCAATTATATTACTGGTACCGGCGGTCCCAAATAAGAAACTACGGATTAAAACAATTATTATTAGGTCTAGTTATTTACTTATTTATTATCAATTACCAACCAATGTGAAAGTGTTTAAACTTATTTTTAAATTAGTTTAAGTGATGGATTGATCTTGGGAGTATGTCAACTTGGATGGCCTGTATATCTAGTCAGAAATTTGACTCGATCTGAATTTGGAATTGATGCTGGTAGGACACTTCTCTTGAACTATGACGGCTGTAAACTGTTTCCAACTAATACCAATGATTGGCAAGCATGGGCGTGGATCAGGATAAAATAACCTCACCTGTCAGCAGGACATGCCTCCAGGCAGTCGCCATGCAAGCGCACTCTGCGACACGCATTGCACTGGTTGCTCCTTGGTCCAGTGCAGCCTCCCAGACAGAACGGATGACACTTGGGCTTCAGTGTCGGTTGGCAATCTCGACTGGACCAGCACAGTCCCGACACACAATCCTCTTTGCATCCAGGGCATTCCGACATGGGCTGAAACACAAGGATAGTTTAATAGATTTTCAGAGTTCGGAGAAGGAACTCGTTACCTTATTAGCAATACTTTTATTTTGTTAGCGTCAATTTTAGTTAGAATTCTACTGAAATATTCTAATGAAATTTTAATTTATAAGCCAGATTTTCCCCACCACCACCCTTGAGAAAGGATAAAGAAGAATATTTGATCATCCTAGAATTTTTGCCAGAGCAGACCCATTTCCAGATTAAGAACTACCTACTTTGGATATATACTTAAGACTACACCAATGTACTACTTTTGTAGATTCAAAGTAGAGTAGAGTTTGGATATTGCTGACATTATTGCATTGTCATGAGTGTAGTAATTTAAAAAATTTAAAAAAAAAGAATGTCAAATATAGTTTTAAAATCATTTTAAGATTTTATGAATGGTTATTATTTTCTGCAAAGGGAAGTGTCGTCGACCTTGTTTGCGATGAAATGCTCGCTGCCGCTTGCAGTGATCGTGCTCCAAGCAATTGTGTCCAAGTAACACAGCTCCTCGTTATCCTCGATGCGAACTGCTCCTCGACTGATTGCCGTTAAACTCTGCAGTCCAAGATCTTCCAGTGCGAACATGGAGTACACTACAAGCGCGTAATCTGCAAGCAACGTTCTTCCACGGATCACGGACAAGTTCGGAAACAAAGTCCCGAGGCTTTTTATGCCATTCACCTGTTGACAAGGCAATAGAGATAGAAGATTAGGCTGTACTAGGGATTGGAAAATCTGTAAATTTAGTAAGTTTGTTTAAACCCTCTCAAAAGTATGTTTCAACATGTGAGGCCCACAAAAATGCTGACCTTGATATTACTTTTCCCCTATTTGAGGGCTTATCAATGGTCTACTGCTGAATTTGTACACTGCACAGAATATCCCTGATTCCCTACTTCATTACTTACAAAATATAAATAATTTTACTTATTAAATAGACGTAGTTGATTTTCAGTGATTTGACACAATATTTTGAGGAATACAAGAAACAGCACTTTTTATAATTAAACATTTAATTAAACTCACAATTGACATTTAAACGTGTAACTTTCCCACCCCCTGGGCAGTACGTATTCTCTTTTTAAACTTGTTTGATCTTGTTAAATAGTGATTATTCAAATAATGTTGAATTTAACTTCGTTGAAATAATATAATGAATTGTGCTAAGAGTTGCATTTACCCTGTAAATCAGAAAATATTCTGTAATCTCCGTGAGCTCTGGGAACGACAGATTCTTAAAGTTCTCTTCCTTGGCATTCTCAAAGAGCAGAATCTGCAGATAGCCCTCGATGATGCGACAGCCTGAGATCGCTTGAAGCCCTCGCACAGAGTTGCGTATGTCGAAACTTCCGCACACTCTTCCGTGATCCTCGGTGATGCTCTCGTTGCGCCAGTCTAGCGGTGGATCCAGCACCGTCACGGTTTGCCGTGCGCCGCTTGCTCGCAGCAGCAGCAGGCTGGACAAGCAGCCGAGCCAGATTCTGTTGGAACATAATTGGTGGTTAGCGGTGAAGGGTGGAGAAATGTTGGAGAAAGATAAATTTTTTTATAATGAAGTTTGATAAAATACAGCTCTTTCATTTTGCATCTGTTAATGTTTCGGGTTAATTTGGATTAAAGTGGGATGAATTGTAAGAGCCAGTCAGCAACAATACAAATTATTAAGGATTTCTCAGAATTTCTCTTTTAATTTAGGAAAACTTTGTAAAAACCTCAGTCGTGCAATTTTTTATTTAAGTTAATCTATTTTGGCCAGGCAATTAGAACAATTGTCTTGTCTTGTCAACATTGTACATCCATTCACACTTTCCCTTCCACCAAAACAACAACTTGTATTTTAAGTTAACAAATATAGTTCAATTCCACAAACTTATCTTAGGTAATTTGAGAAGTGGTATGGTTGATTAATAACGGTTGGTTGCTTCAAGATTGTTCCCTCCAACTCCATGTGCTCATTTGCTCGCCATTACTTTAAGACTGTGTTGTCATTGGATAATCAAGTTTTTAAAACGGACAATTACAAGTTCAAACGCTATTTACCTACGACTCAATTCGCCTTTATATTATCTTATTTTAAAAATGCACTTACCTACATGCAAATCAATCGATATGTGCGTCGAATTATAAAATAGTAAGTAGGTACTATGTCAGCAGAAAATCACTTGTATCTTCTATTAATTGCGTATATGAAACAATTAGTACTTTAAAAACCAGGAGTCTATCAACAACTCCTTCGCTCACATACGACCTAATATTTTCATACATGCAGTTTACACCAGAATTACACGAACATATTTTTAGAAATTATCATCTGGAACAATAAATTGTTACGTAGATAATTGATATTCCTAGAACTCGAAGCCTCCTCGAATTCCAGAATGTTTTTACAAAGTGACAATAATTCTGATACATTAGGCCGAAGTAGGTAGCTAAAAATGTGCGGCGACTTACCTGAACATGATCTACACCACATGTGAAGCTTACATCCAACTGAGTCAGTGATCTTCCGATGTCTAGCATGCACGGTTTATTATGACTAGCCCACATTCATCTCAGTCTGTCATATTTCCCACACAACTGCGACCATCGACTTCACACACACAAGACATCATAGCTCACATAGGCGTGCGCACGGGGGGGCCGGGGGGGCCTTGGCCCCCCCTAATGGATCAGTCTCAACTAAAAAATTATAAAATGTGGTCCTCATAGTGTCAAATTTTTGTTTTAAAAGGGTTAAAACAAAAAAATCTCCCTGCGGGGCATACTGGAGTTGCTCAAATCACTGGAATGAAGTACTAGGTTGATCCAAAACACAATAGTATTTTTAAGAAAATACCACGAAAATAATGCCGAAGTACCTTCCAGAAACATGGTTTTCTCATGAAACGCTTTGTTTTTGCCCTAAAAAATTATTTTGCTTACAGCAAGCACTTTTTAACTTTCTACCAAAATATTATTTGGAAATTCAAAGGGCCTATGTTTCTATGTTCTATGTGTAGGGCTTTATATGTTCAAAACTCTTAAAAATCCATCAAATCCACTAAAGGATCACAATTTTTCTCCGGGGCTTAGCCCCGGACTCACATCTTCTGGGGGCTCTTACCAAACTACCCTTTGTCATAAGTAAGAGATTTGGCTCCCAAACGTCTCAAAATTGATTTTGAAGTGCCAGAAAACCGAAAAACGCCCTGCGGGGCAACCCCTCTTAACGCGTGGAAATTCTTTCCCCAGGCCTTTCCCCCCTTGGCATTAATCCTGCCGGCGCCCATCTTGGCCCCCCCTAATGATTTCTCCTGCGCACGCCTATGATAGCTCACTCAATTACAATACTTCATCTCTATTGAACGTAGTTAATCGTACCTGGAGGTAATGCTCATGATCTGCATTTAATTGTGGTATTGAAAATGAAATGACGCTGAAATTAGCTGATCATCACGTAATTGTCTTGATGGCACAGTTCGAGGAACGTAACAGAAAACCAAATGCAAGGTGAGCTACAGAGCTAGGCAGTTCCTTGCATTTGTCGTGTAACATGATGATGCATATAGAATGCATTCAGCTGTTTTGATAGTAGGTACCCGTATGCAAAACGCTAGAAACTAGTATCATGATACAGAATAAAAGAATTATAAAATATATCGGTTTACCTAATAGACATTTTTTAAATTTCTTGTGGGGAATTTAGATCATTAATTTTATTCTTCATGATAATTGCATCTTTTCAGGTATTACCTACGTATAGTACGCAAAATTTGCAGCTTTCCAGTACACAGTAATTATTGTGTCAAGTTTGTTCATATATTTTTATACAACCGTCTTCATTAATTAATTGACATTATCCAAAATCATCCGCACTATTTGAATAAATAAAATCATAAATTATACAAAATTTGGTCTAATCAATTGCAATTGGTTGTTATTATTATTTATTATGAAAGCGGAGCGAGCGTCTTCATTTGAAATTTATGGCTCGAATCTCTGATTTCGCAAGAAAAGATGGTCACACACTAGGTCAAACGAGAGTTCCCTAAAATACGATCCTAGAAGTACCTACCCAACGCATCAGGCATTTTTTTTCAAAAATTATTCGTTACTATCCTATTTTGTTACCTATTGATTTCTAGTAGGATCGGTCATTTGGTTTCACCGGAAAATTGAATTATATAGTTTAGAAGGTAGTTGCATATAGCCTGTTGTACCTCCGGAGTGTATATAGATTACTCTAAAAGTTGCATTCTATCGGTGCTAGCTTATCAACTATCGTTACACTGAGCGTTTTCCTAGTTAAAATTTTTAGATTCGTGATAGATGGAGTGGAGATCAAAGATTTGCAGATTGTAAACACTTTCGTACATTTAGTTATTTTTCTAACATTTTCACTGACAACATTCATTCGTTTAGATCGCTTACGGCTGATGTAATATTTTACACCTACTTCTCGATCGTTTACTCTTCGATTCGCCGAGCATGCTTGAGTTAATAGGAGCTAATGCAATTGGCTTCCAAAGGCCTTTAGGTCAATTATTTAAATCAAGTTCTAACTTACGTCATGTGAAATAAACCTCCTCTTCATTTGAATCCAAGCGATTTATTATTCTCGACTTCTGTTTGCATAATTATTTTATAATTTTGTCTCGAAGAAGATTCTATCAGCGCGACAGTTCTGTATATAAAACGTGATTTTTCATGCGTAAATGTATTTAAAAACGTGTATATAAATAAACGTAAATCATATGATAATTTTTACTATGGGTATCTGCAATCTGCTAGTTTCACACTCCTGGACTTTCAAATGAAACCTCTAAGATGTGAGGTGGCTACAGCTTATTTCTATCTAATTATAAGAAACTTGGCAAATGCTAAGTTTGTCAGGGAATTTTGGCGCCAAAACACGTGTACGCTATTTGATTTGACACTTGGATGGCAATCTACTTGCTGCCATTAATTGCGAACTTATTTTCTTATTTTCTATTTGCTTTCTTATTTTCCATGAGGGGGTCTGCGGTCGTGGAGTCAACTACCCGTGCATATGACACAGCGAATCAAGTATCCATAATGAAAAAAAAATAAAATAAACGTGAAACGTGAAGATAGATACAGTTTGTGGGGACGTGTTTGCGCAAGAGGGAAATAATCAGCTACTCAGAATTACAGATCTGTAATTCTGAATAACATCAACCATGGAATTGTCAAATGCTGTATATTTCTATTGTACATACCAAATTAATAAAAAAAAAATTAGATTTTTATTTTTCTCTGAGACTTAAATGCGACATTTTGTCCGTATCACATGTATCTTTAGAGTTATGTGTACATTTTTACATGATTTTGCCCTGAGAAGGTGGGACCCTTGTGTGTATTCAAAGCCTTGAGTTAGGGCAAGTTTTATGAAAGGTTTGTTATTTTCATTTGATCGTGTTCCCAGCATTGCCGACTGAGCAGTGTTACATGGTTTCTTGGCAACAGGTAGCAGCAGCATCTCTATCCAGCAGATTTGGTGAACCAATAAGAAGACTGTTCCATCGACCGACTCGGCGGAAACTCTCGAGCTTTTTATGTCATTTCCTACTGAAACAGAAATCATCAACAAAAATACAATGACATCGTCACATAACAATTTTTTGAAAATTATGAAAATATCAATGTATCAAAAAAAATTAAGTATAGGTATTTAATTTCAAAATATTGAACGACGAAGAAGTTACATTTTTCATTAGCTATCTAGATTCTAGATCGTATACGTAGAATTACTGACAGAAGTAGTACTCTTCTTGCTATGCACTTAAGAACAATGGACCTATGAAAGAGTGTATTAATATATCAATTCCTAAATACCCTACTGTAAGAGAGCACCTCTTCTCAAGGGTGAATTTATTATGCAATGTATAATGTGAATGGAATAAAAACTATGAAACTACGAAAAAAACTCTTACCTAATGCTCAGTTTTTCAATGATCTGCTAAACCCGTTAGTTAATTTTAACAGTTACTTAGTGGTCATTCAAGGAATATTATTGGTTGTTGCCGTGGTAATTGAGTCCATAATAGATTGTTAAAATTAGCAGAGCATTGAAAAACTGGCCATAAGTAAGAAATTTCCTTCGTTTGAAATCCTTATACGCGAAAAATCTGTTTTAGAACCGGTATTTCAACAGTCTGCTAAACCAGTATTTATAAGTTTTAAACGGTCATTCAAGGATTTTCATTGGTTGTTGCCATGACAATATTGTCCTAATTGACTGTTTAAAAGTTAGCAAGGCATTGAGAAGCGATATTAAATCATCAAAACATAATTTAACAAATTAAACCACAGTAAAGAAAGTCATGTTATTCGCGTAAGTGTCTCGATGCTTTTGTCCCTGAGCCATGATTCCATATTGATGTGCGTAATTGAGGCCTTATGGATTTCATTATCGTAAATTTAAGTGAGAAAGATTAAAGCGTATAGATGTTGATCACATTGTGGCATTGCCTAAAACCACAAGATAATCGAGTAATAGAGATCCTGAATGTGAACTAAAACGTATAAACGTTTGGACAGATTACACACGGTCCCATTACATGGCAATTCAACCATGAATGCTCGCTTACAGAAGAGTCTGCGGTAATCTACCCACATCTGGAGCTATTGTTTCTCTGATAGGGTGTAGAAGCACAATAAATAAACCTGTCCCATGCCCAATGATTACACCCATTGATACTCTACATGGCACCATTCTTGCGTTATCACACCCTTACCAATTCAATTTCATTGAATGCAATCGCCTATCTATATTGACATTGGGCTCTCAGGGGTAATGTAGATTGTACTTACTTGAACTACACTAATGTATACTTATCAGAATGTCTATCTCATCGACATATTACTAGGAAAACGCTCATTGTACCGCGTTGATGAGCGAGCACGGGTAGTGCAAATTCTCGAAACGGAAATGCGTACACAACGCACAGAAAACATATACATCCACATTGAATTGAAATATGATCCACTCAATCAACATAAAAGTATCTGCTTTTCATTGAAACGTGAAAATAGCATCTAAACACTCTGGTACCTAAAGCAAATCAGATTCATGTTGCAGTGGAAAAACAGTCATTTCGATACAATTAATTTCTGACAGTTATTAAAAATGTCAATAAGTGCATACGTTCTTAACTAATTGGTACGAACATTTTGTAAATAAGAGCCAAAGTTGGTCTTAATCATGCAAAATAGGAGTTTGATCAGATTTATCGAAGACCATTTTCATTTTTCAGCCAATCAGGAAATATTTATTTTAATTTTAAACAATGAACGGATTCAAAAAAATTAGGGTCTGCGAACAGAAAAGGTTGTCTTTACATTTGTGCAAAATTTCAGATCGATCGGTGAAACGGTGCGACTTCTATTGCTCCAGGTAGCAGCCAAAAAAAAAAACAAAAAAAAAAACAGGTCCGTTTCAAAGAGTCAAAAGGAGTCGCTCGCTTCGCTCGTTCAATTATCTTATAACTATGACTCACATTTCAGTTCTGCTTGGTAGGAAATCATTATAAATTATGTAAATCTTCTCTACGTATTAATATTGACATATGAGAAGCTCCTTTAGATGGTTTGCCATCACCACAATTTCGTAATCAATTATTTATCTTCGCTATATAAGTCTATAGTGGGTAAATTTACTGCTCACGTCATTTTAAATTATATATTTTATTTGACGAAAAAGAATGCTTGAAGCGTAGATAACTAGATCGTTAACTTTTAATTGGTCGATAAAATTCGCGCATCTCCAATTTCGCGAGTTCCTTTACCTCATGAAAGCAGGGATATTAAGCTGGGAGTTTTAGCTAACCCGTCCGACTCGACTGAGGCCTGGAATCAGGTAATCCCTTCTCTGAATCCTTGCACATGAATCTAAATCCCACCTTCCTTCATAGCAGAGCGTCCATGTTTTCTGTGTTATGAATGACTTCACGCGTTTTTCCATCGCTTATTCAGTTTATTGTTTCAAATGACTAATGACCCGAGATTAGAAAAGTCAGTTAAAATAAACGGGAATTATATCTCATTGAAATTTCAATTACCGAGTGTTATTGTGGTGGATGGCGGCGTATGAAAACAGTCGAAAGCTGACTTTAATTCCGGACGAATATAATGCGAGATGTCGCCCCCGCTAGGCTGTTAATGAGTCATAAATTCGGATTATCGAGATTTCTGCGGACTAGTGCTGGCGCGGCAACAAACAGTGCGCCAAAACTTTACTTCAACGGATTTATAGAAGAAGTTATGAATGATGATGACGGGAAGAGGATAGCGTTCGAAGATTTCCGCAGAATAAAATGAAGAAAAGAAGCTGGAAATGTGTAATGCATTTGTGGGAAGTTACTCTTAGGTGAACTTTTCATTTTTTCCAATGTTTCTTTATTTTTGAATTCTAATTTTATTAAGAATTCAAAAAATTTTATGTGTAAAATAATGTAAAAATAAATGAAAAAAATTATATTATTATTTTAATTTATTTTGACAAATAAGGGATATTCCGTTATCTTCCTGATCTGCCTTTGCTACTTTGAAGGAAGTACGATTTAAAACACGGCACCTCCACCATTGAGTTTCTATTAGTATGCTTGTAAGAGGGAACAATTGTATTAACATTTAGTTGTGTTTTAGCGTCGCGCGTTCTACACCTTGATAATTAGGATGAAGATGGCGAAGAAAGGTTAAGAACACGATGAAGGAGGTGGTTGTGGCCTATTAGTAAGGATCTTCCAACATTTGCGTCTCGACTAAGAGAAGCCACGAAATGGCCGCATTCAAGAAGGACGGCCGCGGGAATCGAACCCTGTACCTTCGAAGTTCAAGTTCAGAGCTCTACTGACTGAGCCAACTTGATCCTTACAATTATGTCATTTTAATGTATCATAATTAAACTGGCTTTTGAATTGAGCCCTGTCAATTAGGTAATAAATTGACAATTTCATTCCATCAGAGATGATAACTAAACGTCCTGTTCTATGTGAAGGTTTGTCGGGTTTGTGCTGCGTAGGAAGGTAACAATGGCACTTTCAAATTGAAACCTAATTAATTTCTCCGGTCTTTTTGTATGTTACACGTGCTGGATCCTTAGTAAGATTATTTTCCATTTTGAACTTACTGTGTGTAGGAATAAGAATTAATAATGCTCATTTTTTTCATTCCCTTTGAAAACTTTTATAGTGTACCTGACACCTCCACCAAAGTATGTCAGCAAACTACATTCTCCCGCAATCTCACACAATTTATTTGATAAAATATTCGTCCTCATAATGTAAATCTTTTATTCGATTTCCAAAAAAAAAGTTTGGGCTACGAATTTTCAGCATCCTGGCAGTGCGACATTTCTGCCATTTTCTTCAAATTATCATCTCATCATCATATTTTAAAAGTTTTTTCTCCGACCCTGCGGCAGTTGAAGGCACAATCCCGAGGTACGTGAAGGCGCCAGGTATGGCGCCACGGTCTGGCAACCTTGTGTGTAAAGCCTGTTGCATTGTTCGACGCCGACGCCTCCGTCGAGGCGCTTTATCTGGGCGCCCCGGCGGCCGTAATCACACACTCTGCTGATGCGAGGGGGGCAGGGGGGCTGGGGGGGAGGCACCTGAGCCAGACAATAGGGCACAATGAGATATTCAGAACATTTCGCCCGAAGTGCGTGTAGGAGAGAATGTGTAACAGTATTTCTAAATTTTAACTAAGATATGTTCGTAACAGGGAAACTGGTATGAGTTATTGAGGGGTGATACCTAACTGAGTTTAATTTATTTATAGTGTGAGTACGAAAAGGTTAATACATTCCATGGGTTAATACCTAAATTATCTGATATGTAGGCAAGCAGAAAATTATGGAAATATAATTCAATACTATTCATACTGAAATTAGGTATTGTAACTATGTCAGACCAGCCAGGGACATTCCAAAAATTAGAGTTACATGTGACTAAAATTACTGGAAGGCGTGGAAAAGAGATGGAAAAGTACGACTAAAAACTGATTATTTTGGTTGAAAGCTCTATTCTCAATGACAGTGAGCACTCAATGAGTGCTTATCAAGTTTGAAAATTACATAGTAATAAACCAATGAAGAAAACATCTCATCAGATTTATATTAATTAAATAAATAAAGTTGGGAAAGAGAGACCAAGCTAGTAGAAAAAGTGACTAATCACTTTAAAAACTAAGTGACAGGAGAAAAAAATGTAAATCTGAAAGTGAAAATAGTGTGAGAGTGGCCGCCCGGCTACTGGAGCCTAATGATCGGCCTCTGGGGCTCGAACCCGCGAGAAAACTCGCTCGGTCAAACTCAGGTCCTCAGAGTCCACAGATTGTTTTATATCACAGTTTTCACGAAGCGATTTGTTTAGCTTGTCGGAAAAAGCTCTTAAAAATATTAACAATTCTCCAGATTATACTAGAAAATGTGAGAACATAACATAACTTTTTTTTAATCCATGTAGAAGGTGTGAGTATATTAAAACAGTACCTACTTTAGTCACAAAAGAAAAGTATAAAAAAGCTTCGCCTAGATCTAGATATATCTACGGCGCCTTGTGCGTGACGTCTGAAGAAGCGTCTCGACGTCGCTATGTGATTGGCTGTTGAGGTCCTCTATTGTCCCTGGGGAGAAGACGCTGGCCAGAAGTGGATCCTTCACATCAGCTACTTTAATTGACTCTTCTGACAGCGCCCGACTGTCATGGCGGACTTGAAGAGCTTCAACTTCAACATCAACCGTGTCGCAGAGTTGAGTTGAGTTGATACTTTCTTGTCAGCGAATCCGAGACTAATTGGCTTCGAGTAGAAGAAAACTTGCCTTCAATTAAAAAATACATTTATGTAGAAAAGAAAGGTGAAAATAATCTTGTGTCTATTCGAGACATGTCTTTACCTTTCCTAAAACATAACATTTTTTGAATTCTGTTCACAGTCATACCGATTTATATACCCAAAGAGACATGATTTTACAGATATTTCTCACGGGACGTAAAATCCCAAAAGACGTAAAAAGATGTTCTTTATACACCTCACATATTCTCTGTAGATTCGAATTCAATGATACTTGTCAGAAAGAATGATTCTTTTCAGTCATAAAACTATGATCATTGATATTCCTAGACGCAATCATTGGCAGGCACACGTGTAAACGTCACATTTAGCGGGTGTAAAGAACGACCGATATTCATCTTGCTTTCTTGGGGACTGTGAAAAACTGTCGAAGGAAAGACCGCAACATTTATCACTCGAGCCAACTTTATCGTTGATCATATCTCTTGTCTTATAAAAGCTATCATTCGATGCCTCCTTGGCATTTTCCTTGCCGCCTCTTTGCTGTTCCAGATGATATGCCTTCATCATCGCCCCCTACTCATATTTGCATTGATAATATATTTTACATACGGTCATACAGCACCGTATTCCTACAGGAGAAAAGAGGAGTATGATGGAAATGATACATCGTTGCTCAAAGCATCTGCGTTTTACGATTTAATTATTATACTTTCAGGTTGATTAGGGCTGAGTTAGGTACGTGTTGAAAGTAATAAAATCTTATTCTAAAGCAAATTATTAATTTTCTTTCTGGTTAGCGTAGTTTTATATTTTTTATAACTGCGATTTCTTTTACATAAATCGTGTCTTTTAATTATATTATCCAGCTTTGTAAAGGTAAAATGAGCGAGACATAATTAAAAGAAACCAAGCAAACTCGAGAATATTACAAAGAATTCTCCTTCATTCTCGATTGAAAGAAATGTAATAATGAAATAACATACTTATTTCACTAATGAATGGTTCACAAATTGAATGTCTTGCATTGAATTTCATAGAAATCTGGGTCATCTCTGAATTGGTCTGGTGAATTGACACGATACGTCTCTCTTGTCTCTGCGCTCGCCAAGATCGTCATACGTTCGCACCATTCCTGTCATCTAACTCTTGACACAAGGGTTTCCCAGGAGACTTTAGAGAATGTTAAACACTGATTATACACCTCTTTGATTGCATTAAACCTATTAAAACTAGTTACTCCTCCAAACTGATTTCTCTGAACGGACAGGCGAGCAAAGTTAGCAGCAAGTTGTCAAGCTGCTCAACCCTTGCGCACACTAATAGCTGAGTCTGAATACCAATGAGGCCATGCTGCATATGGCGACGTCCATTTTGTAACTTGCAATGACTTGGTATTATGGCCATCCATGAATTCCAGATTCCAGGTTTATAGCTCTAATCAATAATGGATGGCGTAATCTCTTGAAATTAAAACACTACACCCCTAAATCAAGACATCCGAGTATAAGAGGGCAAGTTTATGATAACGGGAATCGTTATGCTCTGGTTTATTATAGATAATGCATGAAGCTGGGATATATATTAGGAGATATTTAAGGTGTTAGCGAGAAGCAATCTATTACATTACTTCAAGTTAGGAGTATCTACCTATAGGTTTCAAGTTGAGGTTCATCATCCATTTCCTAAGTTGAGCGACCCATCAAGAGAGAAAAGCAACTGCTAAACTACATTACTTTCCAACATGTTTCGACTTTCCACCATGGTATGTTTCGAGTTACTTCGAGAGCTCTACTCCAAAAAAAAATTGATATATGTTTGCTCTAAAATAGCGTAATTTCCTGTCCGTCTCTCAAAAAGTAATTGCTGAAGCGCTATTATTCCTTGACTGGACCGTTTTATTTGTTTTTTTGACGATTTGCTTTCAGCTTTCGGTCAAAGAATTCCCTCAGCACTCAAGATTATATGCATGACTGCATGCGACTCAAACATCAAATTTAATATCATATTTGCATCTTTTGATGGCTTCGTGGCACGGACAAACTTGACTTCTGCTCTCGAATAATAAAACGCTAAATTAAACGACGGCATTATTGGATCGGGATGGAAGTCGATCATAGTAATCCATGGAAAACTATACGAGATTGTTTTTACTCGATCTCAATCGCAATCTTTGGCCGGACAAGAATAGAGTCACAGTTATACAATAGTGAACATCGTGTAAGATGAAAATTCAAATCATATTGTCGAGCCCACAGTACAGATTTATTATTTTATGACTGCAGAAAAAAGTGTCTGTTTATTTGTAATATGTGAACTGTGAACCTTAGAAATTGTAAAATATTATTTATTAAACTTACACGTACACTTAAAAAAAAAAAAAAAAAAAAAAAAAAAAAAACGTTTGTTTCTTGTTGACCATAGAAGTCAATTAATTTTATTTCAATATTTTAAAAATGTTCAAACAAAACAGAAATTAATCATATATGTGTTTACATTTTTAATTGCAAAACACAAAAACTCTCACAAAGAGTGTCGATAATGACGAACTGCGCGAGCGTTTCAATTTCAATTTCAGTATTACCAATTCAGTACAAATACATGTATACATTTGTAACACAGTTGCTCTTCAGTATCGCTGCTCCTTTGAATACCATACACTCAGCGTCTTATTTCACTTTAAAGCCCTCATACAATTTCATGAAAACAGTCATCCATCCATTCACTCCCACATCGAAACGCACGGCACACTCTACCTTGAGCAATTTACAATTCCCGGATCAATCCCACGATCTGCGAGTATACATAGCCTATCTCTTCCCAATCGACTCGCCTTATTCACCGAGTTGTACGTCAACAATGAACCTCACACGGTTGCCATGACAGCCATACAATACTTGCTGGGGGTAGAGTGCGCTATTCAAGATGACTCAAGTCGCTTTGAAGACGTCTGCAGAGACTTGATACTTATGGGGTCTCATGTTGGTCTCAAATATTAGATATATCCAACTACTAGGTACACTTGGCCAAAGTAAAAATGGTATTTGAGCGTAACGGATTGACTGCTGCTGTCAGGTTCCTTGACAATCAATCCTTGTTATTATCTATAAATCAGAGTTCACCTATAGAGTAGATAACGCGTTAGCATAGACTTCATTGGATGATACCATCGTATTAGCCAAGCCGTTTCTTTAGAATACTATTTTTACTATGGCCAATATTATGTTTACTTTAGCGTTTTGTCGAACCATTGAGTCGACTGACTTTTATCATCCTGATACTATCTGAATGTTGCATATTGTTTTTTTTTCAGTGGAATCATGGATTACAGGTCGTTCTAAAAATGAAAAATACCGGCCGAACCGGCGTTCGAACCGTTCTCACTCCATTCTCCTCAGATATCAACCTTTTCGTCCCGGTTTCAAGTCCCGGTTCTGCAGGATATTTTTAACTGCGCACATCCCTTTATATTGTCATAAACGTATTACGCATTTATCCATTCAAATGAACGCCAAGCTCAGGAGAAAAACATTGTACTTAATATGCGACAGTATTTTTAAACAGATACCAAATTTTACATGTTTCATAAAATGGTTAACGAAACGTTATAAAGTTTATTTCTGGAATTGCTCGCTGAAACTCAACGTTACAGTCATTTCAACAAAACATATAAATCATAAATAAATGCAAATGAACAAACCAAATAGTACACAATTTCCTTCATGTCTTGGTCATATCGTGCTCAAAACGATTTGTTCAATCCATTATATTTATTTTAGACTGATTTACATTGCATTTGCATTGATTACATATAGAATTCTATATACAGTAAACGACATAGGAAAGAAAGCTCCTTATTTTAAAGTTACGTTCCACAATATCAAAAGAAAAAGACGACGTGCGCCGGCGTCTCAGTACCAACCGGGTCGCCTCGACGTCTCTATGACAAATTAGACGTTATGAAACTTATATTATCTTGTCTAACTTTTAAAATAAATAACCCTCATTTGAGCGAAGTGTTTGTGGAGATGTTTAGGTCCGTGCAGGAGGTGGGAGCCCGTGAGTGACGCAGTTCAGCTGAAGAACTCCGCCACTCCTGATCAACTCAAACCACTTCGACTCAGGCGGGAAACTGGGAAAAGTGGGTTCGATTTCTTCTCCCCAAGAGTTGTGTGAGATTTGATATTGGACCTTGAGTAGTGATCTCGGATGTTGAAATGAGTGAGGTAATTAGGTGTCACCTCAGGGGGGGGGGGGAATCGCGGTATGTGACGTGGCGTTAAGAGTTTTCTTCGTGAGAGAGCTCAGAAACGTGTCCAGAATGTGTTTTTTTATATTTTTTTCGGGTTGAACTCGGTCTGACGACTCTCTTCATTTACTTCCATTTACTTCCAATGTATTACAAAATACGTTATAATATGCTGTGCAAATTAAGATATCTACACTCGATTGAGATAGATAATTATTCAAGTCAAATGCCCGCTTAAAATGAATGTCAACAGAACGTCTTACAGTCTTTGTTATAATCTTTTGATATAAAATGTATAGTAAAACTGTCAGATTTTGACACCATATTTATCTGAATCGTCTATGCCCAAGCAACATTGAATATAAATATATAATTTATTTGTAACAGTTATATCTCGCTCAAGTATATTATTTAATATGTTGTGCAGTGTTATGCATTAATTTGGATACACTATTGTTACTAATTTGCATAAAATAGAATCAACTATCCATGAATTAATTAACTGTATCGGCTCGAATAACCGTTAACAAGGTGGCTCCTGAGTGACCTGGGACCAAAGTACATATTTGTATTTAAGCTTGGAAGTAATTTCGTCCTAATATATGCTCCTATAAGACCAATCAATTAATTACACACGGCAATAATGGTTATCCACTGTTTACATTGAAGTGAGAAAACATGGAACGCCAAACTGTTTCTCAGAGAGATAACATTCGATCAGTGTTTAAAGTTACAACTGAAATTAATCTCTGTGTACATCGCTTGTTCAATCAGAAACCTGCGTTCACTCGGTCCTAAGAGAAAACTGTTGAAACTAGGCATATAATTGGTCAGTTCTCGCAAACAATTATTTCCAAAATAATTATATAATTCTCAACTCTACTAATAACAACATCAAATTCAAAACTTATCATCACATTTGTAAGTGTCGTTTTTATAAAATTTACTAAATTCTGCTAAAGCTCACTTATCTGCATTAAGTATAGAAGTGCTCAATTGCAGGACTTAGTTTCTAAACTAAAGTAAACTAAAGTTATTTTTACACAATATTACTCATAACAAGTATCTTCACTAACAAGGGAAGTATTGAACTTTCAAGCATTATTCAAGCTTTATTCTTCAAAGAAGTTCACGCCTGTAAATTTAACAAACCCACAATTTCACTACTTATTTCTAAAATATTCTACAGTTACCTACTTCAGTTTCAGAGTGTAAAGGCTAAGCCAGAATTTGCTACCGACATCATTGTAAGCATATATTCTAGTAGAGTCTTTAGACCACAAAATAAGCTTAGACATACAAACACGTTTATCGAGCTTTTGGGTAGGTGGTTGGTTATATAATATCGAGCCAAGCTTTGTGATTGTAGTGCGTTAGAACAAACACAAAGCTTTCTCGCTTTTCCTTCTCCTATATCCACATATAGAGGCATCCAGTTTTAGCCATGCATAAATTAAGATAAGGACGGCATCGATGTACCAGCATAATAATATGCTCGTTAGAACTTCTAAGAAAAGTTATGTTTTGAAAATCAATAGAACTTTGTGAACGGTTCAGGTAACATCTGTTCAGAGGTGGAAAATTCACGTAGAAACTTATACGATAGTAATTGTGACAACAAGTGTACACTCTCTAATTACTGGAACTAGTTTTAATGAGTGTTCTGAGAGTTGAGTAAATTTTGATCATGGCGGGGATTTGAAGATGAGTCAACTAATTTGTCAACTAATGCCCTTGTGTCTTGACGAAGTTGCGTAATATTCTCTGGACGTGGCAAAACGCTTTTCAAAGTCAATCCATGTTTAATCCAATAATTATTATGGATAGACGAGGACATTCTAAATCAAGACAAATATACCTAACGATGATAAAAGCAATAATAAATCTTCGGGAACATTTTTACCATTGTATTGTTCACTTTAATGCCATGTTTGCGTGTTGTGGTGAAAGAATCATCAGTTTTAAAATGTATATCTCTCAATTTTATTTTAATATATGTAAAAAGCATTTTGAGTGGCTAGTTTAACCAAGCTTTTATATTATAAAAAATGTAAGAAATGAACTTGTTATCTGCAACGATCGAAAATATCGATCTAGAGAATCAACAACCAGTATAGAAAATACAAACGAGTAAACACACAAAACCACCAAATAGCACAAAAACTCGTTCGCATTTGTATAGGTATCGACCAATGGAAAGGATTACTTGACAGTTCGTCCAATAATAAACACCAGCTAAGCATCGAGTAGGTCTGCGATGTAAATATCTGTCTGTTACCCTCCGCGACGACGCCTGCCCCCTCCGCCGCGACGACTTGTGCCTTGCGTGACTAATAGTCCAGTACTAGCTCGTGCTTTGAACGTCAACCACAACCAGTACTCGATAAGTCGTGGCTATTTCCTCAACATTCTGTGAAACTAGACGCGAGTTATAACCACGGAGACCACGGGCCTTGGTCAGAGTTTTACTACGCGATTCATTACAGGACGTTCCTCGCGCTCACCGCGTCAAAGGGACGCATTTTCTCGGTGAATTAACTTTGTGGAAGAGTTTAGTACGGTATATGAGTATTTCGTGTACCTTTCTCTATTACAGTAGGCAGGATCATGTTTCACGTTTTTCTTTAGTTTTAAAATGGAACTTCTATATTCAATATAAAAATAATTTCGTGTTTCGCCGGTAGCTGGGTTTTAGTAATTTTAGTTCGGAGCGCTGGTACTTCTCTAAAACAATTTTTAAATTAAACAGTTCCATGATTTCACAAGTAATTCAATTTTCAAATTATAACTCGCGCAAACTAATTTAAAGAGTACAAAAACATACATTTAAACAATTCAGATGTTTTCTCATTTACTTCGTTTTATTTTGCCTTCAATCTGAGAAAGCGTTTTCAATGTTCTTCAAAAACAAATTCTGTTCAAAACTTTGTTTAAAGGTGCAGAAACTTACCAGAAACTTAATACAAAGAAACTTTGATATTATTGTTGGATCTTAGAATGTCTCTGGTGCTGGCAAATACATTATTGCAAAAGTTTGCTTGTTTTTAATTGTGTAGATAATCGGTCTAGTGCGGTCTGTGTTGTTATTGAAATCTGTCGACCATGATGCTGGTGACATCTGCGAAGACATATTCGTCAACGGACCGACAGCCGGCGCAGGAACCGAGTAAGTTAACTCTATTCTCATTATAAACTACAAGCTCTGACGCCTCCTTATGCACGTCATAATGTAGAGCTTCTTTTACCCGCTTCGTCTTAAGAGACATCTCCCCCCCCCCCCCCCCCCAGGAACAACCACACAAACGTGCACCACACCCTCAAACAATTAACTTAGTAAACTATGCGAATACAAAGTTACAAAATTGTTTGAACGTGATCATAACATTTTCCGCCTGTCTTATAATGAACCCATGCCCGCCGTACGCGGCTTAAATTTCTTGTTTTACGTATTTAATTAAGTCTGGAGCAGCCGTTTATCTTACGCTTAAGTCTAAACTGACAAAATCGTGGATGAAGTCCTGTGGTTTCGCTCATATCTGGTTTATTTTGAAACCTATGGACAATTATAAATGATAATCAATTGTAATTAAATTATTGATCGAATTATTTTTAAAGATTCTGTTGTCATGTCACATTGACAACTATTCATAATAATGCCACTTTTTATCTGATTCATATTGGATGCTGGTTCAATAATTTCAAATCAATGGGATTTCGATAAAATGCCACATTCTATTTTAGTCATGGATAATCCGTAATTCGACATTTTCAAATTATATTTTGTAATTCTCAAGTGACAGTAAAGTTTCAAACATATATTTATTTTCCAATCACATTCCTTTACTTACATTTACATGTAAATGTATTCACATATGAATATATCATGCATTTACCCTAGAGGGTCACGTTGTCAATCAAATTAATTAATACAAAAAAGTCTAAAACTAAAATCAAATCCCACTGTCTAGCAAATCTATTCCCGTAATGCTCTGCAATTCTATTATCCATTATGACGTTTCCGATTTGATTCCCACTGTACTCTGCACAAAGTCAGAGTAACATATTTGATGAAACTATTGCATTATGTGATGAAGTAATCAATAAATGGCCCGAAGACGAATGCCTGCACAGACATGACCTAAAAGCTTTGTCTCGACACATTCTCCATGCACAACACATAGTCGTGTTATTATAATATTGATCAGACATGTTATTGGGCGCATGACAAAGGCTTAACTAAGGGATTATCTCGAACAACGTGTATTTCCAGAGAGAGCATTTAGGCTTGTTGTTATGTGTTGTATTACAACCTGGATAGAGATTGTATGCAAATTATGCCTAAAGGTGTCACATTAACAAGCAAAAGTTCAGCGACGAATAAGTTGATTTTATGTAAATAATTTTTGTAATTCATATAAATTGATTATAATGGACTAGTAAATTCAGATGCCAGAACAAAATATTATGCCACTTGTTTAAACCATGCAATGTATTTTCCTAGCAGCTTTTATTTTTAAACTTTACCCTGTTCATGTATGCAGAGTGACTGCCATTCTAGATTTACATTTTCAAATGTTATAAAGAATGCTAAAATAATCTTCTTATTACGATTTTACAGTACAACACTCCTCTCTCTGTCATACAACTTAATTAAAATACTGACCTCTTTTCAGAAGCGTAGTAATTACAATATGCACGTAATTACAATATGGAATACATAGATTGCAAATTTTAAACTTAAGTTACTAAAGCTTGGCCAACTTTTACAATATTGAGAAATGTAAATAATAACCAGCATTATAGTTAACAAAAAGGCAAAAATTCCTGTCTGGAATTCAGTAAACACTATCTTAACAGCAAATTCTTTACAAGACTTTTGCCCGTAATCTTTTTTTGGTCTATATCCCAGGTAATTTTCACTTTTTTATTTAGTTGATCTAATATTAAAATCCACCGCTTTTGCCCAGTAAAGGTTTGCCCAGTAAAGGTCAAAGGTCGGTGAATGCACCAAACCGTGTGAAAATTGTACGGTGCATTAGACACAAAATGATTGATTTTCATTTTCAACCGAACGTCTAGTCTCTAGTATATATTTTCCACAGTTTTTACACTGATTTTTCCTCTCCCCTGTACAATTTCTCGATCAATTTGACAACAATGGGTTGTTTTTACAACCCTTCATCATCACCAACAATGCTCATCGTTCTTTTCTACGTTCTTTCGAATATCGTTTAAGATTCATCATTTTGTAGCAGCATATACATCCATTCTGCTTGGGTCTCGTGTCTTTTCATGGCTGGAAGATAAATCGCTTTCTGATCTAATTTAGTGCGCAGCGGGAGCCCGCTGCATTCGCCCCAACAACATCAATAGTCCCAGAATGTGCAATATACTACAGGGTTATAAAACTAAGAAGCTCTTCAGTAATTGGTTGTGAGAGAAAATTTAGTGGCTGTAATTTGCTCAATTTACAAAAAGTAGGTTGAATTAATTTATTGTTATTTTGCCATTTACTTGATGTTTACGACCACTTTTGAGTTCTATCAAGTACGGTCACGTTCAGAAGTTGTTAACCCGATACCCGTGTTGATATATTACGGTGATCTGGTAAACAATTTCTGAATGTTTCAGCGCATTTATTTTCCTACATTATTTCATTACCGCTCTAGATTTAGTTGGTTTCAAAACAATTTGTTAAACAGTAAATTAATGTTGAACCATGGAGGTGTAATAGTTTTTGAACAATCCTTTTGGTTTTGCTCTTGAGCAGATGCTGTTACAACGTACACGTATATTACATCAAGAGATGGAACCTTTTATGTAGATTCTAGTCCCCTTCTCTCGCGGTACAAATAGGAGAAAAAAATCACGAATTCATATAGCTTGTTGCACGTCGTTGTTTTATCAGCTTAATTTTCTCTCGAGGATTGACATTTTGTTGGCACGTTGACGAGTCAGATTTTACTTATAAACGGAGGTAAATTGATTATTTTGTTTGATAAAGTAAAGTGGAAAATTTAAAAAAATATGTTTTTTCCATGTTTTCTCCTTTTTGTATTTAAGAATAACCACTAAAACTACCAAATATCGCCAGAAAAACACAGCATCACAGCAATTCTGAATGGTACATGAAGATGGTTCAATGAAGATGGTGGCAATTTAATGAAATTATGTCATATGCAAACTTCGACTAGATATCTGGAAAATCAAACCATCAAACGGCATGGGAAATATTTTACAAACAGAGCCACCCCAATATTTTTTTAATTGACCTATTGGTAATGCCAGTGTCTATGACAGGATTTGATTTATTTGCTCCTGACTGATGCTGATAGAGATTCAAATGCAGATACACTTTTGTTCAACTCCATTTGTTTGTTTTTCGAAATGAATGCTACATCTCATCGACGCGTCCAATAAGTTCATTTCTCATTGTTAGGTCCTCGCGAGGATAGCATTAATTTGTTCCATTCCATGCAATACTCGTGGAGTTGAAACTTCAATCTTTTTGCTGGGAGTTTGGCTGTTATGAATTAATGGATTGAAAGCAGGAGGTCACTATCTGACAATAGAGTCTGTGGTTGATTTATTGTACTACTCGGTATTACGAATCCAAGTCCCTATAGTCCTAAAATATTCACAAAATGCCTAGCTTTGTATGTTACTCAGTCATAATTAAATTCACTATTTTTTATATAGAATTTTATAAATCTATCTCGCTTTATATAAAACACAGTTTTACGTATCCTTTGTAACTAGTTATTATCTTGTTCTTGTTTATTGTCATAAGAATCCAAGATACATACAATGTTAAATAAATGTTAACTTGTTAATTTTTTTATTCTAGGAATGCCATTGGTTGTTTTAATGATAATATTGTCCTAATCAAGGAGTGTAAACTTAGCAAGCGGCCTTAAACTATTTTATTTTCATTTGCATACATTTCAGATAATTATTATTCTCATTAGGTACTTTATTAATTCATTTTTGAATGATATCCTAAAGGTACGTTTACAGCTCGGCGTTCGTTCGACGTTCGGGGCTCAGCGCTCGCCGTTGAGCCTTCTGATTGGCCAACGCCGAGCGCTGGCGTTCAAGGTCAAAGATAAACCATGTTCATCTTTCAGCGCTAGCGCTGAGCGTCGAGCGTCGAACGTCGAACGTCAAGCTGTAAACGTACCTTAATACTTTCTATCCAGAGAAATACGTTTTTTAACATGACTGTTATATCTCTCACCATATGACATAACCTCAATTTCACTAAAAGCACTTCTAGAAATTCCAATAAATCTACTTGTAGCGGCAAGCACATTTCCAGCAAGAAAATATGGTTTGTACCAGAATTTCTCACTGGACGAACTTTACATAGCTATCGATTAACTCGTGGTAATCGATGCAAGTCAATTTTCAACATCAATCATTGTCAACTTCACAACTCCGTCTGTAAATAATTGAACAGCTTAATATGTCACGTGATTCGAATCGATGACGTCGTGATCATTCGATATCCGTGGAATTATTCATGATGCAGAGAACGATTGCTTCGTCCCTCTTGAATCTCCCCAGTGGAATGGTCTGCATTTGCGCTGACCGCTTAAGTTGTGGTCAATTAGCAAATTGCTAATGCAATGTGTGGAAGTGATGATATCCTCGATACCAAATGGGAAGGGGAGTTTGCGAATTCCCCATCATACACAGGATAGTGTAATACAATCTATTAGGAATTTAATAGCACTAGGGAACTCTCTCTAGTTTTAGAATGAATTAGAAACATGAAATATTTAAAATGACGTAGACAAACAAACAATATTATTGTGGAATCAATAGGCAGCGTGTTTAGACAACAGATGGCACTGCAAAAGTACAGACAGAGCCACCTAATCTGTGGGAAGGAAGCTTACCTTTTGGCAAGGCGTCCAAGTCGCTGCAGTTATATGTTATGTTGCTGCACATATTACGCATTATCAATTCTTAAAATTTACACAAGTTTATCTAATGTTTATTCGCCTACAAAATATTAACAACAAAGTGTTCACAATTTCACTGAATCTGATCACAATATTAATTTGCGCGACTAAGTTCTAATTCCGAAATATTTTGAGTACATTTGTTGACATCTGATCGGTTGCTAGGTCACGGCCAATGAGAAATAAAACAGTTGACGATCTTCCCACAAATGTTGCTAATTTCTCTCACTCGTGGCGAACACTCGGTGCCTATAGTCGTGAGGAATCTTTTTTCGAAGTCAGAATAAAACGAATGAATTTTCGAACGTGCGAAAACGGCTCAATGGACCTCTGCCGTCAAAAAGCAGGACTCTGGTCGCAACTAACATTGTTGTCTACGTCATCAGGCACTCATCGACTCGCTCCGTTTTTCCCGCCAAAATGCTAGTTGATATTTCTGCAAGAGTTATCAATGAAATATAGAAGTAAAACAAATGTTTCTATGGACTTTTCGGGGTCAAGTAATTTATTAAAGGGGAAAAAGTTTAGAGAGTTGCCTGTTCCAGATATTTCTGGATGGCTATGGTTGCTCAGCATTTCATATTATGCAGTTAATTGTCATCAGAAGCCGTCTTGATGTGACGTCACATAAAGACTGGAGAACAAATGTTTGCAGGCTAAAAAAATAGGTAAATCACTTTTATTGAGTGAATATTTAATTTAAAAAAGTGTACGGATACATATGTCTTATTATTACTTTCTTGTACCTACTTAAATATCTTTCTTGCAGGAATTACTCAAAATATAACGACTGCATAGCAGCTTTCAGATTTGTTTATCTCCTATATTATGCCTTTATCTTCCAATGGGTTTACTATATGGCAACAATTGCTCATAATGCCAAATATAATGCCAAATGACGTCTGCAACAGTTTGTCAGTGTCACAGTACAATTATTATAACACGATTTTATTCTTTTTATAGATTAATGACTCTAAGATATAGTTATTAACTTATTAATTATTTATTTTTATCAAAGTTGTCCTTTTTTGGTGATTATTGTATTTATGTGGGCTTATCAAATGTAATGATGTTTACAAATAATGTAATTGTATTCAAATCTGATCTAGTTTTACCATTTACAATCATTTATCAATGGTTTTACCATATTATTCTATAGTTTTACGCTTCAGTAAATGAAAAGTTTTGATACCACCATTAGCAGCCCTTTTTCTTTTCTGTAATTTTAAAATAGTGAATTGCTGAGTGATTTTCCAATATAAAAAAAACATACAGCGAGTCAGACTATTGGTATAATCAATCATCTGTTTAAATGCCAGTTTTATCGGTTAAATGGTTTGATCTGTAGAGCATGAACTAGCTACAGAGCTGAAAATGGAACTGGATAATGGCAGTATATCGAAGCATTTGAAGCACGGACTTGGAGCATAGCTGTAGCGAAAGTCAACAAGAAAGTACGCTGAGCTTGTCCAGCTAATAAAAACAGATAATCACAATTTTAACTCAATTTCGATGTCTATTCCCCATCGATATATTTATTTTTGATACGCTTTGATTCAAAATAAACCAAATATCAAATGAGCTTTTCAAAGAAAACAGAGACTTGACGAGATTTGAATTTGCTGAGCCTGAACAAAAAATAATTTGCTTTCACTTTTGGAAACAAAATAATCTTCTTTTTGAAGAGATTAGTGTCGTTAGCAAAGTTGCAAGTGTTGATGAGAATAGAGACGCCTGGTGTTACAACGCATTCTGGCGCCATTCATTAACACTAAGACGATTAGACGCGTAACTTTGTTCAGATAAAGAGCATGAATACATATACCCAATTATCTCATTTTTGCGATCTCACTTAAGATAATAGAATCAACGTGAAAACACGAGGAAAATCCTCGAACCAATGAAGCTCAAGGCAACTTGTTTTCATTACAGAGAAAAGAAAATACCTTTACGGTCGTATATTTGAGAAAAGGTCAAATAATCTCGAAGTATTGCATGTTTTTTTATGATGTACTCGTCTGCTAACATTTTTTATTATCGCTTTGGGAGGTTGTTGTTTTAGTTAGGAGACATAAATACGTTCGAGTTCCATATTGGATTGCGCAGCGTTCAAAATTCTACCAGAGAGAATAAGTTGGACTACTCAAGGCGGTTACAGAGAAGTTAGTAATGGAAACTAGATGTGTGGCTCTAATGTTACAATATCGTAATGAACAATTGATTATTTTCCTAGCCTGCAAAGTATTTTATTAAATTATACTTTTACAAACAAAATCATGTGTTTTATAAGTTTTTTTAAGAGTCGACAGGACTCGCAGAAAATTTCGATTCCGATGTACAAAAATCCTAGAAATGCATGAAAATGCATTAGCTCTGGGTTTTACGTGACATTTGTGACATTTAATCGTGTGCTGCATGTTGCATATACTGCTGTGAAGTAAGTTATTTTAATTCAAATATTAAAAACCACAAAAAACCATAAAAAGGCGGCCCCTACTTTTTTCTTAACGGCTTGACCGATTGTTTTCAAAATTTAACAGCATAGAGAAAAAGAGTAAATCTGTGTCTCTAGTGAGCGAAAAAAATAATAATTTTTTTTTTCTCGTTTTGAGGAAGTGCTAACATGGGCAATACATGAGTCTTTTTGGCACCTCTGCCCTGAAATAACTGAACAAAAAATTAAACTTTGGGGCTACTAGAGACACAGATCTACTCTTTATCCATAACCTGTGAAAATTTGAAGACAATCGGTAAAGCCGTTTAGAAAAAAGTAGGGGCCGCCTTTTTGTGCTTCATAAAACATGGATTTCATCAAATATCGTAGACTCTTAAGAGTTTTTATTCACCAAAAATATATACAATTACATTATGTTACACATAAAAGTAATGAGAATCAATAGAAATGATTTATAATATTGATTGGGAGCAAGTACATGAATACGGACGAATCAACGATACGGAATACGGTTACAGGTAAAATTAGTGTGGAAAAAACCTGTGAATAATGTTTCAAAGGTGAGTAAATTAACGCAAAGTAACGCAGTAATAAAGAAAATTTGCGAAATTACAGCTTCCAAAATAGCTGACAACGACACCCCAAAAATAAGCGAAAGTGCTGTGCTCTTTACCCCTCGTGTGGTCCGATAAAGAATATGATGAAATAATTTCATATGTCGATTGGAGTGTTCAATTCATTTCAGGTTGCAAATGGCCAATCGTCATGAAATGAAGTTCTGATTTGATTGTGCCTTGTTTACCGTGACCCAGCGGGGTTGACATGTTAAATAAGAGAAATATTTCATAACCTCGAATATCCGAATCGAACGCAACGAATGATTCTTTTATCGCGTGCTGCAGGGGTCGTGTATTTGACCCGAACCACGTTCGGTTTTACACCGGCGTTTAAGTACTTACACTTGCTTGCTCGCTCGCTCGCTCACTTTCCAGTGCCGTGTGTCCTTTCATTACATGCAGTTTGCATTAAATAGTAGATTTAATCTCGGTATTTAACATCAATGTTTCAGAGAATTGTTCGTGTTTGATGTTAGCCACTTATTATTGTCATCACTCGACTATTTTGTTTTATTTATATTCGATAGTCCATTGACCTACGTACAAAATCACACACTTTATAAGATTGAATGATTAATGATTAATCAATGTGCTCAATAATGAATAATGATTTCTCGTTATTGTAAGGCCGTTTGATCAAGCACCATTTTTAATTCGATTTTACTTTACACCATTTTCTAATGAACTTCATTGTTTTTAAATTCTACTCGGTGAGACGGTTCAGTAAAACACTAGCTAGAGGCGAGATCTTTGAACGTTGATTTTGGTCTGGAAGACGAGCTTTGTCTCAGAAATAATTCATATTTATCTTTATCAGTAACATAAGAAAACCTTTATAGCAGCATGCACTAACATCAATATTTTCAATTAATTTCCCATGAAGAATTAAAATTGTAAAGTTCAGATACCTAGCCAACTTGCTATACTTAGTGTGTATTGTTGTACTTATGTTACATTGACAACATCCATGCATTGTATATTTATTTTATATTAATATATGTATTGTTCAACGGATGACTAATAAAAAATAAAATAAAAAACCTAGGTTTTGAAATGATACTAAAACTACCGCAGTTGTGAAAATATCAAATTTCTCTGATGAAAGCCTCTTACTTGCAACCATGCACTTCAATCGCTGGTACTACTCTAGAATTTAGATAAATTGCGTCGTCCTATTCAATTGTAACCAATTCATTTTGAATTCTTTTAGATGGATTGATATCGATCGAATCGTTTCATCAAGGCTAAACGTTTTTAATTATCACTTTATATCAAAAGACTCATTTAACCTTTAATATTCATTCGCTCATTTGAATAGTTAACACCATTCAAGTAATTGCAATGAAACCATTTCATAATGAACGCTCGGCAAATCCACATTTCCACGTATTTCGAGTGAATGGCACACAATCTCGCACTTGATTCTTTTACGCGTCACCAAGTCTGCGCTCACACAGAAAATGAAGCTCTTTCGTTGTTTAGCACTGTAAAGCTTTAGTAAGAGTTTCAGAAATAAGCGTATTTGGTATTAGTTTCATTAGGATTTTTGGGATTGCTATGGATGTACTATACTTACAAGATTTTAAAAGGCGACCATTTTAAAAACTTGTTAAGTAGTTACTACGCCCTTAGTGATCATAGGTTTCAAAATTTAAACTGTGTTAGAAAAATTTAAAAATATTTTTTACTAAAGGCTGAATTACACGATTCAAGTTTCCTTGAATTCAACCCTTTCAATGGGCTTGAATTCAAGACTTGGATCATCTAAATGAAAACATTGAAGCATTTAACACGTTTCCAAGTCTTGATTTCAAGACATCTCTTCAGCCTTTTTTAATTGGAACATGTTCTATTTTCCTTCAAGTCTTGAAATACTTGAACCAATTGTTAATGTCACCTCATCTTCAATCAACAATACACATCAAATCGTCTAAATTCTCTTTCAAGTTTCTTTGAATTCAAGGGTTGAATTCAACCCCTTCAAGGAAACTTGAACCGTGTAATTCAGGCTTAAGATAGTTAAATGAAAATGGAGACCACATTTTTTATTTCGTTTAAAATCAATGACATTAACTGCAAAGATATTCAAAACTATTTGGACTATCCTATACAATTAGAGTTAATCCTCCATTGTTTTGGTTTTGACTCGTATTGGCTTTTGCCACCCTATACTATCCTAATTTATTTCATAATCTAAGTTTTCCACATATACCTTATTTACAGTCCATAAAATAATTACAACCTAAATTATTTAGCAGGCCCACGCACAAGCACCGCTTAAGTGGGAGTAACTTCTTTATTTATTTATTTATACATTATATGTTGTATTGTACCGGGAACAGATTGTTCCACTCTGTACACGAATAAATAAAGAAACTTGAAACTTGAAACTTGAAACACTTTGTTTATTTTCTGCTTCCAGAAAAAGCAACTCTTTTATGTGTACACATTGAACATTCTACTTTAAATTGATTGGTGTATTTCTTTGGTTTGTCCAGATGATCGTCCGTCTGAAATCTATCAGCGATGCAGGGATCCCAAATACACTCTTCGCTACACTCTGCTTCCATCTTCAGACTCAGGTAACCTCCTTAGACGTTCGAATATTTCATCTCTTACATCATCAAATAATACCTTGATACGATGTAATATTTCAAGATTGGAAGGAACAGGATCAATGAAGTCAATCATATTACTTTCTGAATTCGCTCCATGAATGAATGAATAATGCGCTAGAGTTGGATTCACAATGTTCGTATATTAAAACTGTATTAAGATCACTGAGAACATCTCTCATCAAAAATAATGTAACATTGAATTTAAATTGATGCAAGACTTTCAAGCAAAGTGGTTCTTCTTGCTCCTCTAATAGTTATTTCTTCACGTGATTCTGGAGATAACCATAGATAACACTACGCAAATATCGCCATAACATTTGGATCTTCAATTTATTTACAAGATGAAAAATAGTTTAACATTGCTTTATCTAAGAAAAATTTACTTCTAAATACAGTATTAGTACGCTCAAACTCTACTCAAAGATCCAAACAATTTCCCATATTTTTTCTTTCCACCTTTGCGTTTTGGTCGACTTATCTACATAAACTATATTTCATATTATATACCTACCTTCACATTTATAATTAAGATTCAAAATATGCGTAAACGTAAAATATTTACGTAATATTATCCCCAGACCTCAGGGTACAACCAACTCTAAACTGTAGCCACATATAAAACCAGGGAATCAAATGGGTTCGCGAAAGCCTACACCGTGAAACCCGATCTTATGTAGTTAGCCGTGTGCGAGGGGTAGAGGTCTGACCGCAGAATACATTATCTGTATTACTCAGTGACAGCAGAGTGCGTAAGTGTGTTAGTACACTGCTTTAGTAATGACGGGCAGACGCTAGCTATTCATTTCAACTCTCCGTTTAGTTCCAAAAGATGTTCAGAAGCTAAATGGACTGTGGGTTAAATTTTAGCCCATCGAAATATAATTATTACAGACGTTGAACTTTTTACCCAAAAACTAGGTTGAGCTGAGAGCCAATATTGTCAATCATAACGTATCTTCACAAAATATATTACTTTGAATTTCGCAATTCACTAACTTATCATGTAGGAAAGGTATAAAAATAAAATTAGAGAGCGAGCGACTCCTTTCGACGGTTTTGGAACGGGTTTCTTTATTTTTTGTTCATGCTTATACAGGTAACGCAGTTTCTCCGATCGAGCTGATATTTTGCTCCTCACATGTATAAGCATAAAGTAGTATAAGTAAAGACCACCTATGTGGTGTGGAGACTGAAATTTGAACGCAGTCGTCTGATTGGTTTAAATATAAAATGTTTGCATAACACTTCAAACTGGTCTGACCAAGTTAAAATTTGCAATGTCATAAAGACCAATGTGTCATCATTATTTCAAAATTTGCAGCTAAATCCTCATCAATTAAATTTAACAAAAAATGCCCTAGCAATGAAAATTCAAATTGTTGCGATCACGCTGAAAACAATATCACCATGATCAACATTTTATAATCTAACCCTTTCTACCAAATCGGCCAAGAACTTATCGACGTACTAGCATTTGAAATTTTTGAAATGACACTATCTTTCCAAGTTCATCGATCTAAAAGTATATTGAAAAACTTACTTCCACTTTACCTCAATTTGACTTGTGTTTGACTTGTTTTTTATGTTGTTGTCCAACATAATTCCGGGCCTAGAAAGAGAATTTCGAATTCTGGAAGTTTCAATTGTATACTTTTCCAAAGCCCTCACAAAATCCCTTGTTCAGGACTATGTTTGTTTGTGTAATTTGGTTTAGTATTCTGATGGATGGTATTGTGTCTACTCTTGAACAATGCAAGCATCTGTGTCATTATGCTCTGGAGGTTTACTTCGTCTTGGCTTCTTGTCAGTTTTTTAGACCCCGCATTGCGGCTTATTCTAATTATCGTGGCATGCTTCAGAAGTTCAACAAAAGCGTGATAAGACATATATTTCAACAGCTGGAGATCTGATCTTGGTACAAGCAATTAGAACTCTGTTTAGAAAGAATTGTTATCTTCACTAATTGCTTATTGATTGGTACAGTTAAAACCCGGCACCTCCACTTAGTGTAATAAGGTAATTCGAGTTGATGCTGCCTGAAAGAAAGATAAATGAAAACTTTTAGCTCAATCGCTTAAAATTATTCATCCTTAAAACACAGGGTCTGCAAAGTTAACCTGATTTGTATTTTAATTACGAGTTAACGAAGTTCGGGTCTCCAGTATCGAATTCAAAACTTTTGAACTTCAATTACAGATTTCGAGCAGAGAAGTAAAAGTCTACGTTGAACGTATTCGACAAAAAGTGCTTTATTATTTATATATTCGATTTCATGTAAACCCATATAATTATCAATACGAGGAAAAAATAGATATCACGATAGCTGGATGCAATGCAAGTTTGAGAAAGGAGAGTCAACTTTGAATTAAACGGGAAAGTTAATTGCTCCCTCGGATTAAGCTCTGACTTCAGACTTGGTTTAATCCCAGTTCTATCTTGGATGCAAAATTAATTCCAACTTAGATATTCCTTTCAAGCCTTCTGTGTTTCGCTAATTCTTGTTAATTGCACCAAAATTAGGTCAAAACGTATTGCATAATGTTGCTTATTTCATTTGCGGTAAAGTTGAACACAATCCTCAACTCATATGTTTATTAATAATATCTGACATTTTGTCAAATGTTACCGGTTTAATTGTGGATGAAAAATTCAAATAAATTCGTTCCGGCTTTATGTTTCCGCGAAAACCAAATTTCCGTGCAAATAAATAAACCCTTCGATACTAATAGTCAGGGTGGGGGGGGGGGGGAGAGGTTACACCGCCCTAGAATACCACACTTCCGTTGTGATATATTTTCACCACCAAGATGATTATTTCTTGAAAATGTCAGGAGCAGATCTGCGCTCGCTTCGCTCGACTAGCACGGAAAATTCCCCACACAATTTACAATAACATTGAAAGTTCCATTCATATACATTTCAAGAATTGTAGGTTTTACTGAGAATTTAGAAAATGTCAAGTTTCTTAATATGGATTTTTTGCTACATTACTACACATTTTTAAAAAAAAAATCTTCATGCAAAGTCATTTTAATTTCTCCGTGGCATTGTTTTTAATTTTTACAAAAATTAACTTATGATTTTTTAATAATTTTTAGACACTGGTAGGTACTTGTTTATTTGTGCACTTGTACACCTAGTTGAGTGTCTGAAAGGGATATTATAGGGCAAAATGAATAACATTACCTTCACCGAGCTAATTAGTTTCAGTATTTAAATTTAAACAAATGGAAACTTCCCGAGGACACAAATAACATACGATACGATGCTGTTATCATAATTACAAAATACAATAATTTTGTTGTATTTGTTGTGACATTGCATTAGTCATATCTTCCCACATCTGATATTATAGTAAATAAAATGTATATCGTGATTAATTAATTAATTATAATATGTCTCTCATGTACTTCCCTTGGATACCGATCCATAGTAACATCCAAACAACAAAGTATATGGCTCCTCACTCTATGGTGGTCAGAGTACATGTAGCCACAGCTTTAAATCGGGCAGGATAATTTGTAACCTACCATGGTAACAGCCTAGATGAGTAAAGCCAAATGGTTTGCTCATCCTGGCTAAAGGACACATTATTGTGACGTTGTAAAACTAGAGAACATTGTTTTGAATCACGGCTCAAGATCAACACAAAATTTAACAGATTAAACACACGAACGGACAAATGATAGCAAAGCATCTGCAGTTACGTTAGGAGTGAAAGGGTGGAATCATTTCAATCCTTTTTTCAGGAGATCACTAAAAATTATACGTCTGCCATTGTCTATAATCCTATTTGCAATGGTTGTTTGTTGTATTGATTTTTTTGTGATTACTAAACAATTTCATAAACCTTTAGGATTGAGAATAGCTGAAAGCAGGTATTTTTTGAGATTTCCTAAAAAAAACATTAAAAATAAATTTGACTTCTGTACATCTACTCAACAGTACAGAAGGTATGATACTACTTTATTACATAATTTCGGGTAAAACTTGTTATATTTATTGTTTCAAGTTTGTCTCAATACATTATGTTTATTGCTCCAAATATTTCCCCGTGTAATTCAAACATGTGCCGGTTTGATGTCCCGATTAAGTTCCAACATGGCCGCCACTCGGGTGTTATCTTTACACCTATATCGCGACATAAACCAGTCCTCATGAATGCGCCATGTGCTCTTCTGATTCCCACTCTTGCACTCGCGAGCTTCAGGTCCATTACGTGTTGCGAGTAACACAACACGGCGCTCGAGCTCCCCTGACAAATGTCCTGTTGAAAGAGCCGAGTGCTGTTGTGTTGAAAGTTCCACAGAGTGCAGTTGGAACTCGGGATTGAACTTGGAAAGCTCCTGCCGATTCTCGAGGGACAACTTCTTTCCCATTACATTGGCATTAATTAAGTCACGACTGTCGTTGGGGTTCGCCATGTGTAAAGAAGATTCTCTTTTGTTCCTAGGTGTTGGCTCGTGAGTTTGTATAATTGAAATTGAAGACATGAATTGATTGCGGCAGTACGTATAGTGTTTTCCATGCTAATATTATCTTTTGGAAATTAAAATTCATGAAATACATAGCTGAAGGTTAGGAGAACTTGGAAAATGATGTGCTGCAAATAGATAAAAAGAGACGCACGGGACCCCAAGTAGAGAAAATAGATAGCAGCACTCACTCACTTTTGGAGGCCAACGTTGGAGGTTACACAGTGTCATGTCAACCATGTTGGGTTTTAAATTCGCAAGTTTGCTTTATTACTGATGATTCTGTTCGTAATTACGATATCCTTATCTTATTCAACACTTTATTGGTTGTAAAAGTAGTTATATAGATATAAGCAAAAATACGATAATTAAAGTAGCATGGCAGTAGAATTGAAATGGTTGATGTAAGGTTATGCTTAGTTATAACCTACCATTAATAAAATTAGTGTTGTACTAAACAACAATATCATATAAAATGAACATTTAAGCTATACTCTAGTTCCATTACAAACTACATTGTAAACACCTAGTATGTACTTCTACTTATTATCACATATTTTCTACTAAGAGAGGCGTTTTGAAGGTAGAGCAATCCAATAAACGTTTGATATAGTGAAGTAAGACGAAAGTTTCCAATTCATAGCTTTCATGTCCCGTCACGCATTGTTGAGGCGGCCATTTTATTGGCACATGTCAGGATGACTGTAAATCTGTGTTTTTGGTATTAGCTTATAGTTTCAATTTCCCATCATGTTGAAAAGAACTGTTATGATAAGCAAAAGAATCACTCATTTTGCAAAATATCCTCGATTAACACCATTTTCAAGTTAAAGATATCTGTGCCAACACAATGGCCGCCACGTAACTCGGAGTAAAGATATTTTTTTTGCATTGTTGAAGTAGAACAGGAGCTCGAGGATGTGGAATCATTTATTTCAGTTCGTGCGACGCTTCAAGTCGGCAGTGTTTTGCTAATGTGCCTGAAGGATAATTCGAGAGATCTTATCTGTCCTTCGCGTCTCAGCTTTCAGAGTAAGTTCAAGTTAATTGGAGAAGAAGACTGAGTGATCGATAATCTATTAGCCCCCTCCTTCCCCCTCCCTCCTGTTTCCAACCCCCTCCCCTTGATCGTCGCGATACTGATCATCGGACTGTCTTGCCGAGTCTAATCTATCCGTTATCACCGAATATGTAACTTGACGCGTTTCCATCAGCAATTTGTTGAGTTAACATGAAGTTGATTGATACATTATTGCCTTGGAGATGATAATTTATCACGAAATATAATAAGGCAAATTTATTTTTTACATATTTTCAGATGAATTGTGATTATGCTACTTCAAACTAATGTTGTATCATCAAATATTTAAAATAATGAGTATATGAGTGGAAGCAAAACTGGCTATCTCATTCTCCATTTCGAAAGTTCGGACAGCAAATTTCTGTACTTATAGCCAGTTATTATTACTTATTAAACTCAGGCACAAGAGTTTTCAATCAACGTTTTGAAAAGAGAGATTTGGTCTGGTCACCTTGTAGGTATTCTATTTAAAGATGGAGGAATGAATGCAATTTAGAATTACTAAATTTTGTTGAAGAAGGTCTGTTTTTCGCTTATCAAAAGAACAGCCATGAAAGCCGACGCCAAGACTTTTCTATGTTATTTTAATTAAAATCAGTTTGAGAAATACGAAACTACTTGCTGCCCATTTAGTAAGTTTATGAAGTGCGATGTTGAGGTTAAAGTTTACGTTGCGACGTTAATTACATCGCGAGTCGACATCAGTGCTGCCAACTTGACGGCGCTGCATTTTCCAGCTTTTGTTGCGGAGAATTCTCAGCCAGGAACGGCCGAGAAAAACTAGATTCAATTAAAAACTTCTCAATGAATTATGATTTAATATTTTATCGTTGATTTGAGTTCATTCTTCAATAACAATGTGGTACGATAGAGTTGGAAACACTCTTGACTTTTGCAGTTGACATACACCATTGTTCTGCAAACTGCAAAAGTAATGCCCCTTTAATTTAAAACCGCTTGCTGACCATTTTCTATAATTAAAGTTGTAAGTTACCTGGAACCTGTTTCTTAGTGATATTATGTAAGCTCAATACCAGATGTCAAAAGCTTTAACTTTATGGGTAAATAAGCTTTAACTTTAGGTTTGTTCGTTTATGCTGTCATAACCTGTCACAATTCCTGCCAAAAACTGACATCTTCTACAACTCACATGTGATGGAGTATTGCATTGTGGAGGTCACTGCAACTCTAAAGTTAGTCAGGTATCCATAGAGAGTAGCAGTTATACTTATAAGTGTGGCAAGTTTTGGTAGCAGCACGAACAAACCTTTTATTGGTATTGTATAAACACAAGGTATAGTTTTCAATTTGGAAAACAAAACTTCATTTAAACATTTTGGTTGTCAGAGACAACCAGATAATGTTTGAAATGGTTTATTGTAATACGGAGATTCTCTTGATATATTGGTCACTCTTGGCTAGGTGACAGCAATTCTACCAGGTTGTTAAAGTTTCACTGTGTGAATTGAAACAAAGGCATATGTTTTGTCAAAGAATCGTAATTTAAAAGTCCAGAGGACTTTTTTACAACTACGATTTCATTGATTTAGAAAGAGAATCGCCTTCTCAAAGAAATCTCTCCGTATTCGAAATGACGTCATTGTGTTTGGCGCAACGGATCTTATTGAAATGTAAAATCGTATTCATTTTCGACCAACCTCGTCGGCTCCACGAAGTAATAAAAGAAGCAGTCATGCGTAAGACCATTGGTCGGTGGCGGTGGCACTGACGTCACAACTTTAGGAGTTTTGCACAATTCATAATATAATATTATTGCAGTGAACGCTATATGTAAAATATTACCAACACTTGGCTGAGTTTATTCGCGCGAGCTTTTCGTACGACCAAGCTCGGCTTTTGGCGTATCTACTTTGCATCATATTGTCACAAAACCATTATCCTTTTTGTGTGCGTCGTTAGACCGTATAGAACAGCTTGGGATTATTTCAAATTTCATTTGATATTAGCAAAGGCGAGTTCAGCGAAACTCCGATAATATTGCCCATGATAGTAAATCATGTTTCAACAATGGCTCAGCCCATTTGTAAAGAAAATCTAACCACTCGTTGATTAATCGTACTGTTGTAGAGAAAAACACACAAAAATAAAACAACAGTAGAATAGGTAAATTTACAAGTTATTTATGAAGAAAGTTAGACGATGATTTGACGCAATTTATGTTTAACGAATTATGGAATTTTTTGGCTGTTGCCATAACAATAGCCCTGCTCAATTGTTATAATTTAATAGACATTAAAATATTAGCCCTGAAACAAATAAAATACAAATAACTAAAACAAAAGGTTATTAATTTCGTATGGTTTTATTATTGGAACATATAATACAAGTAAACAATATGTAGGAACAAGAAAACAAATTATACATTTAAATTATCAAGCCATTAGATCGCTTCTTATGTCAGATGTAAGATATCTTCCTTCTCTCCTGTGAAGGCCAGCACGGGACAACTGTTCATGATGTGTTCGGTTGTCTGCTTCGGATGTCCGCAGACACCACTCGGAGTGTCCGAAAAGTTCCATTTGTGCATTAAATAATTGCACCTCCCATGTTGAGTTCTTAACCTCTTCAGGTTGCACCTGTTCAGGTTCAGGAGAGCCGGTCTCGGTTGTCGAAGTCATAAACTGGGCTGCTCCGATGAGTCTCTTCTCATTGGCTATTCCATAGTTCCATAGTTATAAAATGTTTGATGTATTGCCGGCGGTGGAGGTGCCGAGTAACTCCTAAACGCAACCCTCAGTACAGAAATGTGCTGCGGGGTGCATCGCTGTCGTCTACTATTATGAGCTACGTATTTTATACTCGTCCATAACATCAATATATGCATGTACAATATCGACAATGTTATATTGGTTTTGGTCACGTGAATTTTCCGATAGCTTTAAGCTATTTTCCGAACGCCTAATTGGAAATGTCGAGTTCATTGAATTTCAGCTTCAAAACATAGTTCACCTTTCCATCCGCGTTATGTAAATCCCAGAAAAAAACACTCCGTGTAAAAAAGGCAGCCAAGTCTCTTTACTTTAAAAAAATTCAACACCGAAAAGGAGTGATATCAAAAAAGGAGCCAAGTCAATGACATTTCCAAATATTTAATCGTATCTTTGAAATAAAAGTATAAACACCGAGAAATACTTTACAAAAGGACTTGGCGCATCGTTTTTTTAAAGACATCATTCTATCCTAAAAGTGGAAAGAAATTTACAAGTAGGTACATTTTCCTCTTTCTATTAGAGCCAGAATCTATGAATCAAGCTACTTTTAGTAATGACTATTTTATAGTTTTGTCAATGGCGATAGAAGCATGATTTTATGCTGTAATATATAAGTAATATAAGGGTGAAAGAATTACATAACAATTGGAAGTGGTGAGAATGTAGGTTTCTTTGGAAAACTTCCATGGAGTCAGGAGTCAGGATCCTCATCAGTGTGTTGTGTCTAATGTCCGCCCGTCCGATCGGGTAGCTCAGTTGGTAGAGCTCTCGCCCGGCAAGTGAGAGGTCCCAAGTTCGTGCCCCGGTTCGGTCGGATATTTTTCACAACACACATCCCTTCATATCAATTGGAAGTGGGCTCATACATATTCTTGCAGTACTGTTAATATGGCGATATTAGACTGGTATCTTTTCATAATTTGATCTTGACTGAAGGAAATCATGAAACGTTGTCAAATAATTACTAACTAATGGAACACAATTATATATTTTTGAAGTGTCAAGTGTATAAAGTTAAATTTTTTAATAGAAATTCAATATGACTGTCTTCTTTGTGAAATGTATTTTTATAAAATGTGTATTAATAGAAATTGTTACATGATGAGAAGGTATAACGCATGATGAGACTTAATTATATTCACCACGAAACAATATTACGAAGATAACTATTGTGTATATTTATAGAAAGCATAGACAACAAGTTTCATAGCGTATATATTCATATAGAAAATATTTTAAAGAAGGTATGTATAATATGTACCTAATTGAAAGATGTTTCCCTATTATTCTAAACATTCAAAATGACGGTTGTATATAAATGGCACATGCTTATGAATAGAAAAATGTCTTTAAAAAAACGATGCGCCAAGTCCTTTTGTAAAGTATTTCTCGGTGTTTATACTTTTATTTCAAAGATACGATTAAATATTTGGAAATGTCATTGACTTGGCTCCTTTTTTGATATCACTCCTTTTCGGTGTTGAATTTTTTTAAAGTAAAGAGACTTGGCTGCCTTTTTTACACGGAGTGTTTTTTTCTGGGATATCACTTCTTTTGTTAGTTTATTCATACAGCTTGTAGCACAGCTTGTGTCCGTGCAAGAACTTATTTCTTTAAAAAAATACGCCTATGCCGATTTGGATACTTAGAAAAGTTGCGTTTGGTATATAAGATTAAAATAATTATCCAAGAAGAATAGCTTTAAGTTTCGTTACAATCGGTCCAGCCGTTTTCGATATATGACGTCACTTCCGGTTTTAGCAATGGCGGCCGAAAATAATGTCGTCTTGAATTCATAATTATTACTCCTACACATTTCCAAAATTTGGTTGCAATCGGTACAGCCGTTTTTGATATATGACGTCACTTCCGGTTTTAACAATGGCGGCCGAAAATAATGTCGTCTTGAATTCATAATTATTAGTACAACACATTTCCAAAATTTGGTTGCAATCGGTACAGCCATTTTCGATATATGACGTCACTTCCGGTTTTAACAATGGCGGCCGAAAATAATGTCGTCTTGAATTCATAATTATTAGTACAACACATTTCCAAAATTTGATTGCAATCGGTACAGCCATTTTCGATATTTGACGTCACTTCCGGTTTTAACAATGGCGGCCGAAAATAATGTCGTCTTGAATTCATAATTATTAGTCCAACACATTTCCAAACTTAGGTTGCAATCGGTACAACCGTTTACGATATATGACGTCACTTCCGGTTTTAAAAATGGCCGCCGAGAACACTGCAACCTTGAATTTATAATTATTTACAAAGTACGTTTACTTATATCTATTTTAAAGTATAATGTGGTGAATTTAGCGTCATTTAGCATATTTATGACGTCATTTCCGGTATAGGTCATAAAATGTGTGACGTCATTTCCGGTTTCGATATTTGAATCATCAAATATTACTGATTACATAAAGTTGACCGTCTAAATCGTTTAGCGCTGGTTTTGTTCTAATCTGTTTAGCCGTTTTTGAGACATGATGTCACTTCCGGTTTCAAAATGGCGGCTTCCGGTTGGTTTTATAACAAGTCAAATGAAATATCAAAAGTACAAACGTTACATAAATATCAAGACAATCGGATCAACAGTTGTTGCTGAAATGCAAATCGATGTATATTAAATTTCATGACGTCATTTCCGGTTTATTTAAAATAATGTTCGGTCTTTTGATATTAATAATCCATATAGATGACCGTCTGAAACGATTGGCGCAAATTTCGTTCCGATCGGTCCAACCGTTGACGAAATATGACGTCACTTCCGGTTTCAAAATGGCGGCACAAAAAATTCATGGGGACAAGGTTAAATCAGACGCCAAAAGTGCACACGTGGTAAAAATGTGAGATCAATCGGTTCAGCCGTTTAGGCTGTGGCCTGTTTACCGGATTTTAGCTCCAGCCTACTACTACTACTAAGATTATTATTATGAAAACCGCCCTAAAACACAGTTTTCACGGCCCTCTAGCGCGCAAAGGGCGTAACCTATTGTTCCCAAATTTAGTATATGTTGTAGGGTGGGCCATAGCTCGAAATTAAGATATTTCGCAACAATGTGAGATTTCTCAATTTTAAGATCCAGTAGGCCGAAAATGCCACTTTGATGCTTACAGTAAAAGTGGGTTTGCTCCAGCCTTTATATGAGAGTGTGCGCGCGCCGTACGACTTGGCTGGCGTGGAGCGACCGCTCCACTAGATATATTCTACTAAATTGTTACTCAGAGTTCACTTTCATTATGTTAAAATAAAACATGGTTTAAAAAGAAAACATGAATGTCTTAATAGAAAAATTATAACTCAGAATTTGCCGTTAGAAACTGAATATACGGACAATTCTCTGATGAGACGTAATTTAAAAAATTAAAACATAGTGAGAGAACAAAGAACTGGACTAGTACCAGGTTCGCTCCATGGTTGTAGTACCAGATATTTTCCACAATATCTTCACACATCTCTTCCATAACGGGATCCCTCCTCGAACTGTCTCAAATTGAAAATTAATGGGTGACCTACTTGAAGAATCATGATCGAAAAGATGTATAGTTATTAGATAATTGTTTTACCCAGCACCTTGAGTCTTGATTCGAAGAACTGATTCGTGTAATTCAGGTTACAGACACTGAAATCTTGAAGTATAAACTCGAATATGTGAAACGAACGAACGAAGGACTATTTGCAAATGTCCACATTCACAAAACCGTTCCTCTATGTTACTTAGCAATTGTCTCCTCTTCTAATACAAAACGTGTGAAAAATACCAAGCGAGATCGTGATCTACAGTTTCGTTTTATATTTTCCACTTCTGACAGCTGCTCATGTTGGAGTTATTTCTGTGATAAACCATCGTTTTCGGGTCATTCATTGTCCATGGCCCTTGACGAGTAGTTTTTCTGCGGATCTTTCAATGTTGCAAGACTGCGTGCTAAGAACATTATGTTCTATGCTTCTGATATTAACAATGAACACCACCTTTGACCAATCAGATAAAAAGAAGAACAGAAGAACTTTTTCTCACTGACTTGTATAACATTTTATAATACTGCTTGCTTGGGGACGTAAAATAGAATTGTAATAAAGTAGATTATCAACCCCTATGTCAGTATGTCTTAAATATTGAATAGGCACGGTGGAAAACCACCAAGTTTCCAAGTATACCACAAATGGAATTAAGAGCTCTTCGTCTTCTAAAATTCAAGCTTTCGCGATCGAGACAAGAAACTTTTGAATAATTTGACATGAATCAAGAGGCACTTTCTCAGATCAGGGATCAAGATACAACCTGGAACTTATTAAGTTTGAATTTATATAAACGAGTTTCTCCAATCGTGAAACTCTTGTTCCTCACTCACTGAACACAATAATTGTTCTCAAAGGTATCGCACAAATTCCATCAATGCCTCGTCGAAAGAATTTGCGTTTAAATGAAATATAATATGGATTTTTTTAGCATGTAACGCATTTTTATGATAATTTTTGGAATATATTTGAAATGGATTAACATGCCAATCAGGTTGGACTTCATGAATACAGAATAATTCCCTTGATTATCAGAAAGGTTCACTCGTTGGTAGCGAAGTTTAAAGCGCTGCCATTGTATCGTTCTCACTGAATATACAAGCAAACTTTGTGACAGGAGGATATTACATTACTACACTCTTGTTTTAGATTTTAAAACTATTTTTAATATGTTTATCCTTCACATTCCTGCATTGCGACAACATTTTAGTGCATCGCATTCGAGGTATACATTGACATGACTGGATGATATGAATGGAAAAGCCAATGTTAACCATGGATATTCATGTATTATAAATCCTATTTAGATTCATCCATCTCTACAGGTTAAAAATCATGAAAAGCAAAGCTTTATTATTAAAATCGAAATCGCATATGCGAGCTTCCTATAGAATATAGATCTAAAAGCTATTATCGAAGAATAATTTTGAACTTTTTAAAATTCTAAAAGTGACATCTCGGTGGGAGATGCTGATGACATGGCGCTGTGATGATGTGCTAGACGACGCCGACGCCGACGCCGACGCCGACGCCGACGCCGGGCGGACGTCGTTAATACCTCGACGCTAAGCTGTTTCTGATGACGATGCTCAGGTATACGCTAATGCGAGCTCTTCTTATTTAAAATGCCACATGCCACACTGTGAATGCCTGTGTTTTACTTGATAGGTACATAATTGTGTTTGGGAAACACAACATCGAGTTCATGTTACACTGACCAATTCAACTTCTCCAAATTAAATGGTATACAACTTATAATTGTCCCAATTAAAGTTTTAATTGCTATTTACTTCTAAACGTTTCGAAATGTGGTTGAAATAAACGGAATGAGGCGATAGAATTTCAATGATAATTATTAGCTTGATGTAAATTCTTCATTGTAGAAGTGAATCGGCGCTGAAATCTCATGTTTTTCGAGCCTAATTGAACCCCAACAACAAATTACAATTCACGAACAATTTCGTTCAACGCAATGAGTGAAGCGAATTGTTACGCAAATGAAAGTTAAACTTTAATTATAATATTGCTAGTAAACCAGTTAACACCCTGATGACTAATTACCTCATTTCAGAGCAGCTATAACTTTCAAAAAGAATATTTTTTCCATATTTTTCTAACACATTATTTTCATTGCCCAGTTTATAAATGTTTAGCGTTTAGCGTTATTTGAAAATCATTTCTAACCATGGGTTGAACAGCCATTGTTGAGACACTAAGACTGAATGTAAATATGAAGTAAAAATATTCTTCGTTCCATGAGGCGTTTTACACGCTACATGTTTGTAATAGGCCACCATGGCAGACATTTAGTAAACCACAGGGCTCGCCGTAAGCGAGAATTTTTCTGAAAACGACTTCGTACACGGGAGAAAAATTGACGGTGACAAAAACTTTTATAACTTCATATTTAAACAATTAGAACTCTGATACAAAAGTGCAGGATACATGTTTTGTTCTGACAGCTATTACATTAATAAAAGTATGTATATTATAACAGTTAATATGCTCCATATAAAATTTAAAAAATTAAAATTGCTTTACTAATTGCTTTTAGTTTTTTCACGACTCCAATTTACCGTCACAAAGATATTGGGAAAAGCATTTGAGAACATAATCTTGTTCTATCAACCATTTTATATTTCACTCTAAAAACGTTAAAACTGTAATTTTAAACAAATATTTTTTTTTCCTTATTTGATAAGTCTTTGCCAGTAAAATATTCGAATGCCGCGAGACGAAACTACATTTAAAAATAACAACTTGTTGGTATAACAACTCTTTTTTCACTCAAAAGTATAATTTTTAATTCCTGAATATGAAATTTAATTGAGTGGACATTTTGGCAGGAAAATGGTATTCTTGTCGATGTCGGCTGATTAATTTTCATCAACGAACAATGATGATGCCATAGTCACACAAAAAAAATGAATTTATGAAAGAAAATTTACACTTTTGAGTGTGAAAATATTGTTTAACCAACATATGTTACTATTATGAAAAAATGATTTTAATCGCATTCAAATGTATTCATATTCTCTATAAAAGCCCATGATTTTTTTCATGGGTGTATAGATTCAATGTCAGTCTCTATTCTTATGCGGCTAGCTTGATGTCTGTGTAAGAATGACGAAATCTGTACGGCCCGATCTAAGCGGTATGTGCAGAAGCTGTGGACGTTGATCGGTGGTTTGGTGTTACGCGAATGTCGGCAGGAAGGAAGGAAGGAATCCTCGTATATTATTTTCACACGGATTCCTCGTGAACGGCATTTGTGTCGATTTCGTATTCTACTTGGATCTGAAGATATCAAATCCGAACGAGGGATACGTGCCTCTTGGCGAAAAGGAAGATGGAGTCAAAGTCTAAAAGTAAAATTGTCACAAAAGATACGTAGAAGTCAAAGAAACGGAAGCGTCTTAAAAGATGGCACGAAATTCCGTTGCTACTTTATTCCATTTTACTTCAAAAATATTTCAATTTTGTACAAATTGGACGTTGAAACCAACGAACAGTAGTATTAATTTATTTCAATTTTCAAATATAATTTATCGTCAATGAATCTTAAATTCCTTTCAGAGACCAACATCAAAGTAACCCTTCTTCAAGTGAAGACATCAAAAGAGCTTGAAAACGTATTTACGTACAATCCATTTGGAAATGCCTTTCTCTTTCAGAATGAATGAAATATGAGTTTTGTTGTTGAAGGAGCCGTAAGGCAAGAGCTGGGATTCCAACATGCTTATTGTCAGCCAAGCTGCTGGAAATGCAAATGAATGTTTGTTTGCAGAGAAACATAATCTCAGTTTAATTATACCTGCTTTGTACTAGCGTGATATGTTGATCACACAGCTAGTTAATTGTACGTCCGTTTTACTCATAGTCAAAGGCCGTCAGACAATGTACGAATTTTGATTTTCAATGTTGGGAACATTTTCCTTAACCTTCATTATTTTGGAAACTTTCTCTGTTTCTTTTCGTGTGTAGATACATCAAATAGTTTTTCTAATCTATTTGGAATTTTGGTTACCACTTGGCTAGTTGAATGCGCTGTTATGCATTTTAAAACCGTCTTGTGATTGGTTAAAATTTGATTGGGTTTTGACAGTGGCGGCCGGTGCCTTGTCTAGTAGGTGGGGCGCAATACCGAAGTTGTCCTCGACTCCACGGGGGGTCTGGGGGTAACCCCCAGCCGGCGGAGCCAACCCGCCGGAGGCGGAAATTTTTGAAATAATGAACACTATCAAGTCATAAGTTAATGATTTGGGAGCGTTCCATTTAAGTTTAGAGTAGTTGAGAAATCGCACTTATTACGTCGTGCAGTAAGTAGTTTCTTCTGTCATCAAAAGCATAGCCGGGTTTTCTCTGATTCCGCACCAAGTAGAAATAGTTATTGGAGCGTTTTTTTTATCAAGTTTCCCCGTAGCCGTCTCATTTTCATCTTGCATATGATTCCATTTTATTTTTCCATACTAATATTGTTGTTGATTCTTATATTGTTGCCTAGAGATTATATTGTTCCATGAATTCATTAAAGCATTGATTAATTCATTAATGCATTCATGAATTGCATTAATGAGTCTGGTAGCGATTGGACGAGTTTTCCTATTGTTGTTAAAAATTCGTTCTTAGTGCGCATACGATACGGCATTTTCGACGATTTTGGAAAACATTCATTGGCTTATATTTCTATTAGGTAAATAAAGAGCAAGCAGTGAAACAAAATAACGCGTTTATAGTTCACAACCACACATTCATGTGTGCCATTCCATCCAAAGATAAAAACATTGATTTGAGAATTTTGTGTACTAAGTAGACACACAGCTCGACAAAGTTGATGCGCCACTTACATTATGAGTCTAGTAGAGTAGGAGACAATGATGTACCGATAAGTACTGATGAACAAAACATAATTTACACTGATAATTATTTAATTTATCTGAAGAAATCCATAAGAAAAACATTAACGCTTCAAAACGATTAGCGGGAACGTTGAGTGATGGACGAGAAGTATGATCCACGAGCTAAAAGCATCAAGCCCGATGATTGCCGAATGCCGTCGGCACAAAGATTCTGTGCCCCAACACCGCGGTTCGGCTCGAGCGCTGCTATGGCGAGAACGCAAGAGCGCATGCGTCAACTTCTAGAATGACGTCACGAATGGGGCACGGTATTAGCTGTGCCCCTGGTTGCCTACCCAGCCAGGTGCCGCTAAGATTTCAAGCGGGCGACGGAATATACAGTAATTTCATTGATTTGGAGAGCGTATGGATGGGAGTTTCAACATTTTACATTACAAATTGAACATTTAAATTGTTCAAATTGAACATTTAATTTGTTCTCAGAATAATTATTGGTTGTTATTTGCAGAATATTATAATAAATCATTGAGGAATTAAATTATATTATTTTTTAGGTATAACCTGATATTTTAGGTAGGGCACGTGCCCCTGTGCCCCAATGCACCAGCCGCCACTGGGTTTTGATTGGTTCGATAAAATTGACAGTTTGCGAATACGATGACCAACATTTTCATCATTATTTTTACTAAATTTCAAGGAAAACGGTCTACTAACTTTATATGATTATTTTGGAATAGTTGTTAAAATTAAATTACAAAGTATTATGTCCGTACCTGATTACTGCAAATCATTGAGATTTATTTCCACATCCAAAGAACGAAATGGCTCCATATCAATGCGTTAGATATAGTTTATTTCATATTCTTATAGGCCTCAAATATGGATCATAGATTGTAGTGTCAACACAATATTCCGATGCAAGAAAAAATATATAAATAACTTTGAAATATTTCATGAAAGAGCGCATATTTTGTGGTTAATAAATTTAAACTGCAAAATTGTTCACTTATTATGTGCATATTTCCGCAGCATTTTCTCCAAAGTGTGTCAGTTGACGTCAAGTAAACAAACAAAAACAACGAGATTGAAAGCGAATGAGCGCGGGATTTTGGCCACCAAATCAAGTCTCACCACCGTCACATCGTGCGCGTAAAGACAGAAAACGAGGTCGTTTCTTACACGCTCGACGCCTTGGGGGACGACGTTACGACCCCCTACAGCCATTTCTATAAACCCTAGTTGTAAAAAATATATACGCATGCTCTTCTTTTCGTAATCATGCAGGGTGTCTTCTCGTACTGATTCTTTCTTCTCCATCCGATGATCTCCTCCTTCAGCTTTATTGTACCCTTGAATCATGCGTCGACGGCAAGATCTGTCCGAAAATCTGAAATATCCAAATTGCGTCGACTTCTTTCTTGATAGTCTAGAGTCTAAACTCTGAGTGCATTCCCAGATAGAAGACTCTTGGGATAAGCTCAGACTTACGTCGATGCATTTCAAAGCAGCTGTCTACGAATGCCATGCATTTTGGATTTGGCAATCATTGACTTGGCAATGTATCGGGAGAAAAGTCGAGATTTGGTTTATTTTGTTTCCCTCTGAAGATTTTATATAACTCTTTCTGCGATATCGAGTTCTTCAAGATCCAGTCTTACCTGTGAACGTTAGATGAAAGTTCATAAATTGTTTATCAAGTTAGAAAACTTGATACATGTTATTAAAAATGTTATGATATAAGAAGTGAAACGTTAATAAAATAATATACAATGAAAATAGTACATTCGCGGACCAGCGTTTTTAAAGTTGCTACATAATGAATGGAAAGATATTTCATGAACATAAGAAGTAGAGAACAAACAAAATGTGCTCCCAAGCTTCAGAATATTGCAGCTTAAATCCTCATTGTTAGTGTGAATTCAGTCTATATGAATAAAAGTATTTCAATTCTGAACAATAAATAGTGTGAAATTAATTTAATATAAGTTGATATCATATTTTCTATATCTGAATAAAATATTACAGAACTTAATTTAGAGCAAATCCTGCTTGCCTACAAACATGATATAAATGAAGTAATAACAGGAGGGAGCTGAATTTTCAATTTCACTTTCCCACGAAAACTTGCGGCAAACCGGAATAGATGGTCATCCGCCGAGTGGAGGTAACCTACCAACTTTTCACAACCATCGCGAAGTGGGAAATAATAATAAAAAATAGACCTTCTGAAAGAAGTGGGATAATTTTTCAACGCCGTCGAGTTTCAACAATGAACACGTTTCTAAAATGTGTACCAACTTTTTGTAGACTTTCGCATATTTTTACCATTCATGAGCTGTCGCTTCCCACATTTCCCCAGCAGATGAAGAGAAGGGTGTCAATCCGTAACACGCCAAGCAAGCGAAACAGAACATTACAAACACTTCTTACCACTTTTCAAAGTAGAAAGGCGAATTGAATTATGTTCAGCTCAGTCAAAGTTGGAGAATAATGTTCTTTGTGAAAGGTTGCCGTTTCGGTAAAATAAAGAGACTGAATGTTTCACTAGAAAATTTAATTGTTTGAAGTGCGTCAAATTAATGTTTATTTTATGTTTAAAGAAGTGAGTGTTATTCTTGTTTTGGAAGAAGCAATCTTATCTCTCATAACATATCTAGAAGATATCGGCAATCGGAGAAATTCCCCACCGATGGCTGCCACCTTAGCGCGGTGGTGGGGTTTGTGTTGGCCAATGATCCATTGCAGCTACGCCGGCGAGCATATGCTCATGTGTAAGGGTTACCCATGCCGGACAGATCAGTGGTGAGGCCCAGACCAAGAGCAGCCAGGGTCGGCCTAACCAAGCCCTCCCTTGAATTTGCGGTCCCCTCGGGCCGGCCTCCCCCCTCGAGATGGTGATCCCCCTGAAATCGGGTTCAGCCGGCCCTAATCCTCACACCCCCCCGGTCCGTTCCCATTCCGGCCTGGCCTTCCCACCAGTGCTGGACTCCCCCGGATCGGGCCCGTTAGGTCGACCCCTTCCCCGTGCCCTCCAATTATGATCAACAAAGTTAAATATAACAATTAATGTGCGCAATATAACCTCGTCGTTGACGCGCCATTAAACCAAACTAATCTAAATCTCGGAGAAATTGGGAAATCGTAAACATCTTCCATATGACACTAATTCTCTTTACACCTTAGCTGCAAGGTTCTATTGCCACCTCTTCTTCGAATTGCCCTGGGGAATGCGGAATATTTTCACTCCATGTTTACAACCTTATATTCGCTGTGTAATCCGAGATCTTACCCCAAACAAGAAAATATAATGTGCATGGCAGTGTTTTCATCCCTTGAAAGAATTGAGACGTATATACCAAATAAAACTAGCGTATAGTCAATAAACAAATATGAAATTTGAATATATTGCTTATTTACAAACCTTGTTCCAAACCCCTTGCGATTACTAACGTTATAATATGAAAATGTGAAATATAAGAACATTTTTTAATATTTCGAAGTGATTCGAATGTCGATTTATTGAAAAAAAAGGAGGAATCTGTAACCATCTTGCGGTTATCGAGGTTTTTAAGTTGAATTCACGAAACAATTCAATTTTCAACAAGTTGTCAACCCAAGTAAACCTTGAATTTCTAAAACAAGCGACAGTTGTCATACTAAATTATAATAAAAATAAGAAGTATAAGAAAATGATCTTATTTGTAAAATAGAGAAAGTTTCATGCATTTGTGAGATCAGACATAAGAAGATTTTTCTCCAGCATTATATAGATTAACCTGAAAGATAGTTCACTGCTGCTGACGTTTTTCATCCCTTACGTTCCTTGACAAAATAACAGTAAATTAATACTGAACATGACTTAGTCTTCGATCGCTGATGATCAATTGAACTGATAGAGATGTCCTGAAGTTAGGTTGTCTCGAAGAAGACGCGGGAATGATTGGCGCGCGAGATAAGCGCCTAGAGACGAGAGAGATGAAGACAAAGGAGCTAGAAGATGATTGAAGAAATCGAGAATCTCAGAGAGGACTTGTTAATCAATAGAATGAGCGAGACGAAGAGGGAAAGAGGATATCGGAAAGTTCCATCGATGCGTGCTTTATCTCCAACAAGTTATTTACGATCGACACGAAAGACTTCCCAGCGAAAAAATCTATCTTCTTAATTAAAGAATATTGATAGAGAGGAATAGTAAATAGTACTCCCTGGTGTTTGCTCTAGAAAAGGGAAGAACTTCGATTTCTCAGTGAAAAGCTCAAAAAGAAATGCGGGCTGGAACATCTTCTTCAAATATTCTTTTTTGTAAGAAAAGTATTGAAAATGCCAAGTGAATATTTGGGTTGGTACACTAAAAATATACGATATTGAAGATAACCAAGTAGAAGATTAAAATAATATTAAGGTTCAGCAGAAATAAAGTTGTCTCTTCATAACGCAAATATAAAATGGAATCTCCTTTCTAAAAAGAAAAACTGTTATTGTGCAAACAATGCCTGCAAAGATCTATTTGTCTTCCAGTTGTCGCTAAAGGTCTCCAATGCATCAGTGCGGTACTCAAGCGCATCCAGGATTGCCAACCTTCGCACTCTTTTCACAGTTCCATCTCACTAATGGATCGTTACTAATGGCAGTTAACCAGCCGACAGCATCCAATAACATGACGAAATAACAATTACGCCATCACGTAATCGTCCACGTTAGTACCACGTTAGTAATAATGCAACGATCACGGCTACGTTCAATTGAGACTTTGCCGGCCACCACATTGTTAGGGAGCAAGTTTACGACGTCCCAAAGCGAAACTAAATCTGTAATCAATGCTGGATCACTCCGCGGGGGGGGGGGGGGTATTATTTTGTAGACTTATCATCAAGTCACTTAATTGAGTTTCGTACCTGAACGTTGTGAGGTGTCGTATATTGAACATAATAAAGCTTTCATGATCAAAGTAATATATCTCTCTGAATAGGTTTTCCGACGTCTAATATAAAAGGTGTAGTTTATGACGTAGCTGGCTGGCAGCTGTTGGATCCATGGTGATAGTGATTGATGGATGTAATGATGGTGATGATGAACGAATAGGACGTTTTTGTGATCGCCTCTGATCACATTCCATAGATCAATGACACGTGTGTACTCGTATTTGCATGTGATCAATGAGTTATTCATGTCTATTCAACCTCTACCTGGCACCTCCACCAACATTTCCGAGTAATTCCAACGGCTGATTAGTGAGTTTGACTTTGAAGAGTTTTTTAATCGGTTTTTATCAATAACTTTTATCAATGTTATTGTTAATAAAATAAGGCTTGGTACGTGTCTTCAGAACAATTCAATGAAAATAATTTAATATCTTGGAATGGTTTATTAGATATATTTCGTCCTACAGACGTTAGTTTCATTAGATACAGATCTATATCTCTTATGGTGATTGCCATTGGCACGGCCTCGTTTCTGCTTTAATCTCAATAAGAGATGCAGATCTTCTTCAATGGAACGCGTTACCTCATCGGGCTTTGTGTTTCTGTCGAGTTCACAGTGTCACAATTTTAATGATGGGCGTAAGAGCGAAGCGAATACACACATAGAAAATATACCTTAATTACACGATCAACGCTTCTTTTCCCCAGTACCTTTGAGTCTCGCTGAGATTTTATTCGTAGACTCTTTAGTCACTAATTATGTCAGCGGAAACTTTTCACTCGCACAGAGAGTTTGTAAGATTACAAATTACATTACATTCGACTCTTTGAACGTTTTCCAGACAAACAAGCTGCAAAAGAGGACTCGTTTCCGGTCGTCGGTGATGGTTCTGAACGACGCTTCGACGACGCCGACGCCGACGCCGCAGGGAGAGCGACGCCGGTGAGTTACTTACCATGAGACTTGGTATCAGTTTCCCTCACGGTTCGTTTGACACTCATCCTGTCAACATCTCATTTTGACACAAGAACTTGGAACGCGGAATCTGGAAAAGAAGTTTACAAACCCGACGAAGAATTAACTAGGGTCAGCATATAGAATTATGTAAATAAACTGATATTTGTATAGCCTAAAAGGGATTACTTTTTCGACGCGAGAGTTTGTGAAAATTGTGCTGAACACGGTAACACCACTGCCAATTACTGTTGGCAACTCTTGTTAATACAACAAAGTATAAACTATGTATATTTACGCACAATTAGGGCGCTTTATGAAACACCATTTAGAGCGTTGTACAAAGTCTGTGGTCTCTTTCATCGTCTGAAACTTCAAACATTCTCTACTTCCTGTCGTATATATTACCTACTCCTGAAAGAAAAGTATTATCAGCCTAAGGGAAATTAACTTTTTTCACCCACATTTCGACTGCATCGACTGGCTCTCTTATCTTGGTGACATAAAAAGGCGTGAGGAACATAACCTAGCTCTTTTCACACGTAGTAAGAATTGATTCTATTCAGCCCTGTGCGAATGTTGGAGGTGAAGAAAAAGACAGATAGCTCCCGGGACTCCGATAAAGACCTACATAATGTCCTAGAGCAAGAGTATTACATTTCTCTACGCAAGTCCTAGATTTGGAGAGAAGTTCATTCGCAAATAGGCACTACCGGTTTACATGTAACTAAAAGTGAAAAGTTTCGCTCTAGCCGAGAAGTTCTCTGCGAGCGTCTGGATTGAGTTGGCGTTATCCAGAAATTCCAGTCAATAGAACAATACCGAATATCTTAATAATTGTTCTAGGTTTGTTCTAGAATAGTATGTTCAGGATTTGTTTTAGTACATAAAAGCAGATCCGTGCTTTGGGCTTGATGAGGATAAAGTGTACGAGTAAAGAAAGCTTAAAAGCTCCACGGTGTAAATGTATTGTAAAGCTTGACGAAGCGAAATGTCAATGTTTTTAATATTTTCACCGAGAAAGTAATCTTCTCAAAAAGCCTTGGCTCTGTGAATTTTTCAAATCTCTCCCGTCGTCGAATGTTTCATCCTCGGTTTTATAATTGCGTGAATTTCTCATAGTGTTGAGACGGTTTAATCAAGGTGGTTCTTCATCGACCAAACTGTTAATAACTCAACTCTGACATAATAAATAAACCTTCGCACAAAACGAAATTAAATACACACTGGAGCTGTAGAAATTCATCCTCTTACCAAGATTACCTCTCGCTCCTTCAGCTCCTTGCTGAAGCTGGATCAAGATGGTACAGTCACAGCCAAGGCGACATGTCATGCTTCGAGGAGCGTCGTTAACAGAACCGACGCCAACACACTCGAGCGTCGCGACGCTATTGACATCCCGCCAGTGTAATTGATTCAAGTATTCAAAGTACTGCGACGAAATCTAAGTATGTTGTGCTACCTTGAATAGATCCATAGTCTTCACTTTATCAGATTAAAAAAGAATGAGAAAGCCTGAAATGATTCTTAAGAAGAGATAAAATAAATGGGACAATTTCAGAGAATCAAAGGCAGAAAGTGGGGGTGGGGAGCGTTCCTTTTACGTACGAATATAAAGCACGCCCAAGCACGGGATCATTTTCAAGCGGATAATCGTAAAAAGAGACTGCCTCTGGAATTAGGGTGCAGTGCTTCGAGGAATGGGGCGAGAATGATTCAAATCTTCGTCTGTCGTCGAAATACTTGCCTCGGATTGGACAGAGGAACAATGACGCTTGCAGTCGCATCGACATAGATGTTATCTTATCGAGCTCAATGCCGGCACAGGATTACCAACTGTTCATTATCAAGCCCTGTGCTAGCACATGATTACCATCTGCTGATTATCAAGTCCAGTGCCAGCACAGGATTACCAACTGCTGCTTATCAAGTCCAGTTCCGGCACATAATTACAAACAAATTAGTGATTATTAGTTTCCAAGCCCGTGTAGGTACAAAATTACCAAGTCCAGTACTGGCACATAATTACCAACAGCTGATTACCAAGCCAAGTGCCGGCACATAACTACCTATTTCTGTATCAAGTCCAGTGCCAGCACATTAGCTGATTACCAACCCCAGTGTTGGCAAAGAATTACCGACTGATTACCACGTCCAGTAACAGCACAGAATTACCAACTGATAATTATTAGCCCAGTGCTGGGGCTGGCACAAATGGTTGTTGACACCCGATTGGTTTCGTCATGATGAAATCTAAAATTGTCGAAACAGTGACGTGTATGCGAAATTTATTTTATGCAAAATTTATTCATGGAATATTGGTCATTGATGCAAATACAATTCACCTATTTAATTATAAAAGATAACCCGTCAGCCAAGAGAAGTGTTAGCTCAGGTTGCTCAGTTTGCCTCTTGAGTCTTGTTATATCCCTCGATGATGCTCCACATTTCCAGTCGGAAGTTTCTCAAAATCATCTTGGAGTAAATTTTCTCACTCGTTGAATTTATTTCCGATGAGCTCGGAATCTTTTTAGAAAACGACTAATAAAAGTATCTGCTTCACGCAATAAAATTTGAAATTGGAACAAAGTGATCCTTATAATCTAATGCAATAAAGTGGAAGCATTCGAATCAGAATAAGAAATAACATTTTGAACATCAAAGTTACAACTTGATTTATAATCATCTTTCTAAAGCATCTCGCTGTAGTTTCCGAAGCCTCCTACGCAATCTTATGACGTCGAGTCTCAATACGGTTGGAATACTTCAGGTTCACGACTGACAAAACTTGAGTCTTCCTTACGCTGAAAAACATCGGCTTTCCTGTGGGAATAATGGAGGTAAAACACAACCATTGTGTCAGCAGTTTCCTGACTTCGAACTCTAAACATCACGTGGAAGCTATTTGCTTGTTTACGTCGCTTACACAAATACAAACATGTTATTTTATTCCCAACCAATAGAAGTTAAGCCAATTACAAGGATCGTTAAGAGGCCTGGATAAGCGAACGGGAATCGCAAGGTTCGTCAGAGCGGTTTTATGACATTTTGTCTTCCCAATAAATAATTTTAAAAAATCAGATAGTTGAGTACTTTATGACCTTTGGTATGATCTCAAAGTGTTAAGTACATACGATACTTATGGAAAAATAATCGTATTTAACACTTTGATAAGACACTTTGTCGTATCAGAGTTCATAAAGTACTCCAGTGTGTGGCATTATTTAGTCTATTAGGCTGTTATGGGTCGCTACTATCAGATTTTTAAAATTATTTACTGGGGAGACAAAATTTAAGAAAATGGAAATCCTGGTGAAAATGATTGAAAGTCACTCTATTTTCCTTGACACTCTCTGTTCAGGAAATAAACGAGCAACTCTTCCAGATTTAGTGTATACAGTTAAATCTTACAAAGCAATTGGAGTACTGCTTTTCGTCGACGAGTTGATTAAATAGGTCGATAATGAACAGATGATGCTTTCGACGAACCAATTGCTTTTTTCCCACTCTTTCAAGTAGAAATCAGTGAGTTCTTTGAAAATCTTCTGAAGCAGTATATTTTCATGTTCGTTATTCTATATAGAGGAAATCTACGGTGGGACCTATGCCAGCTGCAGCATTTGCTGACAGGAATTGTCTAGTTTGTAAAACGTTCCAAAACGCGAAAACTGAAAGAGAAAATTCAAATTTGTTTCCTACTTTTCAACCAGCAGATATAAAACATTTATGATGTAACTTTAACGATTAATTTCCGTTTTTAATGCAAAAAAGTTGCAATCATAAAACTTGAGATTAAAATTGCTAAATCGACTAAAAGCAGTGTGAAAACGATATTTTCATATGAATTTATTGTCCGTGTTCGTGAATCGATGCGCCACGAGTCGTGACAAAACCTTCGACTTCCCACTTAGTAAATTGTTCAAAACACTCGATCTGTATAATCATTTACCCCACACAGCAACTCTAATCCTTCGCCAACCTTGCTTACTTGATTTCTCTAAAACACACTTCAGGCGAGCAAACCTCAGAATCATAATATCATCCTCGTTAAATGATCAACTTGGATCAGATTCCTCTCCAATATTAACTTGTCAGAAATACCCGACATGTATCCTGAAAGTATATTGACTACTACGACGTAAAGTATAACTATATATACAAGCTTTCAACTTCTTGAGGTAATTTCACGGTGTCTTGGGTTCGATTCTCTCCTGAGGGATGAAGTGAATTGACCCGTGGGCGGACATTGGGGAGTGGACACTGAGTTATGTGGGAAGGTATATACATGCGTCACATTGGTCATTCAGTTGGTGGAGAAATGTCGCTGACAGTTTCGCTGGACATTTACATTTTTATTACGTGGAAGTGAAGGAAACTCTTGCCAACTACTTTCAGCGTAGAAGATGGCGTTTTTGTTTCGTTCAGGATAAATAGGTTTGGGCGTCTTTTCCTTCCACTTTGTCTTGTAAACTACATGTTCCTCGCAACGCATGTAAACTAGGCTGCTTGCTGTGAATATTCATTGCTTATCATCAAAGAAAACAGAGAACGATACATTCTGCTCAAAACAATTATCCAGTGTAAATCTAATTATTCTACACATGAGATAAATAATAATGTCGAGACTTGGGTGTCATCAACGCACTTCACCTAAACACAATAAAATGATGAATGAGAGGTTTGATAAAGACTTGCTAAATAACGTCCATTTCTGATGACAGGAAAATGTATCGTAAACATATTGAGCAAATCTCATTTGATAAAATTTAAATTGAGCAGACAGTGAATAAGTACTCTGGGATAATAAAGGAAGTTGAGATGAAGAAATAAATTTGATACACACCAAATTTGAATAAATTTGAATTTGATATGTTTGTACCTACATTTAAATAACATATTTTGCTTGAGGAGCGAGCATGAATTCTTGAAATATTTGAAACTCATCATCTCTGCTTTTACGCCTTTCTGTTCTCGCTTTATCATGATTACCTATCCATATCGAGCTGAAATTTGGCCGTCGTATAAGTATAGGATTTTGATTTTTAGTCGTAGAGAGAGAAAGTCAATTTCATGGTTGACTATAATATCTAGTTTACTAATCAATAATAAATTACAATTATACATTTTAATTCATTAAAATAACTAACTATTTGTATATAATGTGAATTAATAAATAAATGCAAATCTCAGAAATTTGGATAAGCTACACTATTATAAATATGATTGTGAAGAATAGAAATGGAACATTAATGAAACTAAAGAATCTAAAAGAGTAAGAGATATATTAGGGTGATTCTTTTGCTCCACCTGGTATGTTTTCTTTTCATTCATGATTGATGCATTACGCTGTTCTTAGTTGGTCTTATGTTTTCTGTAGTAAAGAAGACTGGAATTAAAAATTAAAGATTAAAAATGGGCAGAGCTCACTAAATGAACAGTTAGACATTGTAAGTGTTATTAAAGTTTTAGGCAATGTTTAAATATTTTTGAAATCTTCAGTCTACAAAATATTGCCCTGTCGATCTTGCATTTCAACATTAATGTATGTTTAATTGGATAGAGGCAACTCATACCCAGCATGTATTCAGAACAAAGGCTCGCAATATTCTCGCGTTATTAACGTAGTTTTACCTTTTTTGGTTTTGAAATTACATCCATTCTCTCTAACCCTCCGCATTATGTAAAATATGTAAATCTAATAACTCTCCTTATTACTGTTAAAAACTCGCCTTCGTTACGCGAAATTGTGTAGAGAAAACTGCCTATTCTTCAGAAACATCACCATTATTAATCAGACTCTATGGGCAGCCTATACATGTCCCCATCTTGTAATACGTACATTCTCGAGAATCTGGGATAAGTCTGGAGAGGTTTTATTCATGCCCTAATTGCGCCCCTGTTGAAGCTCTCCTGCCAAATAGGAATGGCATTTTGCATTTTAATAATGCAAATGTCGTTCACGTCGTCTGTGCGACAAGAAATGGAATCTTGGCAAAGCATGGCAGTACATTTTCCTGCTAGTAATTGAGAGGATCATTGGGATTTCCTGACCAGAAGAATGACGACTTTCATGCGGTATTCAGGAACCAGAAGCGCTTGACTTCGTCGGAAGTTGAGATGATTGTTGAGGTGAAGAGTTGGAGAAACTTTATTATAAAGATATTCAACTACATGAACTTAGAAAACAAACAAAACCAGACTTCTTCTTCCAGAGAAGTTTATTAAAACACAAGAAATGAATGGCTTGGAATTTGAGTAGTGAGTAAAGGTCACGAAACGTGAATTCTCGTGTCGTGATTGTTTATTGGGCTGAACATCTTCTCAGTTATGTTTTCATTTTATTCAACAAATAAGAGAGCTGGATGCGTATTGGATCTATGAAATATAAAACATCCTATGATCAATACTGCTACTGCAATGAAAACATATTTTTTAATTAAAATTGTAGTTTGTATATCGGACTCGAGCAACTTAAAGAATACTTAACAGGGGAGATAAAAAGATTGGATCGCATGGATTTTTAAAATAACATAATGTGATACGGAATACCGATGTTTTGTTTATCTTGTCTCCGTCGACAATAATGCAAATCCAGTCTCCATGACAAATTCACCACTCTTGTTTGTTTGTGACTGACAGAAAAATGTCAAGATTTGCTTTTCACAGCTTGAAGGAACCTAAAGGAGTTTCTTCAAACGCAACTAACGAGAGCATCCTTTGACAATTTAAAGCTGGAAGAAAATGTATGTTAGTTCAAGTTTCCACTTTCCCTGCATATTACATTCGAAAAAAAATGAAACGCCAGTGCTAGTAAAGTATACAGATTAAATATTAATAAGCGGTTGGTACGCACAAGGAGCATCCGGTCGGCGACGATGCGGGCTTCCTGAACCGCAGGACCGTCGCGACGCCCCTCACGACGCCGGGACGCTGCTCGCGACATCGGGACAAACCTCTCGAGGACGGCGAAAACGAAACAGGTCGATTTTACGAGCTTATTTTCAGTAACCTTAACAACCAGATGTGCCTCTTAAAGTGTCTTGTGTTAAAGATTTAAGACGTCAGAGAACTCCAGTGCGTAATGGGAAGTCCCAAGAAACTCGCCACCGCATGATTTGTGTTTTCTACCCACGTTTTATAATGTTTCGCTTTCGACTGCTGTTGTTGGGAATTTATTCTCCAGGGTAGAGAATAAAGGGTAGCATTTTTTTCTTATTATTTTGACCTTTTCGATATGTTTTGACAATTGAAATAGTCGTTCAATGCTTTCAGGCCAAATTGGCCCAACACAATTGGAATGAAAGTGGGAAGAATTGTTTCTGGAAAATGTCAGAGTCGTTTTACACTCGCCCAAGAGGAATCTTGTAGAATAACAAATGTAACGAGTTTGACTACTTTCCCGATTGTTTATTTTTCTTCGTGGAAATTTTAAGAGCTTTTGAGTAAATGCTTTAAACTTTCAGTTTAATAACCTCATTACAAAAAAAATACTCCAAATTATCATAAAAAATCCATGAAAAACCGAGTTTCGCAATAAAATGAATTTTAACCCATAATTTATATTTTCAAATTCATATTTATGCACTACATTTACATGAAAGCATAATAATGCTCTCATCTGTATGAAAACGTTATTTGGGGAGTAGGCTATATTCTAAATTACAAAATGAAACTAAACTGAACATTGTGATAAACAAAAACCAAATATAAATTAAGCACTCGGCTTTAACTTTCCAAAGAGATTATTATATTTTAAAAAATCATACATTATAAGAAGTAGTTTATTTATTGATCTTGTTCTCATCCTCGTGTCATTATTCCAGGCACCAGTGGAGAGCTGACGCTGGAACTGTTGTCCGCTGTGCTTTGTCTTAAGTTAATAATGATAATAAATGATACGGTTCCAAGATATCATCGCTAATGAACTGTCAAATCAGCGCAGACTCCCGGGTAAGAAATAAAGCTGCGTGAAAAATAATTCGGCTCAGCTTCTGAAGGTTCGAGATGGGCGAAGAACGAACAGAACAGAATATCGACTCATAATTCAACCCGGCACCTCCATCAGGGAACAACAGGTTGACGAATTATCATTGACTGGAACGAGGAAAACGCTCTGTGTAACGCGTTGATGAGCGAGCCTTCGTATTGCATGCGATTTGATATGAGTTTGCAAGGTTCTGCTCTACAGGCCTTGGAACTGAAGCGTCAAGAAAGCAGTGACAAAATAACTGAAAATACTTGGCATAAATTTGCAAATATTGCAATATTACCTACCATAAAATGTCCTTAAAATTACAAAAACGTTTAAAGATAACTACAGATAAGTATGAAAATTTTTTAAGTTGATAGGTCAACAAAAGGATGAGAGCCATTTATTCATTACATTTACTGGAATATGACACCATGAATGTTTTAAGCGAAATTTTGTATTTGAAATCAACTCTTGAAAGATAACATTTTTCGAGAAACATTATTCACCACTTTTCAGTTCAGATAGGCACAACAATTTTCTCGCGTCTACATAATATTATTGCCAACTAAAGGACACCATCTGAAAATGTGTGGGTTGGTTATTTCCCCCACAAAAAAATAATAGTTTGTGTACTATGTAGCATTTTGAATTGTGAATCTTGCCAACCGCTTTATATCAAAGCTAACCAGTAATGACAGAATGCCAGGAGAAATGTCAGAGAATGTTGAGTGTGAGAGCCATTTATACATTACTGTAGAATGAAATGATCAAATATGACACCATGAATGTTTTACTAGGGCGAGCTGTGGTTGTAAGCGGGAAACATGGCAAGAAAATAGATAAATGCGACAAAAATATAAGTTCCTTTCAAGAATTTACAAGTTCTTTCAAGAAACTTCACTCTGATTTACAATCCAAAACGTTTGTCTTGGATGACGTAACATTATGGTTCAACATCTGGAGAACGCTTTCAAAGAAGCTAAATACACGTTTTGTCTCTCTTGATTCTTCGTAGGAGAAATTCGAGCAAACAGTAGAGACACGAAATAAAAACAGTAGCATTTTACTTTACTTATATTTAATACCGAACAAAACCTACTCGTAATTTGTGTCGAGTAAGTATTTCATCCACTTGGATATAGTATATCAATGTTTTTGCTCGTTGAATTGCATTGCAATTGCTGAGCTTCTGACCGCACGAGACGACCTAAATCCAGCGACTCCCAAGTGAGTGGAAAACATCTCCCGGACGATTTTCACAGAATTCACCGATTCACTGAGTTCATAAATGTCGTTTTTAGAAGACTTTATTTTCTGAAGACTTTCGAAACCCCGAGAAAAATACTGATGTTCAGGTGCATAAAGTCGGTTTTTTTAGTCCGGAAAGTATTACCAGATATATACGATATTTCAGTCAGCTGAGCTTTCCAATATCTGTGACATGTTTGAAAGATCGGAGAGAAGTACTTCTGCACGTATTCAATACTTCATTCCTTGCTTACATGAATACTACAGATATTAAAAGCAGTATGTAAGTTCCGTGCCAAATGAAGTGTTACAATTCATATTTCTACTTGAATTTCCACTTTTCTATATTTCATATTTGATATCTCATACCAATTCAATTAAAATCCAAACTCTTAAATAAATACTTGACAAAGTTCATTAATAAAAAAATAAAAAAAAACAACAACTATGATTTAGATTGTAACGGAAGCTCTTCTCTTTCTAAGAAGCAAGTTGGTTCAGGTGGGACACGTATTCCAAAGGTTCCGTGGTCAATTTCCGCAGCCGTTCTTCCGTACTGAGGTTTTTTAGTGGTCACTAAAATAAGTCCAGAGGCAAATTCTGGGAAAGTTCCCTTCTAATAGCCTACTACCGCCTTCTTCCCACCGTCCATCCTTAACTATTCTTCATAATCATCTCCCTATCATCATCATAATCATTCATCTGTCGCCATTAGCCTAGGTTCAAAACATTGCGACTTTTAAGAGCTCCAAATGAATATAAATTCCTTGCGCCTGATATCATGATGTGAGGTCAAGAAAAGCGACCTCTACTCTGGTAGGTAACAAGCTTGCACCACCGAAAATTCTGTTACCTCTTTGGTAGAAACATAACGTCAGAATAGTGGGCCAACTTTATGAGTTTACATTTATGTAATTTTTTCCTCAAGACGTTTTGAAGCAAACATGTACAAAATTATTACTAAGTATGAGCACTCAATAAGATTAAAACATTCTAATAAATACAAAATAGATTATTTATGGTGCAAAAATATATTTAACATCCGTTTAGAGCTTAATTTTACAAATTAATATGAAACGAACTGAAAACGGATCTGCTGGATGCAGTATCTTGAATTTCTATCTTCCAGAATTAAAGTACAGAATTTCCACCAGAACAGGTCCAGATGGAAATATTCTCATCTTATTTCCCAGAATAGCATATTCTGTTTATTATATTCATCCCTCTTTCATTTAATCGCTTTAAACCAGAACCCAACACTTTCCTATAGAGGAAGGATACTTTTGGAATGAAGCCATGCAGGAGTATTAGTAAGTATAGGAACTTATATCCAGCATCTATAATCCTAAGACTTCAGTGTCACTAATATCGTGAAACTTTAACTGGAATTGGGCAGCGCAGTAAAGTCCAGTAGTTGTAGAGCCAAATATATCATCAGGGTGTAGCAATCCGCTTCCTCTTCACTCCATGGTACGAGCTGAGTTGCTACTTGACACAGTTGCATTACTGAACATGCACTTGATGCAACGAGACTTGCATAGAATCACAGGTAATGGATTCGACACTTAAACACTAATTACTAATGAGATAATGATGTTCAGTAATCCAATCTACAGATTAATTAAAATATTTGGAAGTTTCATTCTTTGTTTTGAATAATTAGATCGTGGCACTTTATCTCAACAATTATTTCATGAATTGAATGAGCGAGCAACTGAATCTGTTTTGCTTTATGTACCAGAGTGCTTAGATGCTATTTTCAAGTTTCAATGAAAAGCATATTGACTGGATCATATTTCAATTCAATATGGATGTATTTGTTATGGTACGGAATTTCGGTTCGAGAATTTTCAAGTATCCGTGCTCGCTCATCAACGCGTTACACTGAGCGTTTTAAAATTACAACAATTCTTTCAGGTACCTACTTTGTAAATAGATTCCTTGAAAACTATTCATCCCAAAACAAAAGTAGTAACCATCCATTATTATTATAAGTTCTTATTTACACTAAACTTCCCTATTTTAATAACGATCAGAATATTGGTTTAGCACTGAATTATTTCGTTGTTTCGAGAGGCAAATGATGGGAATGTTCCTTACTAATGCGCCACGGCCGCATTCTTCCCACCGTCTATTCTTATAATATTCTTCTTCATCATCTCCCAATCATCATAATAATCAATCATCCGTCGCCATTAGCATAGTTGCAGAAAAGTGCGGCGTTAAACGCTAAAATAATTCACAGTTAATTGAGGTAGAAACAACTTTGATTTATTTGCACGAAGTTAAAGCGGGCTGCCATTTAAATAGATTTCAAATGTTGTTATGCAATTTCGGGGTCTCAATGTACGGCATTTGAATATTCATCAAAATCCCCACGTATTTATATTAAAAACATTATTAAAGTATACCGATACCTATAGTTATAGTAAGCTTACTGTGGTAACAGGATTTTACACACAATTGTTTTCAATAAAACAAGTTATATTGATTTTTATTGGAATTTACAAGTTGGAAAACGTCAGATTTTTAAGATAGTTCCATATTTCAAAATTGCCGCTCGAAAACTGATGTATTCGGAAAGAGTAGTATTTCCGATCTTCCGATCGTCAATGATAAATTCTTCATAAGACGTCTTCGTCCGGGTGTTCGCGGGTATGCCGACCGTCTCATCCACTCATTGACGCTCGGCGGTCCGATTTCACTGCCTCCTATATGACTGGTCGCTGACTGCATGTTCAGCTTGGTTCCGCGGACTGACATCCACCAGGCCGATATCCAAGATGGCCGGTGTAAACAAACGAAGAACTGTCAGAAAGTGTTTTAAATGATATTTCACGCTAATTTTCACTAAAATACATGTGTTAATGTATTTGAAACATAATAAAAGTGTTGTTATTGTTTTAATCAATTTAAATCAGTGTAAATATGATATAATCGTGTTGATAATATCAAAACAATTGAGAAAGTGAGAGAAGCTGTGGCCGTCCATGCATTTTCAAGGCTCGTTTTTGCCAGCAGTGTTCAGGACAAACCGTTCAACAAATCGGCCTGCAACTTTGCACACCTACTGAGTAGGTATTGTAAACCAAGTGGTCTCTTGATAAATGATCCTGTATTTTTTTAAATTAAAACTGGACGCTCGACCAATCAACGTAAAATTGTGCATGGTCATGGACAAACATTTTAGGTGCTTTTGTAAATTTTCAGAGTGTATAATCTGTCATTAAAAGTCTGTGTCGTCTGTGTGTTTTAGATTTTTGCGTTCTTGGATATATTGATCAAATTTCGTGATAGAAATGCCAGATTTTTATAACTGCTCCTTTGTTGATGCATTTCGTTTCGGCTCTTTCCAAGATTTGTAGAGCAGAAACTTTCGAATTCGCATGCAATACGAAGGTTCGCTTATCAACGCGTTACACAGAGCGTTTTCCTAGTATATTTGTAGGTTGTCAAGCGAATTTTAAATTTTTAAAAACTTATTTTATAATCGCAATTAGGTAACCATAAAACAATAAACAATAATTATGTTTTCAAACAGTGTTAAGTATGCAGTATAAGAAGTGTAGGATGCACTTGCATCTTAAGAGACTTTATACAGGGTTATTGATGAGGATCTCTCATATTAAGAAAACGTATATTTAAAAAACGTTTTCCCAGAAAAGTACGCGACGTTGTAAAGAGCTTTTCATCTTCATAAAAAGCACACTTGTAAAAGATCAGAACTTCACAGCAATCCCGGCACCTCCACGTTCATATAGAAAATACACTTGTAAAAGCTCAGAACATTCATTGCAATCCCGGCACCTCCACATTTATCTACCGTATCGTATCAATAATATGTTCAATGCATATTGCCGCTTTAACAGGCTCTAGTCCAACTTAAAGTTCATAGAGCGACTAACTTTTAATTGAATCCAGCAAAATCCCACACAACTTCACCATCGTTTACTCAAAACACTTTTCTACGTCGATAGTCCTTTCGAAAAACCTTCTGCGAAAGAAAAACAGAAGGAAACCCGATGACCTTGGTTTGGCGATGTAATCACGAGATGTCTGCTAAAGCTTAGTTTCCTGAGCGTCGTTTCATCCCCCATTAGCGCCGCGAGTAAGCAACATGCGACAGTGTTGGGGCGGGGGGGGGGGGGGGGGAGAGGAGAGACACTGTCGTTGGCGAACAAACAACATGCATCACGTATGAGTTACTTGTACAGAAGCTGCTGAAAGGATTACCCGCGAGGAATCGGAATGACAGCATACAGTGGCGCGGTGAACTTGTTTGGTTTAAAGTCCCTGCTGAGTACAGAGCTTTCATTGATTACTTGACACTCCCTTGACGAGTAATTATAAAACTTTTTCACATTTTTATTGTTCGTCACTTTTTACAGTAATTATTTCTAGTCTATATCACTTCCTGAACAAATCTACACTTTTTGCAGACTTTTCTACTTTATAACACGTTCATCAAGTATTGATTAAGCTTGCTGAGCGAGCTTTTCCATTTGAAACGTTGGATCAAATCTTTGTGTGTGCTCTTTTCTAATTTCAGGTCAACAAAGTATTGGATCAGGCACTTAAAAAAAAAAAAAAAAATTAATTACATTCATGTCTATAACATTTTGATTTCTAACAAGATCGGTGTGTTGGTTTTACAGGAAAATTGGCGTATAATTTATATTCCGCTTTACTGCTTCTTCGCATTCAAGGAAATTGCTTATCAACGCGCTCACTGAACATTTTCCCATTTATTTATTGTCTGTATTATTTTAGTTTTTCACACTCTTTTAGAGTCACCGAGGGGTGACAGGCTGTTCAAGAGTCGACAGGACTCACAGAAAATTTCGATTCCGATGTAAAAAAAATCCTAGAAATGCTTGAAAATGCATTAGCTCTGGATTGTACGTGACATTTGTGACATTTAATCGTGTGTTGCATGTTGCATATACTGCTGTGAAGTAAGTTATTTTAATTCAAATATTGAAAACCACAAAAACACATAAAAAGGCGGCCCTTACTTTTATCTTAACGGCTTGACCGATTGTTTTTAAAATTTCAGCATAGAGATAAAGAGTTAATATGTGTCTCTAGTGATCCGAAAAATAATAAAAAATGTTTTTTCTCGTTTTGAGGAAGTGCTAATACATGCTAATACAGTGCTCATACATGGGCAATATATGAGTCTTTTTGGCACCTCTGCCCTGAAATAACTAAACAAAAATTAAAACTTTGGGGCTACTAGAGACACAGATCTACTCTTTATCTACAACCTGTGAAAATTTAAAGACCGTCGGTAAAGCCGTTTAGAAAAAAGTATGGACCGACTTTTTGTGCTTCATAAAACATGGATTTCATCAAGTATTGTAGACTCATAAATACCCGATTTCGCCATGAAAAGTCAACTCATCGATGGGCGTCATATGCTGCCCGGTCCGCCACTGCTCTCACCCACCCCCTGCAAATCTTCTCTCCATCATGCAACATGGCAGCTCACATAATCCTTTACCTCATTCACTCAGTTGACTGGTTTTCAATGCACTTTAGACAGATTTGAACGTTTTGTCGTCCGAGCTTTGGACTAATCGGACCTGGTTCGACTCCCATCTGGGTCACGATTGTCTTCGCTAACTTATACTCTATTTAATCACATAGTACTGCAAAGTGATTAAACTTGATGTTTAATAAAGTTCAGATATGAGAGTGCAAATATTCATGCTGACAGACAATGAACTAATATATTACGTTGTGCCGAAAGTTCATAAGCTGAGAAGATTGCGATGAGGACAAAGAGCACCAAGAGACAATATGGGATGGAGAGCCGTGTGATATTCCGTGTGATACTCATTACCAGAGCAGACTAGAAGTATAGTTGTCTTGTAGTAGTGTATTATAGTATTGTATAGTTGATAGAGATCAATTTAAGCTTGTCATTGTTTCGCTGGATAGGTAAATAGATGTAGCTTTGTTTTCTCTGCTTAATTAATATTTGCATAACATGTTAATACAACTATGTATGTACATTTTAAGGAAACACATGATGAAGGATGATTTTGACCTATGAAAACTTGAAGCTATGAAAGATTGAACTGTATATCCATAAAAGTTATTTGCAATAACTTTATAATATTTTAGAAATACATTTTTAAAGGTAAGATAAATGCAATTGGTTGAGGTTTTTTCCTTTAGCTGGAAAACCTCATAAATAGCAAGAAATTTAGCTGTTTTGTGTTATTATGTGATACAGATAGTATGTAAGACATGTACTAATGGTTTGTTAATGTTAACCAAATTAGATTCTGAAATAAGATCTGTGTCTGACCGTTTCAATTATTCCCAGAGAACTTCGTCAGAGTGTATAATCCTCTCTGAGAGGCGCTGTGAGGTGTTTGAGTAAGTCTGTAGCTTCCTATTGGAAACGGTGAGTGAGTGGAGGCAAATAAACCGGGAGGGTTTGCGGTAAACTTAGGAAATAGACGAACCGGAAGGAGAATGACAAGCCTGTGAAAATTGGTTGCCACGACAACCGTTTATCATTGTGTAGTCGAGAGAACACGAAGCAAGCGGAAGAGCGTTGTGGGAGTGGATGGGGATTGGGGGGGGGGGGGGGGGGGGCGTAAGAGGGAACATCTGGGAGCCTGGCTTTACTTCCCGTTTCTTCAACAGCGGTTTGCTAAATCACAATATTGGGGACGTTTTTCTAAAAGCATTATGCCAGACGTCAATTCGATCGGTTAGATAAATTTCATGAGACCGCTACGCTTTCGAAGATCCGTGGAAGGAATTCATCGCGAAGCGACAGGTCGAATGTAAGTGTTTATGAAAAGTAATATTGTGAGGGTTATTTTTGTTCATCCAATTCATAATTTTACGAAAATGATAATGAAAACTAGCCGAATATACCGAATAGTCGAACTGGAATGTGATTCGAGACGTCTGGATTCGAACCCAGATACTTACGATCCAATTGTGGTCAACCCAGATATCCGTGCCTGTTATTCATATTAAATGGTCTATCGCATACACCACAATACACAAACTCCATGTGTATAGACAGTTTAGAGAACCATTATCTCTACCTATATATCCCTCTATAAATCTACCCTACATAGGTATTCTACACGATCCAGTTCCAATTATAGCTCAATTATAATTCGTCGGTAATCTCGGCATTAAGTGTTGAGACACGAGCGTGTCCTGGCCGTGTCCAGCGTGTTCGGACACGCGGTGTCTGAGAAGGTGGACTTGGTTGATTAATTGCCAAGAGTTACGCGGTCGGTGGTCGCGCGGTGGTCGCGTTGCTGAATCGACGATAAACTCGGCTACGTCTTGGCGAGCTAATTTATTAGCGTGCATGGAGAGATTCACAGGCTGGAAAATGTTGATCATAAATAACACAATTATATTATTTTCCTTCTGGCTGCTTGGCTGGCGTCTTCATAAAGAATAATTAGGTTCAGGGTGATGATGTTTCCGTTGTGTTGACTGCAATAATTCTTTTCTTTAATTTCTCTTCTATAATTCTTATTCTTGTATAAAAATCTTAAGTTTGTATGTACCGCACGTGAAAATTTTCACGAAATATGAACACTTAATCATCAATAAAGTAAATTATTATTGATTTGCAACCCTCCTCTACTAGTGAGGATGTGATCTGGGAAGAGAGAAGAGGAAAAGATTACAGCATGTAGTTATTCTGTCCCATCCGAAGGACGTGTAACATTTACATCAAGAGCCTCCAAAACCCGCACCGTCGAGAGATACACAATGACATAGACAATGACCACAATGACCAGTTTACAAAGACCTGTTAAAGATAGTGGCAGCTGAAATCTCTTGTTAACATGGCAAGTATTTGGTCAGCCGACTAGAGGGCTAAGTTGACATGATGTAACACACAATTAAAAAAAACATTATTTTCAATTGCTCAAATTGCTTACCAGTTCTATTAAAACAACCTATCTTTATAAAAACTGCAATTTACCTTTTATTGTATAAATCTTATTTTCATGAAATTAAGTAAGCCATCGAGATTAATATCCCGGCACCTCCACCAGTGAAATCAATAAGGCACAAGAAATCTCCCCCGTTGGTGTTCGTCCAATATCAATAAACCATTAGTATTTTCTTATCATATGCCCAAAGAAGTAGAGTTTGTTCACGCCATTAAACTTCTCGAATCGTGCAAGCGAAGTCAGCAAAATGAGATATTTTCTCTGCCCGCAAAATGGATATTTATGAAATCCTTGTCCTTGTAATAAGCTCGTAGTTTCGCTAATAGAAGGAGCAAGTAATATCACGCGGTGACGTTATTAATGGCTACTTTTAAGTAATATTGTGGCGAATGAAATAATGCGTGTCCCGGTGTACGCATGGCCACGCAGGTGTTCACAAGTTCTACCTCCAAGTAATATTCATCTTCATAACGCCGGCGATATAGCTGGAATTTATGTGTGTCATATTTTGCTTGGAATTATTCTGTGTACGTCTGTCAAACTCATTTCTAACTGTTATTGTGACAGATTTTACAATATACCAGCCGACGTTTTCACGTTGTATTTTTAATTTTTATGGTTGACTTACGTGTCTCATTCTTTGAGAGAGCTCTCAGGGAGAGATAAAACTTTCTAGATGTAGTTTATGGTACTCCAATTTTTAGTAATTCCCCAAATAAATTATTACTCGGTGGAAAACAACTTGTAAATAAATACTTTTAATGACATCTCTAATAAAGTTTATAACAAGTTTCGAACTACGATTCATGTCACCGAGAATTTTTTGCCGCCTCGTAGTCTTCATTTTTCACTTTAATGAAAAATCCTTACTAAATTAAAGACATGACATGAAATGGAAGTTTTCTAACTAAATATGTCGAAGCTAGAAAATAAACAGTATTACCTCTACTAAATTGAAAACTATATCAGCATCATAGCAAGTAAATCACTGTAAAGTTTTAAAATTTAGGCCAATAGCTGATGCCACGGCTGACAAAGACATATCTGTTCTTATTTTTCTTTTCTAAAGTGGCGCACAGACTACTTAGAACGCGCTTTGCTGTGTTCAAATAACCCACATTCTACTTCAAACATGCACAGAACTTTGACTTTAAACGTGTAATTATTTATTCTTCTTCCGATGTTTTGAATTGTTTTCCGAGTAAAGACTTTTACTCTAATAATGTCACTGTTATGTCACATAAAGTTGTCTCCGACGTGTTCTAGACTAGATTGTTAACTGGATTTCACTCCGCTTAACTCAATAATTAAACTTAGACTGGTCCTCATTTGATTTAATTATGATGCGCATCACTGTTAGACAATGTTAGACTACACGACGCCAAGATACATGGAACTACACAACACTTACGCGAACAAGTAAACGTTTCTGAAACACCTTCAAACTCCTGATGAAGCCCACTGAAAAGAGGGCGAAATATAGAGATTTCTAATAAAAAATAGTTTGTGAAACGTTCAAAAAGAGAGCATTTAATTTAACTAAATCCAAACTAAAGAATCGAGAAACGAAATATTAAAAACCTTTAAACTATTTTTACCTGCGTCAAATCAAATAATGAAAATATTTAACTTAAATACAAGAATGTTCATGATAATATTGCAAGTTCACAAAATGTTCTGTATTTAGTACATTCGCAACTATAAAACTCTCTTAATTTAGTCTTCCTCTTGAAATTGCATCTTGTTCACTAGCGAATGAAATTTGCATTTCGTTTGATGCAGATACATTTCAATTTGCATCGCTTATGAATTTCTTGTTGCTCAGATTCCAAGAAGATAATATTCTCATGAGAAATTGAAATCATTGCATCTTCAGCGGATTTTTTGCTGATATCATACCCTTTAAAGGAAATCATGTTTGTTACACAGATACATACTTCCGCAAAACGGTCCAATTCATAACTCTGCACTTTCTTATAGAAAATGTATTTTTGTCAGAATATAATATGCCTGGAGAAAATATTTACAAACGCAACCCATCTTCAATAATAAGTTCGTTATTAATTCTGAAGTCAGGTAGTTTGTCTATAATATGAAACCACGACGAGCCTCCTCCTTAAGCTCAGGAATCTTTAATGCACAAACTACAAACCACTATGGAATTCTCCCACCTAAGATACTGCGTACAGAGAATGATAGTTCTCCATAAAGAGGAAAGCTCGGAAAGTGGCACTATATTCACTCTGCTAGGATAGAACACTAAATACGTAGCACTAAGTAAGGAAGTAAGTAGTAAGTGGTATATCGAGCTATCCATTTGCCTGTACGCGATCACCGATGTTCTATTATATATTCTACCATGTGGGGCTGACAATTGAATTATTCAAGACGTGTTAGACTCCTAACTGGAGTGAAAGCTCACGCAATCTTGTGAGCGCTATAGAAGTATATCACGGGCTAAATTACAACCTAGGGACTCCTTTGTGATCTATTATTGCCTTTTAAACTACATGGCGATGGCTTTTCAATACGTTTAAATATTCTAGATGCATTTTCGATGAGCTAAACGAGAATCGTCGACTTTTATTGAGATAAATGATTATTTAAGTGCTTTTGGGAGAATTGAGTGCACGTAGCTCGTTTATATTTATTAAAATACTTCAAATATTAAGTAATTACCCGGTCACATAAATTGTCTGCAAAATTTTAAGTACTTTTTTCAAAACTTAAATATCCAAACGAAAACACAGAGGAATACGCAGATTTAGAGCATGTGGGATTGAAGAGTTTGATTGTAAGAACTAACCAACCACATCACACATAATATTTAATTCTCCATTCAACAAGTATTGATGGTAATTCGACCTCCAACTTGACAATTTACTGTCAATTCTTCGGACCGTGGGGTGGGTGTACCTATCTTATTTAATACTCTATAGCTACAACACGGACAACAATATTATGTGGGAGTTAACAAAAATATAATGTTTCAATTTGATACTAAAATACCTTATGAATCAAGTTACTTCCAATCGCCCCGCAATTACTTTATAAATCGTAAATCCTACACCTGCCACCATTTGTAAAATCACTTTTTATTTTAAAAATTAAATATATTTTTAGAAAGATTCGCTGCTTACTACCCAGATAGTTACACTGTTGGGCTTCAAAATAACTTGAGTTCTAACGTGTCAGGAATCACAGTCGCGGAGTACAGAGAAATAGTGTTAGTGATCGATGCTATTGAACTAGATAAATAAATAAGCAAGTAAATAAATAAATAATGCACCATTACGATCAAGTTCAATTTCAAAACACATTAATATTTTATAATACTCCATTCATTCTAACACTGTGTTTTTTTTTTGCTGGCGTATAATCGTTTCAAAACGATTACTAATCGCCGAAAATTGTGGTTTGTAACATTACTCAATAGAAGTACTAAATCCCAAAGTATCCGTTTTTTAAATAAAACACGGTTTAATTTAGCCCCCTCGACACGACTCTTCATACCACAAACGTTCTTTTGCAATAACTGTTAATGAATATCGACAAAAACACTCTTTGATACCACAAGCGTTCACTGTTGTAATGTAATGTATCAACATGGCTCAATCCGTTTTACACACAGGCGATGAATGTGATTGGCGTGGCATCGTTTAGCACGCAATACTCGGTAGTACGTTTGTCATTGGGAGTCAGTCCAACTTCGCTACCTTTCCACAACGAAACACCCGCGCTTTGTGGATTACAAAACCAGAACCATTTAGTTCCAGATGAAGTTTAATTAATTCCGATGTTTTCAGCTTGATGATAAAACGAATGAGGTAAGGAGAGTGAGAGGGGGGGAAAGGGATGTGGTTGATTGAAATGCTACCTATATACTCGTTCTCTCTCCGCGGTCCCGCGTCGTTCACGTCTCCCCCCCCCCCCCCCCCCCCCCCCCCCCCACCGACACCACCTATCCTGGTTTATACCGCCCGCCCCCCTAGTGTCCCCCTGGTAAATAGGGACGCGTGATCCCGAATCGTGATTTTCAATCCTGTAGACTAAATAATCAACAGAGTGGCGCCGGGCACAAACCCAATTTACTATGGAAGTACCTACATTCTGATTGAACTTTGTGTGGGTAGTGCAAAATATGAACAGTCGCGGGTGGTAATTGCGTTATAACCAGTAAGATGATTCATTTGGACAATGAAACAAATGTGATTATAGTTCAAGAATGTTGATATATAGTGAGGAAGTGGAGGAGTAATCTCTGTTGTAGATGCTAGGTACAGTAACAACAATTTGTGATATGGTTCAGATTCTGTTGGTTTCTTATTTTTATGGTAATGCAGAAATCCGTATAGGTACCAAGGAGGTTGATAGGTACTGTATCACGTGAGAAGGGGCAATAAAACCCACATAAAAAGGCTCGATTTATCGGGATATGAATGCGGTTTACAGCTTTTAAGTTGTCAAAAGTTCATTGAGAAAAAATAACGCTCAACCACAACCAAACTTTAAAGAGGAATTTTGACAAGTTCAAACAAGACAACTAGGTTAGTGCTTTAAAACTCAGTAATATTCCAAGAAATGGATCCTCTTTGTGTAGATTATATTCCCATTTTCTCGTAGTACTGTATCCACTTACAAGGATTCAGTTAAAACCGTTAAAGCTTTTAAAATGTAAATAGGTACTCCATGTTTTATGTAATTTTATTCGCATTCTCCCTTGGTACACATACAGTACATACATTAATTAGCTAAAAGGTAGACCAATGCGGGGTCAAAACAACCAAAAAATGACGTACAGCTGAGCGAATTGCTTACTAAACAAACTACTCTACCACAATCTCTAGACAATGCTGTCTGCAACCTCCACACGACACGAGCGCAGAGCAAACGTGTGTGGATTCTTGTGCATGAGAGGGTCATATTTACACGGCTGATGGATGCTCGACAGCGATGTAGTATCGCGGTGACGGGGGAATGTAATTGCGAGCCAAGAGGCGGTGGTATTTCTCGAGACGATTGTCTCTCGCTCGACGTGTACATGGGGCAAGAGTTACGAGACTTGACTGTGAGTAGGCAATTATTAGCTGCCCATCTCACTCAATGGAGCGCGGAGGAGGCTGGAGTGTTCATTCGGAAGAATAGAGCGTGATCTGTAAGAATAGAACTAACGAGATGTTTTATTTGATTCGAGTGTTGTTGTTGGACAGCTTCAAATAAACTGTTGTCCTGTTTGAATTTCGAACATGCCAACAATATGAATCAATTTGAACACAAACTTACATTCATGTGGTTCTTGGCGTCTTTGCTAAAGTTGTTTTATAGAAACACAGAATAATATGTTGTTTTTTTAGTATTTTATTTCTAGATTCATTTACATGAATATATAACAGAAATGTGAGTCTATAGTCTACAATAATACTACAATTACATAATAAACTACAATTAAAAAATTATCAATTTTTAGAGATTGGAAAACATCGTTCTACGAGCATCAAAGTTTTACTAAATTCGAGTTCAGTGATTTCACTGGATTCCTTTTTCAATTTAAAGAAAACTGCTGAAAGCTTCAGTCTGCAGAGTTTAGTCTGCATAATTTACAAATTAACTGTTATTCGGTTCAAATATCTAATTGTAGAACTCTTTGCCGATGCGTTTCCGATCACTAAACTATGTTAAAATTCCGTATTATAACGAGAATGTGCATCTTTATTTTGTAGAGAAGGCGAGAAAAGACATGCAAACTATCATCCAACACAACTTTGCCTAGACGATGAATTCATAATGGGAATATGGTTTGATCAAACGTAACAAAATCCACTTGAAAAGCACCATGCCCGCATTGAACATTGTTCGTTAGCAGAATTAATTAAGCTATTTTCATCCCTTCTTCAGGTGGGTAAAACAACACATCAGCCAGCTTTGACAAGCGTGGTTTACTCAGAATGATTATTATTCATGACATATTCTGTGTAAATTTGCGTAAGTGGAAAGATACATCACAAAGGATCGGCGTTTTTCATCAGGATAATTGGCATTATCCTGCGGCTGAGGTTGGTGCTTATTATTAAATCACACCTTTAATCTTCTTGGCATCAACAGCTGTTTTTATAGACTTTTCTTGTTATAAAACTCGAAATATAATATACGTTATAACCAATACCACAATAAAACACACAAAAATCAGTTGCCATTGAAATAAAATTGGCGCAATGAAAACATACATATTAAAGCAGATATATTATCCAGAAAAGCGCATGAAAAGCGTACAGATAAAATGCTTCAACACTATTTGCTCTACACGATAAATTATATGACGTGTTAACATACTCGAAGTACCGTTTTATTTCGATTCAATTTAATAGTATTCACGTTTCCACATGACGCTATTAAAATAATATCGCGCATTCATAATATTCCATATCTGCAAACAATGCCAATAATAATACATTGAGTTTTATTTGAATTAGTTTTCGCATTTCATGTGAATCGACAGGCTTAAGCGGCCTCTCATGTGGAACTTTGATATTATCAATAACTCCCCCTTCCCCCAACACACTCCACCCACATCATTTTGATACGTGTTTGTGCTGGGAGGTGTCGGATATTCAATGATTGATGGAATTTTAAAAGACAGTCTCGAACTCGAGCATAAGTTTTTCCATTTAATCGAAGATCAGAAGGGTAAAAGCTGCATCAATATTTGAGCTTTGAAAGATGTTCTTGCTTACGTCATCCGTATTACAACAATCTATCACTGGACAATCGATAGACTACTTTACTTGAAAATATGATCCTTGTTTCTAAGGCTGATCGAAAGCAATTTACTGTCCGAGTCTTGACTCTAGTGGGTGGTTTGCTAACCTCCCAAATTCTCCGTACGTTTCTTCAAGTTCAAGTAACTCTTGGGATAGACTTGGAAGAAATGGCGGCTAGGTAGACTGGCGACAACTGAACAAACTCGAGGTCCTGTGACAACAAACTAAAGAACATTCCGGATGGTTAAGTGACGAACTCTTCTTAGATAAAATTGACAAGAGCAAAGTTTAGCTTTCGCTTAAAAGCCACATCAGCAATTTAAATTAAAACAAAAGAGGTTGCTTTTAGAAGCTAAAAGAGTCATTTCCAAAGGCCTTAAGGTATTTGGGAAAGTCGATATAAAGGTACAAGCTTCATCGATTGGATGAAGGAGAAAGTAAACTTAATCCCTACCATTAAGAAAACTTTCGCCAATCTTTATTATTCGTTATTGAGTAAAACTTGTAAAACTGTATAAAATTTTTTTGTGAATTGATGGAATTTGAAAAGGTGTTTAACCACATTTATATCTTCCTTTCTACTTTCACATTTATGCGGAGGCGAGACATTTTCCACCAGATAAAAAGCTTTTTAAAATGTAAACTTGACATATTCACATCGACTACTCGGCAAATAGTAAACATTTATTTAGCAACTCTTTCTGCAAACTTTTCTCCTTCATATTCTATTCCACGGATGTTTGTAGCTCGTGGTCGTGGTGGAGCAGAAATATGGAGACGAGAGTGAAAAGTGTCGGAGATGGATTCAAACTCATTTTTAAGATGATGTGCTCATCTATTATAAACATATCTCATGAAGTGTAATCATGCGATTTGGAAGACGGTAATTTTGAGTTTAATTTGTTTCTCGCTCGAATGATTTGATTAAATTAAGCCCTGCAGGCGAAACGAAGAGATTGCCAATTAGTTGAGGGTTGCTCTTAACCATGATGATAATGATAGTCTTAAATAAAAAATATAGTTGATGTTTACAAGAGATGCGAATCTACCGCTTCCAGACCTGACTTCCATCGTTGCCATTCGGCCAGATGTTTCGAAAACCAGGCACTTCCACGACCTTCTTAAGGCATACTTTATTTAATAGATCGTGAAATGTATAAAGATATTTTTTTAGCTTTAAAAAACTTTGCATTCAACTTGTTGAATAGACATATTATGCTTTATTAAATTGCTTGGCAAGATAAACTAATTCCTAAGAGTCTAGATGATGGTTTTAAACTCGTTTTGAAATGAAAATGTAATTGTCACAATTCTGGCTTTCCTTTTCAGTCCTCGAAAACATTTCTACATTTGTTTTATATACCTTTATTATGTAATTATTCCCCCCAGATAAAATACGGTGACAAGCTCATATTTTATTCGAGTGTAGTGTGTACTTTTGATTAACAAACAGCTGTTGACAATCCCTACGTCTGTTTGAGTTCTCTGAGCTCGGTTGGGACATTTGGGCAGAACTTGCCTCTTCCCAACTATATCGACCTGACAACTGGGAACACTGGCGTACCTGCCCTGCTCCCAACTTCCAAACATTCGCACAACAACGAGACCGGATCAGATGGTCAACTGGCTAATAGCTCGCGTTTACCTGACAGTTTAGAACTGTTACTGGCCCTAAAATTGATGACGCAAACAGAAACTCACGGAATCAAACGAGAATAGCATTCACGGAAACTTATTAAATTACATTCTACAGCATTAAAATTATAATTAAAGCGTACACAGATAATTAAAAGTCTTTAAAATCTTTTCTAGCAGATACACTCTGTAAGTAATTGCAAAGTATAATTAGAAACGAGTTGAGCTTCAGATTCAACGAGATTATTTAGACAGAATTAATATTTAAAAAGACTAAAAAATTAGCAAAGCAATTAATTTTAATTACTCGTTTGGGGATAGTATGAGATTAATTTACTGTTCAATTTTCATTTATCACGAGATTGAGACGTAATTCGTTCACTTATTATGCATGAAAATGTGAACGCCTCTCTCTTCCTTGACGCTGCGCACCTGAGGCTGCGGAAGATTGAGTTGCGTCTTGCTTTTCTATCTCACCCACATGCAGTCAGATTAATTCATATTCAAATATATTCCTATATTCCAGAGCTTACTTGTATTTATAGTCATTATATAGACTGCGTATCAAATAGAAATATGAAGTTGAAAGTTCAAACAACAGTGTATACTCTAACTATGAGAACGGGTTTGGGCTGTTTAGCACTTAGCTTTACCGAGTAATTTGTGGGAATGATGGTCAGCTTTGGAGGCTATTCATAAGCTTTCAACCAAATGTCGATAGTCCAAGTTTGTTTTAATGTTGGTGGTCTATCGCATAATGTTAACTCTGGCACCACGAATGTCCGCCTATATTATTACATCTGACAGCAGCTTAAGGGATTGTCGACGCCCACAAAAAGATCGTTTGCGGGTAAAAACTTTTCTATTTTATGAGCCGACAACATTGAAAATGTTTTTGAGCTTCAAAAGGTTTCATTTTGAAAACAAACTGTTAACTTCTAACAACAACATGAAAAGAAAATACAACGAAATGAAATGAAATTTTCTCCACCACAATTGTAAAACAAAAATCTACTTTTGTGCCTGGAAGCCCGGCTTATGCTGCAGGAACAATAAAAAAGATTTTATGCGCATTTGGATTTGAAAGTGATCCTCCATCATTCAAATGCGACAAAACGAATGATTTGAATTGTTAAATCAAAGTTTAATCAATTCTCAACTCTGCTGGAATATTACTGAAAAAAGTATTCACGAAAAATCTTATTTTAAGCATAACTAACTTGAAACTTCCAAAAAATGTGAATAGCTATAATCTCCATTCTTCCCTATTTCAATCATGAACACAAAAATGTGCATATTATTTTCTACTTTCTAGAAATTACTTTCATGGCGTTGAATATGAAACTTTGAAAGTTAGAAAATAGCGTATACTCTTAAAATATTTTCCTGTAACTCGCAAGAGCCTTATAAACATTCAAGCCACTTAGGGGCATTATGCTTTTACGATAGTCAACATCACTTTATACCACGTTTTACTCTTAGCTATTAACTAATTCCCTCAAGAGAAAAGTACCTACTCAGAAGATGACGCATTTTAGTCCACGTTCTGATCAAAAGCATTGATGACGACGCCCTGCTAATGAAGGCTTTTTAGTTCTGTACAACGCCAGTCTGAGTAGAAATATGAAACGTTGCTCCATACAAAATGCACAATCCTTCGTTTCTTGGGAACTTAAAATTTAAATACAACTATGAATAAGTAATGTATATACTTATTCGTCACAATATATAGACGAATATAGTTAAGGGGATGTAATATCACACATTTTATATAACTTCTAAATCGAATTTAGAAACTAATTCTAGAGTTTTAGTCTACTGCTACAAACTAGGTTTGTTATATATTTTTAGCAAATTGAATTTCTGGAATCACATATTTAATTCAATCACTTTTACTTTGTCGACACACTATTAGGATCAAAATCTAACATTATAAACATAATTCCCATGTTTGTCGTCTGGGAGCTATGACCTTGAACACAAGCCCATGTAAATGTTCAGGGTCGTTTAGCTCCAAGGTCGGACTCTGAGCGCAAGCGGCAAGTTTGAATAAAGATAATATTTCCAATCATATTGAAAGTACGCAGAGTCCATGGTTAAAACACGGAAATTACCCATCACGTGGACGTATAGGAGGAAATCGGGGCGCCCCGATACACACCCTTGTTTATCTCCCGCATTACGTCATCAGCACAAGGTCAGAGGTCAAAGTGACATAGGCGCTGACCAAGGGATCAAGTCACGTGCATGACCCGACTCCAATTAAGTCACGCCAACAAGTGTCAGGTTTCGTTAGGTTTCACGGATTAAGATTGTCAATTTAATTGGGCATGCCGACCTCGCGAATGGGATATATTTTACATGTCAACATCAAGTTCTCTCTCAGCCAACTCTGAACCCTTATCAACTGGAGTCGGATACAGATACATGTTTCCTAAAGCTGTCTCGTTTTCTAGACACGCAATTAGTGAAGACAACAATAACTTGACTCGCTGATCAATCATTCTGTATTGCGTGGAGATAAAGTAGCTATCAAGACCACAATACGTGAATCAGACTTTATAATGTGGATTCCATTTAATGGGGTGTTTATCTCAAACCAGCCAAATAAAACACTGCATTTTATGAAGCGACATCGAATATCAAGGACCAAAACCAAAGATATGAGACAAATGAGGTGAGATAACATTTTGATAAATATATAAAATTATTTGAAAATTATTAATTTTTATGTTTGAATGGGTCGGGCGGGATAAAAGTGGATAAAAAATTGTCCTTATTAAAATATCGTCATAATATTATTGATAAAAATACCATAATGAAAACAATTGTATATTTTTATAAACGTATAAGGGTGTATTTTTTTTAGCTACAGTCGATCTAACATCCATTACACAAAATCAACTTCAGGGGTAAATGAAGTTGAGTCAACGTATAAACCTAAATAAACACGTATTTTTATTTGATACTTTAGAACGTGTCAGCTCTTGCCAGGAGTAAGGAAGCATTGCCGGGAGATCGAGATTTCCACTTTAGAATCCAACAAGAATTGACTTCCACTGACATTTATACACTCACTGTCAGAACAATCACAACAAGATGGCTGCCAGACGCCATTTTCTAATCCAATTAGTTTCCTCTATTAGTTTACAAGTTTCACACTTTTCTCATGGATCGACTTTCCACTCTCACGGTTGACGCGTGTAAAGAGCAGCTCAATGCTACCTCGTGACTTGACTTCGACGCCCGACGCGCGCATGCGACGTCTAGCGTCACACCAGAGGCTGTGTCAGTTGCAGCGGGACGCTCGTTCAGCTCAGACGTCGCTCGACGACGCTCGACGACGTCCACAAGACACGCGTCACGACGGCGACCCCGAAAGACGTTGATCTCAAAATAGTTACCATGACGGCCGTTTTGTAATTATAATATTGATTCGGGTTTAGGACTTATTGCCCTACAATTGAATGAAAGTTATTTGAATTTGATTAAAAAACTTTTCGAGGAATTTGTTTTTAAGGAGAATGGAATTTGAATTAGATGAGATTCTAACAAGTGGAGCTACATCGTGTGGTGAAAGGAAGAAAATCTGGAACTTCTGAATTCCTAAGATCGTTGAATAATATTGCTACGCTGTGTTTTCATAAAATACCTTCTCCGTTTAATACCGTTCACGAATGCAGCTTGGGGCTGTTGGTGTTCGTCCCTTCTCTGGAGTCGAAGATGTTCCAGCAATGATTCGTTGTCGAGATCAGTTGTGCTGAGCGCTCGAGAAAACGCCTACAAATTCATCGCATATTCCACAGCGTTTACCTCAGACCCCCTCGTCATTAAAATCTAATTAATAATTAATCGAAATTTAAAGTCTACTTGTGGCAAACTTTCTACGTGAGTTTAAGTGCTGAATAGGTAATCAACAGGTGTTTCTAGACGACGATCAAACTCATAAAATATGTCGTGAAAAATTCTTTAATGGATATTAGAAATTTGTGGACCAACTTTAATTCCATATCGAACCAAACTGAGTGTGACAAGGCTTACGAATTTCTCAAGGTTTCACTCGGTTCTGACACTTTAGAAGTTCAATTAATCATATCTAATATTCATATCACCTGAGAGGTGGCAATCTCGAGAGTGGTTCGTTACATTTGGTGTCAGCGACGGGATGTTGGCTTGCGTGTGCACGCCCGTAGACACGCGTCTCTCCGGACACGTCAAGATGCAGCAGGAAGTGTCTGAGTCGTGTCCGACGTCTCAACTCACGTCGCCGATGACGCGGGCGCCGATTGTCGTAACACAACTGCCGGCGACGGCGTCGGTGGCGTCGCAACAGGTAATCTTCTTCGCCGTCGCGGCGCCTATAGATTACACGGCCTTCACCTGGTATTAGATGTGGGGGGGGGGGGGAGGTTGTAAAGCCAGGAGATGCCGGGGGGTTGAGCTAAAGACTGAACTATTCTCATGTTTGACAGGGTATGGCAAGCTTAAAAACGACCAAATCGTCCAATGCATGAATATTAAAGTGTTAAATACTTCAATTATTTTCCCTGACTATTTGCTTTTAATGCGAAATAAAAGACCCGAGGGACAAATCATAAAATCATAAACACATCGATTGTTGACTTAGTTCATATTATTTTGTGTGTTTGATATGTGTTGTTCTGTTTGAATTATTTTATAAACATCGAACTTTGTTGCAATATATAGAAGATTCGATGAACGCTCATTTTTAAACTCAAATAAAAACACATGTCTTCAAACCAAGTACTGAGAGACCATAGCGAATGAATGCTTTTAGACGTTGTAATCATGTAAACAACTTTTTGCAGCTGCACAAATAACGATTTAAAAACTACATACAACTCGTACTGTTTATTTCCAAAACAAAGAAAGAGCAAAAAAAATTGCAATATTTACATTTTGAAAACAATTCAGACAAGAATTAAAAGTGTATGAAAATATGTTTTTACTATGTATTAATTGAAATATTTTCCTATTCTCTGAAAATATTTCAATGTCCACTGTTTTTACTCGGCATTCCTGTTTTTCTGTGCGTGACTTTTAGCCTTTGTGAAGCAAAGAAAAGCCTGGAATTGCGAACCACGTGATCAAACTGCTTTTCCAGTCGATATCACTCTTTCGTGATATTTTCAATTTCGACGCAATCGTGGTCATCTGATTTCGAATTGAATTGGGGGAGACCATTCAGATCTAAAATCTATTGCTTGCCTACTGAAGAATTTGCACGAAAGCCATCACATCATCTACACTCATATGAAACTGGCAATTTATTATTTTTTTATATGCTGAATTGCTCTGCAGAGTTCATATTTTATACAAATTAATGTTCTTAATTCCCACAAATAAGTGATACGTGATGGAGCCACTTCTGGCAAGATGGCTACTATCAGGTCCACCGATTAATTTGTTTGTTTTTACATTTCGTGTTTCGATAAAGCACTGAAAAAAGAAAAAAACAAATGAAATTGATATTTAGCTATAAATTTACTTTTTGGCCATAACAAACAACTATGATCAAATATTTGTATTTATATTTATGCAAATGCGCCCTTGATAGCCGCCATTTACATAGTACCACAAAATCCACCAGAGGTCAGTTGTGTTCCTTATTTTCTCGAATATTGTTATAATTTCATGCGAATTAATACTAGTATGAAAGTTACTGCTCTATAATAGACATTGGAAATAGCAAGGAAATAACCTATAACCAAATGTGTGAAAGGAGCAATGATAATGTCTTTAAACTTTCTTTGAATAAAATTGAACAATATTTCAAAACAAGTATAAATGCCCGTATTGTCAATCAGTCAATCACACTTTAAGTTCTTCACAGATTTGTCTGAAAATTTTCGAAAACACGTAATGACAATGACAATTCAAAGTTTTAAGAAAATCAGTCAAACGGTTATTTTATTTAATTTTCAGTCAATCACAAGATCTCGATCAAAGTCAATACCGGGACCGCTGTTATGACTAATTTATATGTGTGCAAAATTTCAGATCGATTGTACAATCTAGTGGAGCGGTCGCTCCACGCCAGCCAAGTCGTACAGCGCGCGCACACTCTCATTTAAAAAGGCTGGAGCAACCCACTTTTACTGTAAGCATCAAAGTGGCATTTTCGGCCTACTGGATCTTAAAAATGGGAAATCTCACATTGTTGCGAAATATTTTAATTTAGAGCTATGGCCCACCCTACCATATATTCCAAGTTTGGCAATAATACGTTATGCAGTTTGCGAGCTGGAGGACAGTGAAAATCGTGAAATTGTACGGCTTTCAGATAATGATTATGATTATAATTCATCTTCCAATAATTCCGCGGTCTCCGCCACAGGCTAAACGGCAGGGTCGATTGACCCGAAATTTTCACCACATATAAAGCTCGTCTGCCTGATGATACCTTGCCCTTATAAATTTTTTGTGCCGCCATTTTGAAACCGGAAGTGACGTCATATCTCAAAAACGGCTTAACCGATCGGAACGAAATTTGCGCCAATCGATTCAGACGGTCCTCTATATGAAATAACAGTAGTTAAATTAAAGTTTTCTAATTACTGAAACCGGAAATGACGTCATAGTTAAGCGAAATCTGCCTAAATTCACTTCCCTTTATATAAAAACCAACTACATATTCAGAAGTCTTATAATGAAAAATTAGTATTTATATACAAATTAATACAATGTGTAAGAGCTTTCAGCCGCCATTTTGAAAACCGGAAGTGATGCCATATCTCGAAAACGGCTGGACCTATTGGAACGATGCTTTCGCAATTCTTCATGGTATATCACTTTAAGTATATTTTTAGCTCCAAACAATATTTTTTTTAGTAAATTATTCGGAAATGGCGTATTTTTTAAAAAGAATTAGCCATTGTTGCCCCAAAAAGTTTTACAAGTTGTGTAAATAAACTAAAAATATAATTGATATCCCCATAAAAAACACTCCGTGTAAAAAAAACAGCCAAGTCTCTTCAACTAAAAAAAAATATTATGAAATCTAAAAATTCTGCACTGAAACGTAGTGATATCAAAAAATGAGCCAAGTCAAATCTTTATTTGAAAATTAAAAAATACTTGGCGCATCGTTTTTTTAGGGCATTGTAGGTATAGGTACTGTAAGTATATGTGTTTATATCTAGCCTATACTTCTAAGCTATTTATATACACGATGCGCCAAGTATTTTTTAATTTTCAAATAAAGATTTGACTTGGCTCATTTTTTGATATCACTACGTTTCAGTGCAGAATTTTTAGATTTCATAATATTTTTTTTTAGTTGAAGAGACTTGGCTGTTTTTTTACACGGAGTGTTTTTTATGGGGTTTTAATTACATGTAAAGTTAGAGTCATGACAGATTTGTAATTACAATTGCAACAGGCAATCAGCACACGGAGTGCTAAAATGACTTTATCAATAATTCTACAACAACAGAATTCTATAATTCTATTTAATTAACCAAACAAATTCAATTTTTTATTTTCATCTGTAATGAAGAAAGTTAAGTGAAAAGAATGAATGGATCCTCAAACAAAAGAAATATAATTTACTGTTTTTAAACTGAATGTGATTTTATTTCCAATTTTTATATAAAAAAAATATTAGTGGAACATTTCGTCCAATTAGCAATTTAAATGTGTGTCATTTTGTTGTCGTGAATAAAATTAATAAAATCAACGACGAAGCTGTAAGGTAAATACACCTACATTTGTTTTCAGTAAACCGTAGCATGGCAGATGAAGTATCAACAGTTTCTCGCTTACTGTTCATTTTTCCACGGTTGAAACAGGCCTTCATGAGTCATGACAGATCATGGCAAGTCATCACGTAAGCACGGAGCGCGCTCTCTTTCTCAACCTGAGCGTGCTACCTGATACAGAGTCACTCCATTCCTGTAGGCACTTTTTTGTTTGCGTCGAAGCTTTTACCAACAGAACGCTCCACTTTATTTTCAATGAGTACGATATTTCAATCGATTAGAAAGAACATAGCCCACTCTTCTTTGAAGGTTTGGTTTCAGTTTGCAGCTCCAGAACACAATCAAACTGGAAGTGTATTTCTTTGAGGGGAATCTATTACTAAATCAATTCAATTTTCATTCAATCAGATTTGATTTTACTTGCCTTTCAGAGAAATATTTGCTTTGAATGCTTTATTACCTTTATATATTTTTTTAACCTAACTACTTTCGATACTGAAAGAAGACGACAATTTATTTTCAATACTCACAACCCATTTACATGAACCATTTCATATTTTATGTTTTCGAAATATCAATTATAAGTTCAAACGTGATACATTATTGTAGTTTCAACTAAACATTGGGCACCTAAAATTAAATCATACTTACAGACCTCCAGGCTAGCTAAACTATTAATGAATTAATTTGTGCACCTGACAATAAAACAGCAGCACAGATCAAATGTGTGCATGTTTGCAGCCAAATGAAATCGTCATATTTGATAATTGGACGGTTCATGCTGACATAGGTTCTAATGAGCATAATTGCTTGTTAAATGGAAACTCTGGAATCGAGCACAAATTGGTCACGTGACATCGTAAGCTCTTGCGCAGTACATCAGTGGGCATTAATTAGTAAATTAATCCGCGTCGCTAGTTAACCAGAGGAATTCAATAGATAAGTACAAATGCAACGATTTTAATCACATACCCTTAACAATGGAATTCTGTTTTGTGTTGTCGACAAAGTATTCTGTAGTTTAATGTAATGAAACTGGATTGTATGTGGTTAACAATGTCTTCTCATTTGAAGATATTTCCTCGTCGTCTGTGAAGGAAGAAAGTGAATATCTGTGGGTTTTAAGAGCACATTTTGTGTAGGTGCATAAGTAGATAGAGGTACCAATTATTTTGTGGGAACAATAATTTGAGATAGTCTGGTTTATTTTTATCCCATCTGATTAATTTCCTTGTCCCTTATTTTATAAACTGATTTTCTTTTTTAATAGCTTATTTCTTAAGAATTGATTTTATATCGTCCTTTCATAAGGATTATTATACTGTCGTGATAATTTAAAATATCACATCAATTTTAGAACACAGAAATACTGTATTTCTTACGCCGGTAGGCTTCGTTGATATCAGTGACCTGCCACTCTTCTAAATTAGGTAAAAATCAGAGTGTAAAATTAGTTACTAACAGAATTACCCATCATCGTTACGTCAAAAACATCTGAAATTCTTTGATAAATCCATTTCTCGTAAAATTGTTTTTGTAAACAGATTTTTACAAGCATTTTCCCCGGTATTTTTCACGATATTTCCACAAGAGTGCGGGGATGCGTGACTGGTTCCATTCCACCGTGTTGTTTCAACGGTAATAACATCGAGAGTGCAATGAATAACTGACAACAACCAAGTCGAGTTCCATCGAGTCCAGACGCGCGAAGTTACCATTTCATTTCATTCCACTCGCAAGCGCGTTTTCTACTTTGTTTGGAAGCAACTGGACATTAAGTATACTCTTCTTTTGTGTCGCTATATCAAAGGGTTTTTAATTATTTGAAGTGACTCAGGCGATATATTTAAAAGTTAATTAGAGTCGGAAATTCTTTGCTCATTTGAAGCTTAAATAAATGTCTAACTCATTTGTTAATTTCATTAATTGGTATAATGTAATGTGCTGAAATGTTTGTTGTACAAAAAATTAATCTACTAATGGATCTAAATCATATTTGCGTTATTCATTTTGGCTTCAAGGCATTCTAAAAATTAAGTTAAATATTCCAAAATGGCGCTTTTTGATAATCTAGTTATCTCTGTTGTGTTGGGAATAAAGGAATGGGGGATGCATTTTTATAAAGCGTGTTAAAACCAACATAGAGGTGTTTATGCAGCTCTGTGAGAACAATATTAGCTCTTCTCGTATAAAACCTCATCCGAATCGTGGCAAAGTGATCGCACGAGTGGACTTGATACAGCTCTAAAATCTGATTCAAAAATACTGACATCACATCCTAGAGCTCGATTCCATTTGGAAGCGCAATTAATTTCACATTGTTTTGTTGCAAAAGCTTGTCATAAAAACATAAAACACAGAAACTCAATTAAATTGTATAATTTTTGTTTCATTAAAGAGCTGGAAAACAAAGTGTCATTTAAAATACACATCTTCTTTTAATTAGACTCTTTGTTTTCATTAAGTCCAGTGTGTAGTTTCACGACGTCCTGACGCATCAAATGACAATTGTTCCTCTGGCAATGTTGCCTCTGACAACCGGACTGATTGCTCGGAGGAGTCGCGCCAGAAATTAATGTTCGTTGTACGCGACGCCGTGCGTCGGGACGCCTCCAGTGGCGGACTTACAGTCAACCCGTCTTCATTGCTTAGTTAGGACGCATCATTCTTCACTGATAATGTAAGTAAGACTGATAGGAACGCTGTCTGAAAGTGTACATGAATCATGATAAACTAGGAGAACGCTCGGTGTAACGCGTTGATGAGCGAGCATCGAAACGCACAACATCTCCATCCGGAATTTCGTAACGAAATTCCGGTCTGATTTCGTTTGAATTGAAATCAGATCCACTCGATCAACATAAAAGTACCGGATTTTAATTGAAACTGAGAATAGCCATCTATTCCCTTGAGTGCATAAAGAAAATCGGATCTAAGCTGTACTGGAAATCCCGTTTCGATATAATCTCTTCTGACATTCTATTTCAAAACAGTTAAAAATGCCAAAAAGTACATACATTTTCTACTGATTGGGCTGATAACTTGTAAAATAGAAAATGGTGGTCTTAATGTTTATGCAAAATTTGAAGTAGATATTTTTTTAAAATTTTAACCAATAGTAGGTTTTTGCTGAAACTTTCTAAAAGTAAATATAATGAAATGTTAAACTGAGTTTTATAACCTACTAAGTTTAAAATTGGTTGAATGAACCAATCAGAAGATATTTGTTTTAAAATTTGAACCAATCAGAGGGCAGTTCTCAAAAACAATCCCAAACTAGGTTAAAATTATATTAGTGTGCAAAATTTAAGATCGATCGAAAAAACAATGTGGCCTGAAGCGTTTGGAAAAAAAATACAGAGAAAGTGTCCAAAAGAGCCAAATAAAGACGCCCGCTACTCTCGCTCATTATTATCCATACACTTTTAATAAGTCCTTAGGTTTCTTCATTATAGTGAAGTTCACACAATACGGTACTGTCATAGAAATACCTTTCGGCAAGTGAATTCTTCTTGTGGGCTTTATAACATGCCTGTAGTGTCACAAAGGTCACCACAAAGGACATTCTCGTCGTACCACATTTTCCAAATACAGGTAAACTTTATCATGTCAGGCCATCTCATCAATGGCAAACGTTTTTCTTCTTAAAAAAAAACGAGAAGTTCTCTAATCAAGAAGGCCGCATTTCATTCTCTGCTGGGTTTTTTTAACAATAGTTCAAAGAAGCGATAACTGTGATGATCTAAAAGCGAATTCCACAAAGAAGAGAGGAAGAAGAGGAGCTATTGAAAACATTGCCATGGATTCGTCCTGAGGTCTTTACCTTGATACGTCACAGACTGTGAACGACATACACTCGACTTATTCACTCTACCATTAGGCAAAGAGAGAGAGAGAGTAAGAGTGAGAGTGAGAGAGAAAGAGAGAGGGGGGGAGAACCTCATTGTTACCCCCACGCGATGACAAGTTGACAAACAGTCGAAAGAAAGTAATCTTCTTGCTTCCCATAATGTCCTTTACTCCTTATTTATGCTCTCCGCCGTCTCGCATTGCAAACCGAGTCACATCCTTACTGTAACAGAGTTTGGGTAAACGAAGTTAGAATTAGAAACAATTATAATTGGAAAGTAAGAGCTAGCTTAAAGTACTTAAAAACTTGACGACTACACGGTTAAATATAATCTAAAATAATATTTAAATTAAAATTAATTTTGTGCCGATCCAATGCTGGAATGCAGCCCGCAATACACTGGAGTATTGCTGGTTGCATTCAGGAGCTGGCACCTCCAGCAGTAATTGGTTGTTTCTTTGAATGTCAAATTAGATTCGAACATCTTGAAAACAACATTTCGAAATACATAATTCATTTAAAAGCAGAATAAAAAGTTTATTTTAGAAGTCAGCAGGGAGTCTTACGTGTATTATCAATAAAAGAGCGAGAGTAATTTCCTTTGTACATCATCATTCTATAGATGTATTTCTCGGTCTTTAAACAACCCCATATCGAACGGCTTTGAACATTCTCTTATCCATCTCTTTCTTTATTTTCCACCTCGACCTTTTAGTATTTCTCAGTTTTATTTCATGTAACAAAGCACCGAGTCAAAAAGGTAATCTCGTAAAATCCAGGCTCACATCAATGTTGATTTTCTTCTGATGGCAATAGTCAGGCGCGCTTGGCAGCTCACACATCAACTGTTCCTGCACCACATACTCCGTTACAATTGACTTCACCGTCGGCTAGATGTAAATAACAACTGACAGTGTTGCCAGTTGATTTGACAGAAGCCAGCTTTCCCATTTACTTCGGGACTTGTCACTTGCTGGCGTCACGAAAATAACAACCATGTAAAACAGTCACGCCATATTCTTTCTTGTTGGAAGAATTCTATTTTGTTTTTAAATTGTGGATACAACGTTCACTTTGAGTGGCGTGTTTCCGATAATGTTCCTTCTTTATTGATAGATGGAGCGAATTGGTTAAGAATACGTATACAATATGTCAAATGAGTAAGCCGTATCAAACGACATTTCTTGTATGTTGATTTTATTTGATTATTGTGTTTACAAAACTAGGAAATCGCTCCCTGAACGCATTGTTAGGCGAGCCTTTGAAAGCACAGAAATAAAACGTGACAAACCTTTACCACGAACATTTTCTTTCCGATCATCCATCAGCAAAATGGAGTACAAAATTATATAAATCAATTTTCCCGTGAAATCAAGGCTAGATCTTGTTAGAAATCAGCAGACAGGCGAACTGGATAGTTATGAATCATTTGTGATTCATTTAGCGTGACCATTAATGACCTGTAGAGCGAAAATCACAAGAACAAAAAGAGCAGATTCGTGCCATAAGTTTGAAATGGAGATTCTCACTATGATCGCGTAAAAATCGTCATCACAGGTTAGAATGATCAAGAGAGTAACATAAATTATAAGACATACGATGCGAATAATTTTGGTTTAAAATCCTAGCGTATTTTTTGATACATAAATCAGATTTATGTGAAGTTGCAGTTTCTGGAGGAATTTAGAACATCTTGGCGATTAATTTTAGACAGGGAATTATATTATGTCATATTAAATTTGTTTGACCCTCCTAGCAAATTGCAAGGAAATGCAAGTCACTACGTATGAATATTTCCGTCGGCTGTCCTTCTATTAAATGTTACCCATCAACCAAGGACTCTAGTTTCATGCTCGAATGATCACGAATTGTAATTTGCCAGTCTTCTGCACTTCCGATTCTCCTGAAGTTGGAAGTATGATCTTCATAATCAGTGAGAAGGTAGACAAGTCAGGCCTGACATTCGGCCGCTTGATGAGGGGAAGGAAAGGAGAGAATTACCCCCCCCCTCTACCCCCCTCTACGAAATCAGTGCTCATGTCCGGAGATGGAAGGAAATGAAATAGGAAGCTCCATTCTCTCGACATCCAACAGAGAGCTGTTTATGCTAAAGCTCTTGTGATGACCTTTCAGTTCATTTGCCTGGAGAGGAAATAGAGCTTCCTTCAACTGTCCGCCGAAGATCTACTGCTGCTTTTAGCTAAAGGCAGTTCAACCAATTTACCTACAGATTCAAGTTACCTACTTTAAATTCTTTGTATATGTTTCTGCTGTGTTTAATAATTTAGAAGTTAATTCTGAACCCAAAGAATAGAAACATAGTATACATAGTACAGAAACCAGACTCTACGTGAGATTTGAAGAACTATTTTATGTAGATCTCTCTCTCTCTCTCCCCTCCATCCCCTCTCCCCACCCAATTTACCTACAGATTCAAAATACCTACTTTAAATTCTTTTGATAAGTTTGTGTTTAATATTTAAGAAGTTAATTCTGAACCCAAAGAATAGAAACATAATATACATAGTATAGAAACCAGACTATACGTGATATTTGAAGAACTATTTTATGTAGATCTCTCCCCTCTCTCTCTCTCTCTCTCTCTCTCTCTCTCTCTCTCTCTCTCTCTCTCTCTCTCTCTCTCTCTCTCTCTCTCTCTCTCTCTCTCTCTCTCTCTCTCTCTCCTCTCTCTCTCTCTCTCTCTCTCTCTCTCTCTTTCTCTCTCTCTCTCTCTCTCTCTCTCTCTCTCTCTCTCTCTCTCTCTCTCTCTCTCTTTAAATATTGTCAGCGCTTCAATGAGAAGTAAATTAATGAGATGTAACTTCGAATGAGATGTGGGAAATGTTTGCATCGAAATGAAGCAAGTATAGAAACTAGCAATCGTTTTGTACGAGTAATGCCGCCATGCAGACCGACTATCTTTGATCTCAACGCGAATTGCCGGCGGTTTATTGGCGGCAGTCAAATGTGGAAGTCGCAAGCTTTATACCCTTACTAATGGAAGACGCTGCCATTAAAAGGAGGATACCTACTTTGGTACATAAAACGAGCAGAGGTTTCAAAATTAGCATTTTATATCAATAATTTTCACGTTGCCTTTGAAATGAAACTCGTGTTACGTTGATTTTGCGTTGCTGTAACTCTTCTTCAGAAAGAGGAACTTAGAAAGTTACAAGTTGACTGAGCTGATCTAAATAAAAGTTGTCGCTTTAAGTCTAGAATACCTAATGTCAAGTATACTTATACAATATAAGAAAGGGATTCTATATTCTGAATGAGTGGAGATGTGTATGGGTATTTGAAAACTACTACAAAACGACCGTGAAACTTTATGTTACGGATAAAAGTTGGTACATTGTATTTACGTAGTTTACAATTGGAAGAAGAAACGATCCGGTGCGGTAATGGATCTACAATACAACCTGAATTATATTTATCCTACACTGTAGCCAGAGAGGCTCACGAGAATGGATGATACCGAAGACAACAGATGCAAATGTCTGAAAAATCGAACAGCAGCGCTCGCTTTTCTCGAATGTTCAGCTCTGTGTCATCTGTGCAACGACGTAAAAATCATGTTTCTTTTTTTGTACAATTGCTCTGATGAATGATGATTTAATTTGCTCCACTCTTGGAGAAATGATTGCTAGATGTCAAGAGACGCGCTCCGAGCAGAGAAATGGCGACGACGATGTGTGGTGGAAAGCAATTCTCATATTCTCCGCTGTCGAGTCTTGGTCTTTTCTTTGAATTCAGGACGGAGGATTATTTGCTCAACAAAACAATCTCGGCGTGTGGATATCCGCTAAAATCCCTCCTCATTCATCCCTTTTGGTATTCCCGGCAGACCTCGCGACGACGTTCTGCCCGGGAATGGGAGCGAGAGGGAAATGTATATTAAAAAAAGATTTTATTTCGCAATTGAGTTCGAACAAGCAACCACAATTGCCCAATATCTGACCAAGTAGCCACTTTATATTACAAAACAATTTGACATTAAAACAAATTAGTATATTCGCTACGTAATGCTTTAAATTGACAGGGGTAAAGTACATTTCATGAATGGATATTTGATTTAAAATCCATTCAATGCATGAAAGTGGTTGACTTTTATTATAAGATAACTTTGAAAAATCTCACAGACATTTATAAAAAAGAATCTATCTTACTGAGAACTGAAAAAGATAAGGTATTAATCAAATGTAATACTCGACGTGGTGCCTCTCCATTAACCCCCACCCCATCTTTATTCGTTCTATCAAAGCACGTAAAATCGAGTCGTTTATCACGTCTATCCATATTTAGAGCGCAGAGTTATAAAATTGTCTATAATGTAAAAGATCATAAACAAGCGAAGACTGTTTCAATATTCAGCGATAGATACGAACATTACGCCACCTTGTTATTGGATCGGGATATTTACCATGCAACATTGAGCGACCTAATCATGATATGAAACATAAACCACACCTTTATTACGCCATTATTCCATCACTCTTGTTAGTTTAGTGTAATAGTTGCTTACTTCCCTGAGTGATGGAATGTAACCAGGAAGAACGCTATAAAGTGTGGAGAGAGGAGATAATAACGGAATCAATGAAGGGTTGAGGCTACTCATCTGTCACTGATGGTTTGTGGTCCACCCCGCGCAGAGTCAGAGACATATGAAGGGAATTATTGAAGCAGAGAGCAGAGAGATGTGGAAGAGTAGATGTATTCAAGTATAAATTCAACTTGAAAATTACATATTTGCTGTTTACCCTTGATCTCTTTTCAATGAACAGATTGTATGAAGTATTATTATAAAGAGAGTGTACATGGTTTTAAGTTTTTTCGACGAATCACAACTCAATTAAATATTTACTTTTGGTTTATCGTGTAAATACGTACTTCATTTTATAGCGTATTTACATTACAAACAATTTACATTAATGTAAATATAAAAAGTTTACATTAACTATGTGTATATCTTCCAAATACATTTCAATCCTTTGTAGAAAATAATAACTTAATTACTAAAATAGCAAAACGATGAACGTGTTTGCTAAGAGGAAAGGCTGTAATGCAGATTCGTTGATCGATTGGCTTCATCATTAAAATGTACAATTTCATACAAAAATAGCCTCGGAAAATTCGGCGTTGGTAAGGGAACCTTTGGCAAATGTCGGTGTCAATAACTGTATAATATTTCAATTTGATCGGTTCAGACGTATGAGCTGTAGATAATTTTATAACAGTATTTTCACAGAGTTTGTAAAGAGAGCTGTGTTTATTTGTGTATGAAGCGCTTCATCAGAATACAAGTCTGACCTGGGGTCCTATTCTGTAAGTGCAAAGTGGTAAGCAAATCCTCTAGCAATAAGAGTTTTCCATAAGCTGTATACACATTTTGATTCCGCTAGCAATCGAAAATAGTTATAGAATCATGACCGGACTTAGAAGTAGAAAAGTACCTAAACTGAATCAGATATTCCAGCCGTATTTATAGGAAAACGCACTGAGTAAAGAGAAGACATACGCGCGCCGGAGAACATTATAGCATCGTGATGACGTGATGACAAGTTGCAAATCATAATTGGGCTAATCATCTAGGACTTATGAATGTCACTAGCTAAATCACATATGCACAGTTAGTTAAGAAGGGTGTTGCGGGTTATGGGATAAAAGCATAAAAGCACCAATTAAATGGGATTTGAATGTCATATCTTTGTAAGTATTTTATATCATTCTTGAGCCCCTCACTTATCGACCTTCTTTTTCTCTATTCACTTTGCGCCGGCAAGGCAACCCTATGAAGAAATCATTAAATTTTGATTTTTGTTACTGATCTGATCTTGCTCAAAATATAAACAGTGTTATTGTGTGTGGAAAAAAATTATATCGATAGGTTAATCGGTAAAACCTGGGCGTAGTGCCATAATTAAAAAAAAAAAAAATCAGGGCGTACGAGTAGGGTTCTTTTTCGTGATCATGCCCATTTCTCAATCATGACTCGTCACTGATTTCTCATCTCAATCTTCTAGAGATGGAGACTCCGTGATTCTGCGACAGTTATGCAAAATATTCTCGTGCCTAAGGGTCAGCGAGTCGACTTCAAAGGATCACGTACGAAACGCTTGGGATGCAATAATGTTCGCTCCCCACATCTCGTTTCACATAGCTTGATCTTTGTTTGCACGGCGCTCTTCAGACTTTGATTGCACCTTCTCTCGTCCTCTGAATATATCCAATATCCCTCCAGCATATTCAGAGAGAAGTCATCACTGCATAATATATGACATCGCTAGGTCATGAAAGTTGACTTCTCATTAAGGTCTTGCTTGTCAGACTTTCCAAGTTGTTATGGAAGTTACGTATTGGGATAATTGGAAGCTGAATGCAGGACACTTCAGTTCGTTTCGCAATCAATTATCGGTAACACAGTTGTACAGTAATTATGTGAGAAAAATAACGTAACCCATCACTAATTGCAACAGAAGGTTTTGTGAGTCCATTCAGAAAAATATCCTCTATACAACAAATCTCAAATCTTTGTCAAAATTATCAAATTAGTGTGAAACCAAAACACTTTTTTAATCTGACCATCACTGATTTCAAATTAATTTTGTATTATACAGAATCCATAAACTAATTTGTCACGTATTTTTCTCTTCGTTCTAAATCAAAGGATTTTGGAGTTATTAACTGGAGTATAAAAACACCCCAAAAGCGGTCCGCGTATAATCTAGCCACATTTGTGGGTAACATTTCATCTTTAATTAAACTTTGAATGTGATCAAATATTTAAAACATTTTTTTATGAATACACTATTATAAGCCTTCATTTGATATGCCAAACGAGTGTCATAGGTGAACATTTATTATAAAAAAAATTAATTAAAATTTGATATATTCGACCTACTTCGGGTATATTAATTTCGGCGGATATTGGATATGTTGTAGAGGCCATTTTTATGAATCTTTCTATATCATAAAACAATATGTTGCAATCAGTGGTGGGTTAATAAATATAATTACTGGACTAGAGGACAAATGTTCGGGATGCTTTCAAGAAAAATGAAAAACTATCGCGAAATAAAATGCTACAGATTTATGAGAGTTGTTTTGAAACTGTTGTCTAAGCTTTTAAGCCTCAATTTGCTCCTCGAAAGTCGAAACAAACTTCTCTTATTGAACATCCGAAACATCAACCGCACAAGAGGCAAAAACAATAAGAATAGAATAGGTCATATGTAAGGCAATGCGTTTCGAAATTGAAAAAATAAAATGGTTTCAACAAGAAAGCTATTGAGCAAATGTGGAGAGAAAGGGGGCGTTTCAATTGGCTTTTGTTCATTTATTTTGTATTTTTGGTCACGTCTCTACATGTGAAACAAGTAAGCTATAATAAGCTTTGTACAGCCTCTTCATAAATTCATGCAAATTGTACTGCAATAACATTACTTGAAATCTCTATTTCTTTGCCGGATATGCTATGTTGTACCACTAGAAAAGACGAAGAGAATAAACACAAAAGGGTTCAATATCTTGGTTAAAGTGTGCGTTTTCACTTATAAAAGATCTCGAAAGTACACTTCCCGAATGGTTGAACTATTTCGTACTTTGACAACTTAAAAGTTGTTAAATATTGTCCCAATAAATGTACCTTTTTATGTCGCTTGCATTATTTTAGATGTACTAAGGAAGACTCCATTTTTAAAGTTGCGTAACAAAGAGAATTATTATTGCTCAGAATAGGAATCACAAATTTGCTTAATTTTCAATTCCGAGGCCAAACGCAATTACATTTGTATAATAAAATCTTGATATAAAAGCTGATTGTTTTGAAACGCTTGTTGTGTTATAATGCCAGCCAAGCCCTTGTTATTACACGTTAACAAGGTAAACTGGTCATTAGTTGAGTGGGAAGGGATGGTCGTTGGTGGCCGGCACCTCGGGCCCTCATGGTCCCCGGGGGACGAGCAGAGCGTGTGGCCGAGCAAAATAAACCTCCCCAGTAGGAGACCAATGCAACGACAAAAGTTATCTTGTTAGAGAGGAGCACAACGAAAACACTCTCTTTTCCTGGCTCAATTTATTGATAGGAAAAACATACATACACCCTTATAAACTCGGCCATGTAGCAGACATTTTGTTCTTGAATTTAATGTGGATCGCGAAATAGCTCAGACTTTTCTTCCGGAATCACAAAGCTAAGATATTTTTCTACAGTTTCCGTCAAAGCAGAATATTGTCACAGGAAAAAAAGTGTGTGGCAGAACTTTTAAACAAATCAGGTGAGACTCGATCATTCTCTTTCATTTTCAGTCGCTAGAAACTTCTCTATTCCGCGAATCAATACAATATTGACGTTATATCTTTCAATTTCCCAGCTTCCGAAACACAGTACCCCAACTTAAAGCGCTATAATCGTTACGTTTTACCAATTAAATTACAATAGGAAAGCTTTTAATGGTAGTGGATTTTATTGTACTCTAAATGACTCTAATTATCTCGTACGTGAAGCTATTTCAGAGAAGTTTATGTCGGGTTTTAAATACAGTGCAATGCTTGGATATCTACAGACAAATTACTACATACATATACATTTTAATATGTTTTATAAGTATATTGCACTCCTGATCTTTATGTCAGTATAATGAATTTATGTAACAAAATGCATGAAGTCGAGACCACCTAGGGAGACGCTACCAACATAACTGCTCCTACATATATTATTTACATCTTAGAGAGCTAGGAATCTCCTAGGAGAAAGTGATCAGGGTTCTAACTAACACTCTCGCTCAACTCATGGCGGTTTCTCTGTACACCAAGTCTCATTGCACTGAAGAGCGTAACCGTATACTTGAATTAACTTGATACTCTCATGAAGATTCGAAGTAATTCACACAAGTTTTAATGGGAAGGACGACCTCTTAACTAACAGTTTTCGGATTGTGACCACATTACATAAACGTATGAAGCGACGAAGTTGTAGTAAATACGTATTTGAAAGACACTAGTTTTGTCTTTTATAAATTATGAGCAGATTCAAAATAAAAGTTTCTAAATTAGCAACTTTTATCAATTTTCAAAATTAGACCCACGCTTCTCTATCTGCAACGAAGCTTTTCACATCCCAAAAATGGCAACGATCTTCATTAAGGTGGATTCACACGGCCGTTCCAAACTTCGAGTTTGAAACTCAAGTTTGCCAAAGTTCCGAATCGCCGTTCCAAAAACTCCCGTGTGAACTATGAAAGTTTGAAACTCAATCCTCACAGTTCAAATCTTTTCATAGTTCACACGAAGGTTTTTGGAACGGTGATTTGGAACTTCGGCAAACTTGAGTTTCAAACTCGAAGTTTGGAACGGCCGTGTGAATCCACCTTTAGTCTTTCCTCCTCTCAAGTCTTAAGAAAATACTATTTTCTAATAATGCTATGAAGAAATTATACTAGTCTGTATTCGTCGATCCGTACTTTCCCAATTGCACTGGTATAACATGGACGGTGATAAAATGAATAATAGATTTATCGGTCATAGCATTACCTATATATTTTGTATCTATATTGTAGCCTTTGGAAATCCTTGTAACCTCAGCTGCAAACATCTCCCACTTTCTACCTGTGTTGGCCGCATCTGTAACGCAAATATTTGTTTGGTTTCAGACTGCTGCGCCGCCGCAAGTGGCCATCACGCTGAGCGAGCTTCAGCAGATGGCCACGAGACAGCACTACCAGATCGTGGCCAAGGAGAAGATGCTGGCCGCCAAGGAGCAGAGACTCAGACTGCTCAAGGATCAGGATGCGCGCGTCAAACAGCTCAGCGCTGAGAACGAGAGACTGAGCAGACTCAAGGAATGTGTTCTCTTTCAAGAGCAGAAACTTCAACAGCTTCGTGTATTGAAAGAGCAAGTGGAGCAGAATAGAGCCAATAATGTTGCGATAGGTGAGTAGAGCGAGAGTATAGCAGTTCAATGTTGTTGTTTTTTAATTTTACATGTATTCCGTTGACATTTTGCGTCTTCTTTTTCACTCTTTTGGCTCGTATATCTGTTTTATTTATTTCCAATTGCGAGTTATCACACGGTTCTCTAATCGAGCTAAAATTTCCATTGTAAATACCACTTGTCTGGTTTGCTATATTGTAGTTGAAGAATCAAATCCTGTTATTCTTATTGGTTTTAAAAGTAACTCGACCAATTTGAAATTTTGTACGGTCATCAAGACCAACATTACTTCATATTTTACGTGTATTCCACCAAATCCATCGAGAGTTTTAAACATTTATTGACCTTAAGCTTAATTTGAAATATTTATCGGAATTGTTTTATCGAGAAAGACTTTCCACCGCCTGGATATATATAAAACAGTGGGTATATTGGTCAAACTACTGCGCTCAAAGGGTTGGGAGGATATTTAGCTAATTCAGTAAGTGATTTTACAAATCAGTAGACTTTTTTCACAGCAATATTTTTGTGCCTAAATATTTTCGACGTTTTTGTTTTTGAAAATTAACGTGTTCGTTCCCGCCTCGGTTTAAACCAAACATTGCACACCATAGACTTCAACGACAGCTCGTTTTGTTCTTGAAGAATAGGGGAATAAAAGTGTTAACAAACCCCTCTAACAAAATAAGAAGAAAAAAATCGGTCGAATCGCCTTAATTTGTCTGCAAACGACTCCCTGATCCTTGTTATTTATTATATTTCTCTCGTGTTCAACTAAGTCAAGCAGTGAATAATTCCCTGTGCATATTGAGCCAGGGATTCTGGATGTCAACTCCTTGGGTCTGTCACTTTCTCGTGTCTTCACTAAATCGTTCCATCTTCTCTTATCCGTCAGCCATCTTCTTTCTCAACTTCGTTCCAATGCTGACTTTTATCAGGTTCCACCATCTCTTACTTGGTTTCCAAACTTACATTCTCTGGCAGAGATTTTTTTCAAGATATTAAAAATATTTTCATGGAATTATTATTTGGAAGTTTCATCACACTTGGCTGCATTGAAACGAGCTGACGTAAGAATAAATCTGACAGAAGAAACAATGCCACATTTTAGTGTTATTAGTTGTGCAAGAAAGATGTTGAAACAAATTAAAAGCTCGAATTAAAAGTTCGACTGAGGAAATGATTTAAATATTGTCGGTGACGCGACAGCTTGTAGATTTCCATTGCTTAAAATTGTTCCTACCTTCCAAAATATCCCCCCAAAAATTTACCAATGGATGTACTTGTATTGAACCATGGGCGTCCGCAGGGGTGGCAAGGGTGACATACCCCCTGGATTTACAAAAATACGGGAAAAAAGAAATTAAAATATATGCCAAGGAATTGAGTTAAAGTACCAAAATGTGAGCCCCCCACCAATGACGGAAAGCTACTAGTAGGAGATTTATCTGTCATTGACTTTTCCCAGACTTTAACATATTGAACTTAAACGTCTTATTCTTGCCCCCCCCCCCCCCCCCCCGGCAGAATCCTGCGGATACCCCTGTATTGAACTAGTACATTTGTCATTAGTTCTTCCTGTAACCTGTTTTTCGTCTCTCCAGAACAGATTGCCAGACAGTTACATGGTTTAGCCGCGTCGCCGACGTATCTAGGTGATTTTTAGTTTTTCCTGCGATAATGTCATTTGGCCTCCGCTCTCGCGCCGAAGCGATCAGCGGTTCGTTCACACGAGGTAATTACACACCCGGTACATTGCAGTCTGATAGATGCGAACAGATGTGAGGTGTTGCGACATTTCAATTACGATTAAACCTCTCAAGCGTGTTGCAACTGCACTATTAACCGGTTGACATAAATCAATGCAGCGCTGCAGGTGCAATGCAAGTCGTTAATGTATAGTGTAAATATTGCGGCGAAGACAGCAAGTAAATATCAGTTGTTTCCACTTGCTGGGGGAAGCGAGATCCAGTAGTTGGTGGTCAATATTATGCGTGAAAATTAGATTTCAGAATAAGAGGCATTTTATGAAAGTTGTAAATAACACAGATGTGGTATTAATTTTGTTGAGGATGAATAATTTTCATGGAACTAATTTAGAAAGTTTTAGAGATTCATTCTAATTTTAAAACAGGAAAATTGACAATGACATCAGACTTTGTTGCCATGGCTATAAAGGATTCACCATGGTAACACATTGTTGGAGGCTTGGAAATGACATCAGAGTTCTGAACCTGATTCTTGCACATGCCGTTTTTTCCACCAAAATGTCCCATAATATTTGAATTTTATTTCATGAATCAAAATATATCGTAAAATATAAACTTTCATTCATTGCCCGAGGAAGTTGTAGTGAACCGTACACTTGTATTTCCCAACATAAAGAGTCTGTCGCTTAGTTCAAATTAATTTTTTGAAACTCATAATCCAATCGTGATCTCGTTTTTTAATATTCTTGATATTTTTCATAATTTAAATTTTGGTATTACAAAGGGGTTAGTAATAGGCCATTATGCGACTTTCATCATTTTTACTACTTGATTATTACGCAAGAGTTCGCTTCTCACACGCACGAACTTCCGGCCGACGCTGACGAACTTTCCGAATCATGTAATAATGAGTTTCCACGCATTCCAGCATTTCTCATACATAACGTTTTTGCTGGAAGGGAGGAAAAGAAGAAAGGACAAGGTAAAAAATGGCCAGGAAAGTGAAAATATTCAAACTAGTGTCTGAAAGTTGATTACCATTTTTTGTCTGTATAAGTTTTTTTGTTTGTCTTCCACGGTACGGATATAAATTAATTCTCTCGCTCTTAGAGAATCATCCTTTGTGTTTTTATATTTCCTTTAATGAGATTCATAAGTTGAGACGAATTTCCCGTTCCGTCGCAGTCGGGGCGAAAACGCGTTAACAAACTTTTCCATTTTCCATTTCCCAACACCATTTGTTGAACTCGAACGTGGAAATTATAAAATATGTGTATTATTGAAATCCAGGCAAAATATTTTCTTGTGAGGGTAAGTTGTTCCCTTTACCACTTTCCAACCACAATCACAAACTTGTGTTATAAACCACTTGACCTGAGACATCAAGAACTTGAAGCTAAGACGCCGCATTCTACTTATAACTGATATTAGCGACGCTTTCCAAAAGCGGATGATTCCCCCTTAAGTCTTATACTTAGTTGCATTAATTAATATTATACGAGAGAAGCAGGAATCTGAAACTAATATCAGTTTGGGATTCTCTGAAAGAGGTTTCGCAGATAAACTTGCTAGTTGAAGATCGCAATCTTCTGGAGTCAAAGAACTGAACCTTAACTTCAGGAAGATATTAAGTTTTGATTCCAATGGAGATAATGGTGTGGGTAAGAAGGAGATAGAGAAAGGGTTAATACTTAAATCTTCCGATATGTCCGACAAGGATGAAGCTAGAAACTGATAATATGCAGAATAGCGTAGTTAAACTTAGTTGAACGCCTCGTAAAAACTTTTTTAAGATTATTGTCATAATTTCTCAGTAAACTTGAGTCTTGAATATTGGTGGAAATTCTCAGTTCGAGTTTCCATGAAGAAGATTGTTTCCATTGATACTTTCTTCTCCCATTCGTTCTTTCATACTTTTTAATCATATAAATGAACGTTAGAGTAAAGTGAAGTAATCAAATCACTTCAGTTTATTGAATTCAACTCTTTAGTGGGAACCCCAATTAGCTTTTAGTGGTGACTTCAATTAAAAAGAGGACTTTCTGTACGTTTTGACAAATGTGGGGACATATTTGAGTTTAATGGATGGCCCCACAGTGATCGTCATTAATAAAAGACAGAGTACCTATCATATTTCATATCTTCAGTCTCTGAGCACTTTGACCCAACGTAAAGACAAAGACAGAGTAGCAATTAAAAATCGAAATATTCGATGGAAGACACTTTATCATCTTCATAAGAATTTAATTTTAATATTAGCTCTACTGTGTTGCGAGATATTTTATACTGCATCTTAATTAATTAAAGTTGCAGTCACGGGATTGAATTTAATTCAGGATTTTGTGTCGTAACGACTTTGAGATAGAGCTTGAGTTTGAGAACTTCTGACATCTTGACTTACTCATAAATTAATCAAGAGACATTTGTGAACGCCAATTTCGTTTTTAACCTCCCGAAATCCCTCCCGAACGCACTTGGTTCGCATCAGTAACTGCTAACTACAAGGTGTTTCATTTGAGATGGGTCTGAGGGAGACAAAGAGACTCTTGCATGACGCAACTCAAAGACATCTCTCTCTAGTCGAATCATCTCAGTCTTAGAGACACTAGCTTAATTAGCTCAGCAGTCGGGCTGGAAGCTGGATGCTGGATGCATAATTCCACCCACAGCTTCTTCAGAGCTCGAATAAAAATACAAGATGTACAATTATTTTATTAATTAATATTTTTGAGGGGTAGGTACGTAATAAATTTTTTTATACTTACTTCATCATACCTGTAAGTGTAAAAGAATGTAATAATAATTCTATCAACCTTACATTCTTTGTTAATTTGCTAAGCAAGAACCAAGTTAATGACACTTTTATTTTGAAAAAATGCGATATCATATTATAATATGCTGTACAGAAAAATGCATATTTTGTTCAATATTGCATAATACTGTATAATGCATAACAAGGAAATGGAATTTTAGCAAAGTGCAATATAACTTTGTAACTCTTTACATACTTTGAAGACTGCATTCTGAGATTTTACATCTTTAACGACTCAACCTCATAAAATGTATTATATAGTGGTGTACTTTGCCAAAGTACACTTGTACCTTTTGCATTGAATTAACTGGGATATCGCTTTGTGAAACACTTCGATATAAGCAACGGTATGTGTGGCCAACCCCTCGAACCAAATTACCACTGTGATGTGAGTTGCAAATTTAATTTCGATTAAAATATCAGTCCATAATGAGAACTTATTGTGCAATTAATAAAATATTTACAAAGTTTGTACATATATCTCAGAATTTTGAGAAATTTGTCTTAAATTTATATCAAAATGATTTTCAATATTAACGAATAAGAGGATTTGGTTTTCACCTTAGTACCAAGAAAAAACAACGAACACAACCCTCAATACACAATACAGCAATATTTGTAAAATTTTAATTCTCTATACGAAGTTGTTCCACTATAAGCTATATGGAACAGCTTATAAAATTCATTATAAGCTGATATCTTCATTAAATTCATTCCAGCACAATAAAATTCATCAAGCAAGCATTTTCACTTGAATTCTCAAAACTTTTTCTGAAATAAACATTTAAAATCCTTATTCAGCACAATTCTATTCGGTATAACAATAGCAAGTGATGCGAGCAAACCCGATCGTTTTTCCGGCCGGGTGCTCTCGCGAATCTTCCGCACACCCGCATGCTCAACTGTCTCCCCTACACGGGGGCGGTGGCGGTGGAAAGTTCGGGAACAAGTAAGACTTGAGTCGCTGGTTATTATATTACTCTGTGACACCGGCCGTCGAGGGGCTCACTTTACGACCAGTTTTGTTTCACGCAAGCTTCTGTATGTTCGCGTGTAGTCTGTGTTCGCACTCTCTGAAACATGCTGTCGAGGACTAGGGAAGTAAATTTGAATTGGGATTGAGGGACTGTGAGGCAAATGTTGGGGAAAAATGTGTGTTTTGAATGAAGGATATTATTTTTTCGTATTAAATTTGATCCCTTATAACGAGGGTTAAATTAAAATTATACTTAATGAGCAGGTGGGCATTCTATTACAGCATCTACTACATTTACAAATTATTATAGATGCCCGTAATTAATTACATTTTAAAATGTACAGAACCTCTTTGATTAATATTAAAAACTTTATGCCTTGGCCGTTTTTCATTCAATTATTACAAAAGTTGTGATCTGAGAGCAGGTGTAAATTAAATAACACAGATTCATTCAATGTAATTAATAAAAATACATTTTAGGTAGGCACAATGTATTCAATTAACTTCGATATAAAAGGTGGTAAAACGAAGCAAATATACAAGGACATGGATTTACGAAGATGTATAACTTTATGAAAGTAATTGGCAAATACTAATTTACAACATTAAAAGTGTTAGTTTTTAAACATGGAAAGAACAGATAATAGAAATATTGTTAAATAAATAAAATGATAAATGAAGCTATGCTGGCTGGGCTTTTAAGTTTTAAGCCTTACCGATACCGGCTTACAACACTATGCGAATCTAGACACAGGCGAATTAATTTGCATAATGAAATGACAATATACAAAATTACAGCTTCTGTCCAGAATATTACAGCAAATCTGTATCTTCGCCGTCGGCACACATCAGTGTTAATTATCTTATTTGGTAATGCCATGTGTCATTTGCATACACACATTCGTCAGTGCCCCGAGTTCGGTGCTCGGTTCGGTCGACCATTTCGCGCTCTCGCAAGCTTCCACATGTCAACCAAGTTTGCAATTACACCCACAAAGAAGTTATGGCTCGGTAGGAAAGGAAAAGCCGAATTACACTTGGCTAGCGCATTAAAAGGTTCAATTGTGACACTGGAAGCTTAAAGGGACTGACTTCATTTTAAAAAATATTTCGTGTTAATTAAATTTTCAAGGGTTGCCAAGGAAATTAATTCCATTGAACATATTAAATTTAACAGAGCATTAGAAAACCATATAAAATTGTACATATTCCCATATAATAGTTTGGTGGTTGGGATTTGAATTTGTCGCGTCCACGTCCCTATTCAGTAGCATCAAGGGCTGAAGGGTAGCATGTAAGATAGGTAAATGACGTTGTTGTGCGTACTAAATCAGCTAGCGGGATGCTTCCCAAGAGTCGGTAAATACGAGATTTTTGGGGACTACGATCATACCATGGATTTGCTACTTACAAATCCATGATCATACTATCCTACTGACTGTTCTTCCTATCTGATACAATACTCAAATACAATACAATACAATACAATACAATACAATACAATACAATACAATACAATACAATACAATACAATACAATACTTGTGTCAAAGACAAAATGCAACTTGAAAGTTTTGATTAGAACAGTTCATGAATTGGCTAGTTTAATACGGGATTCACAGAGAGACGACGGTATAGATATTGGCCCATGGACTTGATTCGTTTCAAACATTTCTGGAATTTCGAATGAATCCATTATGGACTACTTCAATAACTTTCTGATATCTGTCACGAGATTCATACCTCGAATTGAATCCGGGACGACTAAATTTTCGTAAATGTTTCCTACAACATTGCCAAAAGAGGCGTGGCCATCAATGAAATATGCCACATTATAAAAGCGTGAAAATGAAAAGTCAAAAAACCCTCCACCGTAAAATAAAACGAGCGGACACAAAATGGCGGAAGTAGTTTCAATGTGGCATCGGCCAATGCTGGGTGACATAACTCTAACACTGGAGGGTTTTTATCATTCGAAAGAGAATTATAGATCTAATAAATTCGAGCTAAGTAGTGTGTACTCTCAACATCAAATAACTATAGACGCTACAAAGCATAAAATGAACTGTTTTTCTTTACAAGAAATTAATATGTAAATAAAAGTTCATGAAAAAACTACATCGATTTAAATAAAATCTATCGATATAAAAATAATAGAATCGCATTTTCAACATATTTTCATTTTGTTAAAGCAAAAGTTTATAGTTACTTAAATTGTTTACATATTTCAATTCAAACAAGCAAACGTTTACATTCAACATCTGTGTAGCACTCTGTATTTGTATTTATTTTATGCCAGTCCATCAATCCATAGAGATTCATATGATCAATCTAAGCCAAACGCTAATACTACTCTTTACAGATATTTCAACGATGACAATGCGATTATTTATCAATTACACACTACATGATGTTAATAAAAGCAATTTTAATCCAGTTTGGTTAAAATTCCAAATTTTCATTGAATAAACATAATGGCAATCGTATTTTACAGAAACAAATAAACCCCCGCATTGTTGATAAAAATTATAAAATACCTATGTTTTTACTAGAATGCTGATGCGTCTCCTTTTTGAACTGCCGATCTCACTAAGTTCTTGTTCTAGTCTATTGTTTCGAGTATTTTCAGCGAATATATTTGCATCTGAAATAGGATCCAACGACTGTAGCTCTGTCTTGATCTTTCAGCGGCATCCGTATCGAACCTGCGTGCTGTTGGCTTGGACAAGGAGCGCGAGGTCACGACGTTGACTGCCAAAGCCGCGACGTTGACGCGTCTTCTAGAGGACACGAGGTCGCAGCGCAAGAATACGCCGACCATATCAGCAGTCGTCGTAGAGAAAGACAAACTGCGCCAGCAACTTGCAGTAAGTCATGGAAGACGAAAAAGTGTCAGATTTATTTTGTTCTCTTGACTGTTTATTTCATGTGACCAAAACAAAAGATTTTTTTTTATTTCACAGAGCATACATTACTGCACCCTTCCAAACTAAATTGGAGTGGGGAAAAAACGCTCACAAATACTATAGGCCACAAAAACATGTACATATAATGCCGGAAAATACAATATTGCACACCAAAGTCTTATAAAAATATAACTGCTTTGCTAAATACGTTAATTGACATAATTTTTAAGTACAATTTAAAGTCAAGTCACAAGTATGTTGTTTATAAACTGATCTATCAATGGTGGAGGTGCCGAGTTAGATATGCACCACGCAGAACATATATGTGTTGCGGGTTGCATTCAGGGGCTTTAATGAGGAACCAATAAGGTTAACTAAAATATCGATATTTTGAGTAAAGATATTCATTGTTAACACATTTACCCTCGCCTGAGCCCCCCCCCCCCCCCAACAAATTAACTACGGCGTCTCGTAAAAAAAGACAAATAGAAACGTACGCTCTTGAGTTTGTGATAACTGAAGAACTTGTGGATCTTTTAATTGGAAAAAAACTGAGAGGTAAGTCTAAACCCTCTCAGAATAAATTGTCTGAATTATTAAGTTACTTCGAATCAAAACATTAATTGTGCTGTTCGTGGTTTCGTTTCTCTCGAGCATCTAATTCCATTCGTTACAGAAATAAAAGAGTAAGAAAATGAAACCTCTTCACGATTGAGTTACACGGAGTTGCACTTGAACTTTTTACTCCTCGGTTAACTTTGTTTTCAAGAGATCTGATTGGCCGTTGCCATAGCGATCTCCTTGTTAAGCGAGTTTTAAAGTTTTGCTCAATCTATTCATTATGTTTTTAAACTAAAGTCTTTGCTCCTTTTGTACTTACAAGTCAAGTGATTCTTATCGACCGTATCTTTTAAACTTTCTCTCAACAGTAAAGTAATAATAATAAAAATTGACTCAAATTCTGAGTCCATTTCAGTTTCAGTTTCGTACTCTCACAACACGAGTATAGTTTAAAAGTCCTACAAACAGCCTGAAAACGTTACTTTGAGAAAGAACCAGAATAATATTTATCTTATTTTCAATTTCTGACCGAAGTCTTGGGGGACAAAGTAGGCATCAAGTTCAATTTCATTATTTATATCTTTGATTCAAAATATTGTGGTACAGAACGTTTCCATGTTTTTTGTGTTTGTTTCATTATCAATAACGAAAGGAAGGGTATGGAGTAGACTTCTGCACAAATAAAATGTTTGGCTTTTCTATCTAGAAGCAATCATCTGCTGGTATTGGTAAAACGGGCGTTGCGACTTCGAGACGTTTTAGGAGCAGTGTTTCTCAAGATATAAGAAGATAAATGACTATCACCCTTTTCTTTTCATAACAATAATACCCTTTTCCGTTTTATCTTTTTATATTTTCTGTTGGAGACATTCTCCGCCATATAGTGCGTATAAAAGAAAACTAAAACATATTGAAATTTAAAAAAATAAAATGAATTCTGTCTCAAAACATACCTACATGTGAATTTATATCTTTACGAGATTGATCACACAATGTGTGTTTGGAATGATTGGAAACACATTAACATTACACATTATGTAATGAAGGAAACATACTATAATATACTGTACTGTACTATAATATTTTCGGCTAATCCTATGTTATTTTAGCGAGCCTGGAGTCGCGACGGTACTCCTTCTACGCTGCGCGACGCGGGAGAGCGTCGCGCAGTGTCTCTCTGTGCTGCGCGACGTCAACAAGCAATGTTGTGAATCTGACACCTTGATCCTCTCTTGCGCAGCACTACGCGCAGCACATCGAGCAGAAGAAGGTGCGCGTCGGGCGACAGCGGGAGAGTGACGCGCAGCGTCTCTCTGTGCTGCGCGACGTCAACAAGCAATGTTGTGAATCTGACACCTTGATCCTCTCTTGCGCAGCACTACGCGCAGCACATCGAGCAGCAGAAGGTGCGCGTCGGGCGACAGCGGGAGAGCGTCGCGCAGCGTCTGTCTGTGCTGCGCGACGTCAACAAGCGCGTCGAGACGCTTCAAGGACGCCTCGAGCGTCAGAGAGCTCTCAACAAGAAGCACTTGGCAGCCAAGGAAGCGAAACAGCTACCCAGGTCAGTTGTCACTTGAAACTTGCTTTTACCTTCGAAGAGTTGCATTGTGTTCACGTTGAGGAAGCGAGGCGTAGCGGAGTCAGTGTTGAATTCAGACATTTTAGTCCAGCGGACAAAATTATTATGGGGGTCCTTTCACCAAAAAGCTGCCGCGCAGCGAAATTTTTGAAATCTGTCTATCGTAGATTAGTTAAAATCATTTTAGAGCATGTTGGGTCTGTTAGATCTGCAATCTAAAAGAGTTCTAGAATTACAAGTTGGCTGTGCAAAAGGTGTCAAAGTAAGGGAAAATGTAGGGTGTGATTATGTTTTGGAGAATATGTAATGCCGTGAGGGTATTCGCATGACATAGAATTTCACTGCCAATATGAGCTATAATTTGTGATATGCGGGGCTCCCAACAGTTTCTACCTTCAAAAATAGTGAGTTTGAATGACTTTTAGGTAGAAAAAAATTACCAAATAATGACCAAAGTAATCGGCGTTTGAAAATAGAATAGATAAGTTATACATAAATTATATCATTTGGCTTGATGATTGATCACTTGAAATTATAATTAGTGTGCCAGAATATAAAGCATCCCAATGACAATTCTAAAAACGAGTTGGCAAATAGTGTGTCCCATCTGTCCGTCATTCATTAAAAATATGTATAGCACTCTTCATTAAAAAGTAGTCAAAGGTATAGTACAGAAACAATGATTGAAAAATTATTATATATAATCATTAACTAAAATCAATTCTTGCAGCCAGTGGTTAGTTTTTAAAATAATAATTGGGCGGACGATTGGCGTTTGTCAGGGAAATCGTATTTGATTATGAACAAAATGGGGGGCTTGGGGGTAGGGTCTCTCAATACAACAAGGGTCCGGGACGAACAGCCCCGGATAAAATTTTAAATTTCAGAAACAATTTTGGTGCCTTTCTAAGCGATTTGTACACACATTTAAGCCAATTTTGACTTTCATGAAAAATAAGTGGGTGGACTGGATTCCTTTTTCAAAAAAATTACTTTTAATGACCAAATGGCTATAAATCATGAAAATAATGACTTTTATTGACCTGGCTCAACAAAAATGACTTTTAGTGAAAATAGTGATCTGTTGGGAGCCCTGGGATATGTCTTCATAATTGAAATTGCGCGGTTGGAAATAATCTAAAACTGATTTAAGATGTTTCTTTGTAATTTGAAAAGACACATGAATTATTTGAGAATTGAAGTTCAGAAGAAAGTGTGTGCGAAATAGAATGGGGGAGCACTCGCTCCACTCAGGTATGCTTGGACTCAACACTGAGTATAGTCACCTCTAAATGTTCTGATAAAAGTTGCCCCTTATACAGCGGCTACCAGTCGTACGCAGACGCGGTATAAGTGCCTAAATAGATTCATATTTGTATACAGAGGGATGACTTGCTAGACTGGTTATTGTCACTGACTTTTATCAGAACATACCGAGTCGAGTACCTACACAACGGAGTTTTACTCTTCGAATGATGTGGAAAATCGAACGTTTGCTCTTCAAACTCACTGATCTAAATAAAGCCTCGAACTGCAGTAATTACGCTACGAGCTCTGGTTCATCCTCGTTATTTTTTTACATAATAAAATCGCATTTAACGACTTGTGCATGTACAAGAGGTCGTAATGTACTCCAGTGTGTTAGTTTTGTTAGTGAACTTTGCCATGTATTTGTATCATGTAATGTATTTTTAAAATTGTATTCGTGTGAAGACAAAACAAAAACCGGTCGAGTCAGAAGTTAATTACCTTGATTTTGCGTTGCATGCTTTTGGAATCATATAATCAAGCTCAATTTGACTGAAGTTGACAAATACAGTTATATTGAAGTATTCTCGTACACAAATGACCGCAGTGTCAGCATTACAAATTTGATTGGGTGAAGGTCCCTGCAAACATGAGTATTTTAAATATCTAGGGAAGGCATCCTATACTTTATTTACGTAATCCAACTTTATTCCGTTCATTGAATAATTATGAGATGATTGATAACAATTATGAAAAAACGGTAAGGACTCGACTGAAGAAAACGCACAAAAAACTCAGTCCTAAAGGTACGGCTACAGAAGTAACTTTACATTCCTGTCAACTGTCTATAGGACCATTCTTGAATGACACTGGAATACAAATACTTTGAAGACACGATTTTCACGCACTCTGAAAGATAGTAATTGTAAGGATCCGTCGCCAGGTATTAGGACACTAAAACAGAGTGGATAAGGCATCGAAAATGTATCTTATCATCTTTCGAAAGAATCCGAGTTTTCTCTTCAAAGAACCCTTTCGATTTCTATAACTTTTTTTCTACTTTCAAAGGAGAAGATCGGAACAAAATTCTACGTTACTTCTTTCCTTGGCATGCTTTCCCTCTCACTAGCTTGAAACAAGGATTACGTGATAAGATTGTTTTCAAATTATCTCAATACATTCTCTTCTTTCCTTGCGTGAACGTTTGCTTTGTTTAATTGAAATGTCACTTCTGTCCAACTAGTAATTGTATATAGCATATTAGGGGAGTCTTGTCTTGTCTTTGCCAACAAACTTCCAAGAGAGACCGATTGTTTAAGTTTTTCTTGTCTGTACGTCTGGGTAGTCAGTGGAGATTGATGAATGTGGTCTCAAGAGGCAGCCAGATGGAGCACCGAAACCACGAGCATTCTTATGCCACTGAAATAGAACTTCCAAGTCCGAATATCACATTCTCATGGTCCTCGTTCAGTTGGGGAGAAAGAAAAACAAACATTCCGCGCTCTTTTTCATTGACAGTTTTCATTAGATTCTCGACATTATTTTGTCATTATTTTGAATTTTGTTCCGATCTTCTCCTTTGAAAGTAGAAAAAAAGTTATAGAAATCGAAAGGGTTCTTTGAAGAGAAAACTCGGATTCTTTCGAAAGATGATAAGATACGTTTTCGATGCCTTATCCACTCTGTTTTAGTGTCCTAATACCTGGCGACGGATCCTTACAATTACTTACAATAACTTGGATAAATGGTTGACTATAGTTAATTTGATAGCTTGGACAAAATTGTTGTTTTGTGTTTTGATTTCTAAATCAAAACACGCTCAAAACCAAGTTCGCAGAATATAGAGACAGATTAGAATATTTTTGGTCTGAGAGTTACTGATGTGATGGCAACATGTCTCGAATTGACTTATAAACTAATAAGATATTTAGTAACAACCAATATATGTATGATTGACGTACACTCAAACCAATAAAAATCGGTACTCGAAAAGAAAATGATTGGCTGATTAAGGTTTGATGGCATCATCTCATAAAGGCTGTGTTAACGCATCTAGTAAGTGAGCTCTTATTTAATTGATAATAACAAGGATTGATTGTCAAGGAACCTTACCAGCAGCCAATCCTTTTCTATTCGAGTACCAATTTTTATTGGTTTGAGTGTACGTTATTACTATATGGAGGTTAATTCCATAGAGGGCATTCTCATTGAAAAATCTGAAAAAGAGACATAAAAGGAGGAAGAGTTTATAAATCAATAATTCAAAAATAAAAAAGTCATGTAGGTAATTCAGATTAAGGTGGCTGGGTCGATCGACCATTTTTTCAGATAGCGTTCAATTTTGCTGTACTCACTCATTGGTATCCCCTAAACAACACTTCCTCAAAATTAAATACTTCCCGTGTCTAGTTTTCGAGATAGGCGAATAAGAAATAAGTATTTTCCCCATGTTATCTTATGGCAGGTTTGAAAACTTTTCTACAAATGAAGATTTTATTTAATTGGCTCGATAGATTTTCAAAAAACCTCTATAAGAATGAATCTTTGATCTATTTACTTTCATTAAAAAAATATAAACCAATATCATCGTGTGCTAAATAAAAAGTTGTAGGCGATTCAATTCGAATTGCGAATCAAGTCAAAATACTTTTGGCAACACGGGAGTGCTCAAGGTAGTTAGAAGGCACTAAATGCCTACTAAAGATACCTTGACTTTTCATGAAAGTAAACTCTAGGTGTAAGCTCAGCAAGCCCAGCCATCATGATTCCGCACAAATACAAATTTCGAAAGTACGATGTTGCCATATTTTACCGTATTGTTAAAATTATTGAAAAATCTTCAATATCCGATTCAAAACTAACTTCTTTAGGGGCAGTAATACTGCTCTAAATAATAAGATAACGTATAAATACCATTTAAATGTTGTCTATTTCAACTACCCAGTATGTAATGAAAGTAAATTATGTGCTAAAAGAATTTATAAACGCGTATTATTTACACTTAATAAATTAGTGAAAGCTCTCCAATACTTCAGAAAATTAAATTAAATTAGTTCGGTAAATGAATTACAACAGTATTTTTTTAAATAATAAAAACATGATCATCAATTGAGTAAAACGAAAAGTAAAAACCACACTGATAGAAGTTCATTGGTCCAGACATCCAGTCATGTTGACTTGCCCCCCTTTTTTGATAGGTCCTTTTGAAAATGAAATAATTAATTATCATCATTAAATCAAACCATAAAAAAACACTCCGTGTAAAAATACCAGCCAAGTCTCTTCAACTTAAAAAAAAAATATAATCTAAAAATTCTGCACTGAAAAGTAGTGATATCAAAAAATTAGTCAAGTCAAAACTTTATTTGAAAATCAAAAAATACTTGGCGCATCGTGTACATAAATAGCTTGGAAGTATAAGCCAATTATAAATTATACATGAAATATACATATACATAGTATACCTATAATGCCCTAAAAAAAACGATGCGCCAAGTATTTTTTGATTTTCAAATAAAGTTTTGACTTGGCTAATTTTTTGATATCACTACTTTTCAGTGCAGAATTTTTAGATTTCATTTTTTTTTTAAGTTGAAGAGACTTGGCTGGTATTTTTACACGGAGTGTTTTTTTATGGGGATATCACTAGTTTTTTTAGTTTATTTACACAACTTTTAACACATATCGGAGCAACAATGACTAATTCCTTTAAAAAAATAGGCCATTTCCGAATTGGTTACTACGAAAAAATGTGTTTGGGGCTAAATATAAGCTTGTTTTGATATTCCATGAAGAATTGCGAAAGCATTGTTCCAATAGGTCCAGCCGTTTTCGAGATATGGCATCACTTCCGGTTTTCATAATGGCGGCTGAAATTACAGCCACCTAGAATTTATTTCTATAAATGTTATGTATCATTATAAGCCTTCTGAATTTGTAGTTATTGTAGTAAGAGTTAATTCAAGTCTGATTCTTCATTTTTATGACGTCATTTCCGGTTTCGGTAATAGTAAATGTATATTTTGACTATTGATATTCCATAAAGATGACCGTCTGAATCATTTGGCGATAGTTTTATTCCGATCGGTGTAGTCGTTTTCGAGATATGACGTCACTTCCGGTTTCAAAATGGCGCCTTCCGGTTGGTTTTATAAAAAGGCACCTTGGACGCCAAAAGTGCACATGTGGTAAAAATTTCAAGTCGATCGGTTAAGCCGTTTAGGCTGTGGCGGTGATTGCGGTGTTTCGTGATATCATCATCAGATGAAGATAGGTTTTAAAAGGGGTGTAATTTCACTGTTTTCACGGCCCTCTAGCCCACAAATGGCATTACCTATTGTTCCCAAATTTAGTATATGTTGTCAGGTGGGCCATAGCTCGAAATTAAGTTATTTCGCAACAATGTGAGATTTCCCAATTTTGAGATCCAGTAGGCCGAAAATGCCATGTTGTTGCTTACAGTAAAAGTGTTTGGTCTGCTCCTCAGTTTATTAGGCATTTACGGTATGTTGAGTGAGTGTGAGTGTATAGTACGACTTGGCTGGGTGGAGCGACCGCTCCACTAGAAATAGCACCATAGGTTTGTAAGTGTAACATATGAATTGACTGAGTGGAGTGTCTTAGCAGTGAGTGGTATTGTCTTCATAGGAAGGTCTCATCACTTAGTACACTTTTGTGTTACTTCACACATTTTCTAATGTCAACCAAACAAAGATGTGCCTTGCTATTTATTTCAGAGCGGCAGAGAAGATAAGTACGTCTAGCAGTCCTCACCCGCCGCAGACCGTAGTGAAATCACACTCGTTTCAAACCTCAAAGCACATCAAACCCTTCGCCAGTGATCAACAAGAACACAAGATCAAGTCCAACACATTGAGAGATACACAAGCAGCACCCAAAGAGGACACACTGGTGCAGAAAACTGCTACGCTCACCATAAGCAAAGCTCGCGCAAAAGTTCAAAATATTCAGTTACCATTGACTACATATCCCAAGGTATGGCACGCTTTTGGTTCCCACTTTATTTTATATCTTGCTCACCCCAAGAATGACTCAAAGATTAAATAAGGCTTATCTTTTCAAAACAATTATGACTAATTAATTTTGATTTGCGGCTTTTTCGTTGTTATTTGTGTTAATTTTGACATTTTGCTTTTGTATAATAATGTTAATAATCTACTAGTGTGCATCTTAAATTGTATGGAATTTTTTTAGAAAAATGATTCTCATCAAAGTGGAGTAGAACAAGAAAGGAAGAGTTTCTCTCCGACTATTGTGGACAATCACTCGACCAATGGGCCAAGCAACTTACACGTGAATTCCAACAGAATTATCGACAAGTTAGCTGCTAAGTTGAACAATGACAATGTGAAGAATGAAAGAATCCTTAGACTAATAGCAAAAGAACCAACGAATGGCGTAAAAATGACTAAAATCTCGGTGAAATCTGAGCCAAGAAATAAGATAGTACACGAGCACATGAATGGAGCGACAAAAAAAGACTTACGAAAGAGCGATCAATATGATCATATCAACAAAAATAATACTCTCAATATGAATTCAAGAAATCTATATATATTTTAACTCTGGGAACAAGAAAAGGAAATTATGTAAATTAGGCTGGTTCTAATTGATTGTTACCTACGAATTTACATGGATATTAATAGATTGTGTATGTATAAAATAATCTCTCCACTATGCCTTCAACATTAAAACATTAATCATAATCATGAAACTAATGGCGTTTTCCACTGGCTGCACTGGGCTGCACCAGGGTTGCACTGAAATGACGTCACCATACAACATTCAATGCAAATTTCAAACAGAGAGCAAAACTAGTGCAGCCCAGTGCAGCCAGTGGAAAACGCCATAATATTATTGTCTGTGTTATTTTTAAACCCTTCAAATTACTTCCTACCACATTGCCTTCCAGTAATGACAAAACGCACACGCTCAGGACGTTCATCGAGGAACTTCTATTAATTCAAATATTGCTAGAAAGGCGGTGATGGTGGTGAGATTTAAAACATTGTTTAAAACACAGTATAAGTCAAAGAGTAGGTATATAAAAGTACATACTGGTTTATTAGGTAGGTACACAATTAGAAAAAAGACAATGAAAATAATGACTGGTAAATATTAAGTGTAACATTGTCGACAACATGATATAAAATAAAATTACAGAGCAGAGATTGTCCTTTCCCAGCAAATATCACTGTACTCCATGCAATCCATGTTCGACAAAATCTCACAACCTTATAATAAGGTACCTATTCATGTTTTAAATATAAAAGCTGCTGTTTGCACAACTCAAAAAGAAAAAGAAAAAATATATCAAAACTACCTCAAACTTAGTCTACTCAACCCTTTTCCTACTTGTAGAAGATTTACGATCACGCCTACCGTCTCCTACCGTCTTTCATCTTTCCTTTAGTGCCAGACTTCGGAGGAGGCTGAAAATCACTGTCAGAATTTGAGCTGGACTCTTCAATAACCATTGGTCTTTTACGACTATGTTCCACAACGCTGTCAACACTGTCATCATCCGAGAGCTCAATACATGCGACAGGTTGGGGTTTTGCAGTGACTACAGACTTCGGTTTAACCGACAAAAACCCAAGTTCATACTTAGGTTTAACATCTACTGATTCTTTGATTTCTCGACATGTGGAAGCACTAGAATCGTGTGTTCTCGAAGACTTGGGTTTACTTGACTTACACATTGGTTTTGATTCGGACTTGCCTGAGCTTGTTTTGCTGTTTTCGATGTGAACATTACTTGATGTCACCGTTGAGCTTGCTTCCGATCTCCCCGGCTCTTGAATCGAAGGCAAACTCTTGCCTGGAACCGTCATCAGAATCTTGTGCTTTCCAGAATACACTGCAGATTGTCTTATACCTGAAACAAAGGTTAATAAAAATTAGTTTTACTCATGGTTTTAGTGAGCGAGCGAAGCGAGCGTCTCCTTTTGGCTCTTTTGGCACAAACCTCTGTTTTTTTTTTGTGTGTTATTTTTTTTTTTTTTTTTCTTTTACTGAGGCTACATAGGTCACAGATTTTCTTCGATCGAGCTGAAATTTTGCACACATGTTCGGACATTCTCTGGGCGTTGCTGACCCCAAATTTTTTTTAAATCCATTCATTGGCTAAAATTTAAATAAACATCTCCTGATGGTAGGTTGAAAAATGGCAATGGTCTTCTATAAAACTGATCAAACTCATATTTTGGCTATACAGGTCAGTTTTTCTTCGATCGAGCTGAAATTTTGCACACATGTAAAACCAACCTTCTCTGTTTACAGACACTAATTTTTTTTAAATCCATTCATTGGTTAAAATTTAAATAAATATCTCCTGATAGGCTGAAAATGAAAACGGTCTTCGATAATTCTGATCAAACTCATATTATGCATGATCATTAAGACCAACATTGTCTCTTGTTTTACAAAATTTCATCCCGATGGGGCGATGCCAAGCTAGGACGACGGGATCGGCCACTTTGGCGCTAGCGTCGAGGCTGTGCTTTTCAAATCAACGCATTTCTTACCCCACAGTCCGTATTTTTATGTTATATTATAAGAATTAATGTTGATATTTGGTTATTTAAAGAAATAGTGGATAATTATTAGAAATGATAGTGTAATAATGATATTTTGATCATATAATGACAGATCACAGAATTATTTTTGTTTCCAGTGCTCTCTTGAAATGACTCACTGCTTAATGGAATTTTGTAACTTCCAATTAAAACAATTGAGAGGGTGTCGCTTCAGATTGAAATAGAATTTGCTTTAGATATTGCACTATCTTCTTATTTTTACACATTTAATTATACTAGAGTAAAAAATTTATGTATCTAAACAGTGAGTACATCTTCTTACGCATGTCAAAATAAAGTTTCGCGAGTTTTAATTCTGAGTGGCACGAACAGCTTACTTCACACTTGTCACAAAACCGATGGCAGCACCCTAGCGGGAGATAGTTTGGCTAGTGCCCTATCAGTTAAGAACGTATAAACTTATTGACATTTTTCAAATCTGTCAGATATGAAGTATCGAAATGAATGTTTTCCAGTGCCACTTGAATTGAATCTGATTTGCTATATTTACCAGGGTGCTTAGATGCTATTTTCAAGTTTGATGAAAAGCATATACTTTTATGTTCATTTTTAGTGATCATATTTCTATTCAATATGGATGTAGGTATATGTTTTCTGTGCGTTGTGTACGCATTTCCGGTTCGAGAATTTGCACGTACCCGTGCTCGCTCATCAACGCGTTACACTGAGCGTTTTCCTAGTTAAACTAATTATAGAATGTTGGCACATATACAGATAGTCCTACTTACATCTCAACAAAATTCAAAAATGACAAAAAAAATCAGAAATTGACAAACAAAACAAATGCTATGTACTTTGTATTGGTCATTTCCCAGAGTCTACACGAGTTCAGCTCCGGATCATCATCTCTGTGCATATAATATGGTAAGAAATGTGTAACTACAAGATATCTTTGTGAGTGGCCATGTGTTTAACAAATTATATTTGGAGCTTATGGTCTTACAATCAGTTCAGTTACAAAAGCTCAGATGGCAATCATGTCAAAATGTTGCCAAATAGTCAAATATACTTTTTATGGAATAATAATTTAATAACTAAGAAGACAATAATAACTAATAATTACCAAGTTTGAGATACGTGTTTGTCCTGAAAGCCGTGATCTGGAAGTCTTCCTTCAAGTACTTGTTGATGAGAAGGAAAGCAATCACGTCTTCGGCTGCTTCGCGTGAGAAAGTCGGCAACGGAATGGAACTCATGCGAATCTCTATTGGTCCCTTTCTGAACCAAGCGTCAACAAGCATTTGCGCTGAGGACATTCAAAAACCATCTCTGTTCACAAACAAGCAAGCTACCAGAGAATATTTCATTCGGATGAGATACTCACCAGTCACAAACTTCTTGCTCGTTAATGCTTGTTCGAGCATGGTGTAGATTTCCAGGCATGACGCTGTGATGTCTCTTTGCTTTGGCTCTCTTCGATGCCGGCAATGATCGCACATCGATGCACAGTCTTTGCTCTCCCACGCTTCTTCAAACTGAGCAGCGATCAATTCCCGGCGACAACTGAAACTCATTTAAATTATTAGTTTACGAAATTCCCTTTGTCCATGGTCGTTTTTTGGTTAAAGAAAAATCGGTTATTATGTTTGATCAAATTGCCATAAAACACTTCTTTCTTTAATAGCTATTTGCTCACACAGTACAATAGTGGAAATCTTGATGCTAGCACAGTACCTTTATTCTACCCGTGTCTACATTTCAATCTTACCTAATCATTAAAATTAATGAGGTAGGTAAGTAACTGACTGTAAAAGCCAAAACTTATTGAAAGAAACCATTTCTACTAATTTTTAGAAAATAAGATTGGTTTACTATTTGAATTGATACCTTGTTTGATCGAGGCAGTAGCCAATCATGTTGTAGAGTTTGTCGATTGCAACCGGCTGGGCGTAAACCATCGAGCTGAGTTTGAATACGTCATTCAGCCGATAAAACATGATGCACGTTGCTGATTCGTTGTCCCGACCAGCTCTGCCGCTCTCCTATAACATCGTTATCATTTCAAGACCATTCACTTAGATGTATGTATCAGGCGTAACTAGTCTGTTATGATGATATAATTAGCAATTGATACTAATATCAATTGTTTGAAGTTTGAAGAGCTGACTGAAATTTACGCCCAAGTAACTCACTTGGTAGTAGCTCTCCATCGACTTGGACAAAGCGTGGTGAATGACGAAGCGGACATCTGGCTTATCAATGCCCATACCGAATGCTATCGTTGCTATGACAGCCTGCAGCTTGCCACTCAGCCATTCGGTGTGAACTCTGCAACGATAGTTAGCGTCCAACTGGGCATGGTAGCAATCCACGTTCAGTCCCCAATTCCTCAGATCATTCTTCAGATCTTCACAATCCTTCACTGTTGTTGTGTAGATTATACCAGACTGGCCTTCAAAGCGATTTGACAGCATCTTGGCTAGTTCTTCTACACACTCTTTACTGTTAGATGATTTGTCACGAACCTAGAAGACAATATACTTGTAATTTATTTAAAAATAATAAAATATTAGAAGTGACTCATAATTTTGTACATAAATTTTTCCTAGGTAAGTTGTATAATTAATTAATTATTAATAATATACTTTACCAACGCTATAAATTAGTTTGATATGTATTTTATCAGTGGCGGCCGGTGCCTTGTCTAGTAGGTGGGGCGCAATACCGAAGTTGTCCTCGACCCCAGGGGGGGTCTGGGGGGAACCCCCAGCCAGCGGAGTCAACCCGCCGGAGGCGGAAATTTTTGAAATAATGAACACTATCAAGTCATAAGTTAATGATTTGGGAGCGTTCCATTTAAGTTTAGAGTAGTTGAGAAATCGCACTTATTACGTCGTGCGGTAAGTAGTTTCTTCTGTCATCAAAAGCATAGCCGGGTTTTCTCTGATTCCGCACCAAGTAGAGGCGCGCTTTTTTTATCAGGTTTCCCCGTAGCCGTCTCATTTTCATCTTGCATATGATTCCATTTTATTTTTCCATACTTATATTGTTGTTGATTCTTATATTGTAGCCTGGATATAATATTGTTCCATGAATTCATTAAAGCATTGTTGAGTTGACACTCAACTCAACAATGAGTCTGGTAGCGATTGGACGAGTTTTCCTATTGTTGTTAAAAATTCGTTCTTAGTGCGCATACGATACGCCATTTTCGACGATTTTGGAAAACATTCATTGGCTTATATTTCTATTAGGTAAATAAAGAGCAAGCAGTGAAACAAAATAACGCGTTTATAGTTCACAACCACACATTCATGTGTGCCATTCCATCCAAAGATAAAAACATTGATTTGAGAATTTTGTGTACTAAGAAGACACACAGCTCGACAAAGTTGATGCGCCACTTACATTATGAGTCTAGTAGAGTAGGAGACAATGATGTACCGATAGGTACTGATGAACAAAACATAATTTACACTGATAATTATTTAATTTATCTGAAGAAATCCATAAGAAAAACATTAACGCTTCAAAACGATTAGCGGGAACGTTGAGTGATGGACGAGAAGTATGATCCACGAGCTAAAAGCATCAAGCCCGATGATTGCCGAATGCCGTCGGCACAAAGATTCTGTGCCCCAACACCGCGGTTCGGCTCGAGCGCTGCTATGGCGAGAACGCAAGAGCGCATGCGTCAACTTCTAGAATGACGTCACGAGTGGGGCACGGTATTAGCTGTGCCCCTGGTTGCCTACCCAGCCAGGTGCCGCTAAGATTTCAAGCGGGCGACAGAATATACAGTAATTTCATTGATTTGGAGAGCGTATGGATGGGACTTTCAACATTTTACATTACAAATTGAACATTTAAATTGTTCAAATTGAACATTTAATTTGTTCTCAGAATAATTATTGGTTGTTATTTGCAGAATATTATAATAAATCATTGAGGAATTAAATCATATTTTTTTTTAGGTATAACCTGATATTTTAGGTAGGGCACGTGCCCCTGTGCCCCAATGCACCAGCCGCCACTGTATTTTATGTAATATGATCGAGAAAAATATTCAAAAATTAGGTGAAGAAACAAATTCAGCATTTGAGCAAAAGTAAGCTAGGTAAAAATTGTTACCTCGTAAAATAGATTGGGTCTGTTGAAAGGCGCCTTGATGACAAGACAGCCTTGAATGCCGAGCATTTTCTGCACGTCGATCAGGACTCTGGTCGTTGCCGTAGCTGTGACTCCGAGCATCGGAACGTCCGGGAACATGGCTTTCACAACACCTAAGTACTTGTAGTCTGCAATCCAATCAACAGATGAGATCCAGTCAACACAGACATTGTCTAGCCAGATACATCCTATCCATATCCTCTCCTGTTATTGGCACATTACGCAGATGATGCCCCCTTGCACGCAGTTAAAAGTGTCAATGCAATGTGGACTGTGATCGTAATATCCCAGATCTCCATATTCAATACCAGGCACACCATGGGCCAGTGTCTTTGCTAGGTACCTAATGTTATTGAATAAATCTTAGCAAAATATAACGTGTTGCTGCCAAGTTAAAATAAGTAATTCTTTCTAGTATGATTGTTAATTTGTTTCTTCCAACAAACTCTAATTTCAGACCCTTGACAGATGTTGAAAGAAATTACCTAAATAATGTTACTCGAGTAGGTATAGTTTACCTGGCCGGAAGTCATGTCCCCACTGTGAGCAACAATGTACCTCATCGATAGCAACAAGACTCAGATGTTTCTTTGCGTAACATTTCTGAAGGTTTGACATGAAACGTTTACTCTTAGCAAGCTTCTCGGGAGTGACATACAACAATTTCATGGAGGAATTTGGAGTCACCATTTCCTAAAACAATATTAAGATAATAGATATAATCATATAAGAATAGGATTTGGAATCACAAAAAGTAGGTAACAACATCTGCTAATACGTAATAAATCTCTAGAGTGACTTGACACCAAAATCCAAATGTATACCTACTAATATGTGTTAGCAGATATCTTTTTGTGAATCTAGGTCTACGGTACAATATCAAAAGTGTGAAATTAATCTCATACTATATAATTTGTAATATTGAGCTAAGATAATAACTAATAGTTAATTAACAGCATTCATTTTACCTTTTGGACACGATTTACCTCCTCCTTGCTTGAGCTGGCATTCAGAAGGGCTGCATCAACTTTCAGTAACTTTAGAGCCATTATTTGGTCTTCCATTAGTGCTACTAGCGGCGAAATTACCAGAGTCAATCCTACAAACAGGTTAATGTAACTTTAAGGATTAAGGAAACTTAAGTCGAGAGTCATCAGAATAATCATGATCCCTGAAAGAAGTAGAACACAAGAAAATAATCTATTCTACCTTCTTTGATGAGAGCTGGCAACTGATAGCATAAGCTTTTCCCCCCTCCTGTAGGCATTAAAAGAATTGCATCTTCGTTGGAGAGAACTGCATTGATAGTCGGAAGTTGACGCTCACGAAACTTGGGTATTTTGAAAACAGAGTTACGAACTGAAGTAACCTTTGAGGACCATGGGAAATCTGAAATGAAGATACAATGTCAATTAGTTGATTTTTAAATTAGAATATTTTATATGTTTTAGTAAGTCAAAGAAATGTAACACAGCTTAAAAACTACCAACTAATTCAATTTGGAAAAAAATTAAATTATAAAATTGATAAGAATTTCCTAACAACAAAGCTATCACTATTAAAAATTACTTGGTGTAGTAGGTACCTCGCACATTAACTATTTTCAAATTTCATATTGGATTGAGCTTTAACTAATAGACAACATCATAAACTATCAGAGCTCTCTGGCGGGAGAAATATCGGCGCGCATTGCCTATCGGGTACCTGGTTCAACCCAACCTGCAGTCTCTACGCGTAGTCTGTATACATCTCATATGATTAGGTATAAATTCAAGTCTGTACGACATTGAATAAATGAAAACTATTTGAACAACTTGTTCTTAGATGTAAACAAATCCAATAATTACGAATTAAATATAATATCGGGACATTTCCACGTCAATTAATGAGATAATGGTGAATTTCCTTTTGAATGACGCTCCTCAGCCAATGAGAGGCGAGCATTCTGCTCTGGAGCTGAAGACTGTAGGTTAGTCACGCCCCAAATACACCGCCATAATATGGTTTCCGCGCATGCGAAGTAGGTTTGTGATGTTGTCTAATACCACCGTCTATCTACTTGATGGAAGATCAACGACTCGATTGTTGAATACAGACCAATTGTGTACCTATTTTATGTGCTCAATAAATTACATTATTATTTAGTATGGCCCTACCGTTACGGTTCCAATCCCGATTAGCCAGTGATTCACTCTTCCGCAACAATGCAGCATCCTTTAATTTTCCTTTTCGCTGAAGAAGGAACTCTTTTCTATCATTGAGTTGTAATATTTTGTTCTCAATGTCTCTAAGTTCTAAATCAACAGCTGTCAACTCTTCATCATCTTCCACTGAAATAATAGATATTTTTAAAATCATAAATAAATTACAGTTCAGTAGCCTCTACGTCATTTTAAAACACTTTGGAAACAAAACAATAAGCACCAGATCAGGACTCCTCCTCTATTCTAAAATGTCTTCATAATCTCATATTATTGTATTGAACCCAGGTTTGAACCCGTGACCTCTCACTTGTCGGGCGAGGGCTCTACCAACTGAGCTATACTTTGCCAGCCGTGTAGTGCAGTACGTCCAAGTAACACAGTTCTATCTTATGGTCCAGGTAAGTCTGGCTGGACACCTATTTTCGAGATTGTTCAAGTGCTCGTAAAATCGAGCGTGATGTCAAAGTGACGTCCATACGAACGAAATAGCATTCAATCTGCCAGGTCAGTTTATTATTTTGTTTGGTCTGATGTCAGGTGGTTGTAGATCAGGTTGAAATTTGTCTCGAATGATCTCGAAAATAGGTCCCCAGGGTAGTAGTTCCGTTGGTAGAGATCTCGATCGGCAAGTCAGAGGTCCCGAGATCAAGCCCTAGTAAGGACAGATATTATACAGTAACACAGTTCTATCTTTGGTCAAGGTAAGTCTGGCTGGACACCTATTTTCGAGGTTGTTCAAGTGCTCGTAAAATCGAGCGTGGCGTCAAAGTGACGTCATTCCGAACGAAATAGCATTCAATCTGCTACATCAGTTTATTATTTGAAATATTGTGATTTGTGGATTGGAAGTACCTAGGTGGGTAAGTATAGGTAGTACCTACCTACCTACTACCCACTAAGAGTCTTGGGTAAAAACTTACAGTAAAACTTTGTAAAACATAACCTCATCAAAGTTTGTTTACAAGGAATTATCAATCAAAGATTAATTGCATGCTATCATTAATACATTCTTATATCTTACTTGAAACTGATATTGATACTCTAAAACTGTCACTCGCAGCGACACCACAATTTTAGTAATTCAATTTATTCACCAAATTAATAATTATTCACATACAAAGTTGTCACTTGACGTTTTGTTTCCCACACTCGAGTTCAAATTTACTGTGCGCTGCCAACATTACAAAAATGAAAGAAGAAAACCACCAGCTTACCAAGTAAAAACAGTACACACACAACATGAAGTTCTCGTCTTGACTTTTCTTTGTCAATAAAGCAAGAGTAAAATACTCATAGATGTCGAGTTTAAGGGTTCTGTCAAAATTATATAGAAGTTGGTGGAATCCAGGGTCCCCTGCCCCACCGTACACGCACATATGTCAAATAGGTGATCCAGTGTTAAGATATGAAACCTCAAAAGTTGATCCCAAAAATATTAACTCTGACGAATTTCAATTTGTAAGTAAGAATATAAAATTTCAAAACGAATTATTTGTGCAATTATTCGTAATACGTGTCTTGTCTAACAGGTAATACACACGTTGCTGCATGTCATGAAACGTTATGGGTGTGCTGGATTATCAGCCCCTCAGATTGGAGTTCCATTGCAAGTATTTGCGATGGAATTTCCAGAATCGAAACGGAAAGAATTCAGCGACGATACATACAAGCTTCAACAAATGTCCACAATACCATTGAAGGTGCGTCTAAACTTGGTCTAACCCAAGCTGCATGTACACTCAACTTTTTTACTCTATATTATCATATTTTCAATTTATTCTGATTTGTGTAATTTCTTACAGATTTTTATCAATCCCGAGCTTCAAGTAATTAACTATGATAAAATTCAATTCCATGAAGCATGTGAAAGCGTAAAAGGCTACTGTGCCGAAGTGTCTCGATATAAGGAAGTTCTCATCTCCGGTTAGTAGCAATCCTCCTAATAATCTTTTCTTTTGCCCCAATTCATTCAATTTTTACATTTATGTCCTTTTACAGGTTTAGATGTAGAGGGGAAGGAAGTCTCCTGGCAAACTTCAGGCTGGCCTGCAAGAATTATTCAACATGAAATGGATCACTTGCGGGGTAGATTATATACCGACGTTATGATTAAAAATACTTTGATGTGCTCTTGCTGGGAAAAAGTAAATCATTTATCAGGGCGAATACAAATCCCGTTTGTTCCCAAATAAGTAATTTTGTAAATTATATAGGTATTGGAGATTTAAAGCAAATATCAAATAATTTATACTGTCTGCAGAAGTATTTTTGTAGATTTTCCCTTCAATATTCCTCTCGCCTCCCTACACTGCATTAAATTTTGTACTGCCCACACTAATATTCTGGGCCTTATTGTTGTCAAAAGCTGTTGCTAAATAGTACAAGCAACTTAGGTATTACAATTTGAGTAGGTAGTGACAATTCACCAAAAAAATCTATGTCATCAATTTGTTGAAATATTGTTAGTTCTGTTCAGACTTCTTCAATTTCATTAATTAATAATTATACAATATCAATGTACCCAATTATTTGCAGACACATAATAATCCTGGATTAATTTATGCCAATCCAAAAAAAAGTGTAACGATCATCTACATTCATAATCAGCCTTGAGCGAGATATATTTAGTCTTGTTCCAATTATCCTGAACTTTGTTATTTCATTGGCATTTGCTGGGGGATCAAAATATTGAATGAAACATTATGGATTTTAAGTAACTAAACAACAAAGATTTCAAAGACTGATTAAATTTATTGACATTGTAATAGTATAAACAATAAATGAAGGACAAGCCTCAATTACAAGTCATTTAATCATTATCTTCCTCATCATCGTCGTCTTGGCTATTGATCTGGAAGTAGCGAAGTTCGTAGGAGTCTTTTCCATTTGCTACAACCCTCAACCAATCTCTAAGGTTATTCTTCTTCAAGTACTTTTTCGTAAGATATTTCAAATATCTCTTTGAGAAGGGAAGATCAGATGTAACTGTAAGCTTCATCTTGTTCCTCTCAAGGGTGACGACATTCCCGAAATTATTGGTCTTCCCATTAGTCTTGATACGCTCCTGAAGATACTTTTCGAAGTTGGCGACATCCATAATGTTATCTTCTACTGGATGAGTGCAGTCGACCGTGTATTTTAGTGTTACCTTCTTCTTCTTCAATCCCTTGCCTTTAATAAACGCCTTCTTCGAAGTGCCAGGCTTGGCTCCTGCAGCTCCCTTCTTGGTCAACTTGGCTGATGGAGGTTTCTTGACGACTGCGGCTTTCTTTGCAACAGCGGGCTTGGCGGCACCGGCGGCAGGCTTCTTGGCCGCTGCAGGTGCGGTCGCAGGCTTAGCTGCCGCTGGAGCAGCCGGCTTGGCTGCGGCGGGTGCAGCAGGCTTGGCCGCAGCTGCCTTGGGAGCGGCAGCCTTCGCAGGCGCAGGCTTCTTTGCAGGTGGGCCAGCAGCTTTCGTGGGTGCCGCGGTCTTGCCCGGAGCTGCAGCTTTAGGTGCGGCAGCGGCCTTGGGAGCAGCCGCAGCCTTAGGTGCAGCGGCCGCCTTGGGAGCAGCCGCAGCCTTAGGTGCTGCTGCCTTAGCAGGCGCTGCTGCCTTCGGAGCGGCAGCTGCAGCAGCCTTAGCGGGTGCTGGTTTCTTTGCTGCAGGAGCCGCTGGGGCAGATGCTGGTGCCTTGGTAGCGGCGGCAGGGGCTGCCTTCTTCGCTGCTGCAGGGGCCGCTGGTTTCTTAGCTGAAGCTGTTGCCGGCTTCTTCTCGGCTGCCGCTGCCGGCTTCTTTGCAGGAGGCATGATGTTGCTGAAAAAAAAAATCAATGTAAGATTTTGCCACAGGCAGAGAGAGGCTCCGGTGGTTTGGCCACATGAAGAGGATGGGCGACAGCCCTAATGTTGGTGTGAACACCCAACCCCTGACCCATTGAGATGAAACCAGAGGATGGAATATTATTATTATTATCTCCGTGGAGTCCTGTGATTTCTGGAAGTGAGTAATTGAAGGGAAGAGACAAACAAATGCCTGTTGTCTCGTTTTACAGGTACAGGCAACAAGTGTTGTTATTAAAATACCCTGTTAGAAATACGGCTGGAGTAGATCATGATGATCAAAGAAATATTTTAAGGGTAGGCTATACAAGCGCTATTTATTATAGCAAGTGCCAGAGCTAGGTAGGTAGTACTACCTAGTACATGGTAATCTCATGAGCACCACCCTTTTCATGCACTCTCTGAGAAGGGAAAAGAGAGTGCATGAAGAAGGTGGTGCTCATGAGACTCAAACCAAGGACTCTTTGACAGTAGGTCCCACAGAAAAAGGTAAGCTGTACGCATTTACCCAGTTGAGCTGGGCAAAGTTCGAGTTATAATGGGTGGTGAAAAGTCCATTATAACAAGGTTTTGCTGTACGATAGGGAATAATTATTAGAAGTCAGAAAACCAACACTTGTCAGCCTAACCACAACATGGTGGGGCCCTAGAACCCTACCACGACCATGCAATCTTGGTTGAAAGTAGGCGGTCAGAAAGAATCTAGAGTTATGGGGAGTATTCACCATATGCATAATACTATGTCTTGACTTCCTATTTATTACAATTTCATTTTCCACATACCTTTTGACTAATAATCTCAAATATTGATGGCAATGTTGAAGTAAAACACGTTTCTTGTTGGCGACTTCAACCACGGTCTTCTAAAGACCGGAAATGACAGAATTCAAGGTGCATGCCGGTTGTAAAACGGAAACTGCTGTTTACCAACTGTTGCACACCAAAAAATCAGCAGTCAACAATTCAGTGATTCAGTGCATTCGGTGGTAAACATTCCTAAATATTTTCCAGCTTTTCTACAAATTATTGAATAAACATCTTCACAATGTCAAAAGGTAATTATGTACTAAAATATCGTAAAATTATGTACTGTTAAAAACACCCTCTTGGTCCAGAAGTTGATACAAACTTAATTTACAATGATTGCTTGCTTATATGTTGAGGTTATGTACCTAGTCTACCTAGTATGTAGGAGGGGTGTGACTACGATCCCGACAGCCGGGACTTTCAGGTTAAAAAAATAGTCCCGACCGTAGGTTTTACTGGGCAGCCTAAGGAATAAAACTCTCTATGGGTAGACAAATTCGAACTGGGCAACTTAAAAAAAATAACTCTATGGTTAGGCAGAATTAAAACTTGTGAAAATTACAAATAAAAAAAAATGTGCTCCCGGCCGGATTCGAACCGACGACCTCTTGCACCGTGGTCCAGCACGCTATCCATAGCGCCATCTGGACGGTCATACTGAAAGCCGTTCTTAACCAGTATATAAATAAACAAGGCCAGTCGGGACTATTTTTTTTAACCTGAAAATCCCGGCTGTCGGGATTTTAGTCACTACCATGTAGGAGCTAAAAATTACTGTCGGCTATGATTTTAATTCTATCACTATTCACTTCTTAGTTTTCTTGCGGTAGGTAGTAGTTTTCTTCGAGGGAAAATATAATCTGTTCTGATTAGCATCGATTAAAGCCTTTTGATGGGCCTTAAATATTTTGTGAGTGTTTCACTACTAGGACCTACCTAGGTACCTATGCCTTTAACTGTCTCTACTCTGCTGACGATTATCCATCTCCTACCTACCTACCTACTACTCTAACATTCACATTAGTCTACCATAATTCTAGGGAAACCTCTTAGGACCGATATGCATTTCGTTTGAATGTTATCGGGTTATAACGTTATTACATTAACATTAGGTATGTTTGTAATATCATTATTAAGTGACTGTGGTGGGTTTTAAATTGTTTAAGGTGATACAAGATCAAAGACAAACTTAGGGCTATCACTTGGACATTTTTAAAATTAAATTTCATACGGCACCCAGCGTGAAAATATTACAAATGTACCAAGTGACCACTCTAAGTTTGTCTTTTATCTAATCATGATTAAAATTTTAAATCATTTCGTCAACCATTTTGTCTCCAATCGTATCCAAAAAAGTGTCTGCAACAAGCGGCAAAATCGCTCACGCTTTTTCCACATTTAAGAAGGAAGGGTCATGAACTTCTCTTGGACTTCAAAATTACCTACTAGGTACCTATTTGGAGACCTGGCTTGAATTCCTGGACCAACAACTCAAGAGGCCAAAGCTTAGCTCAAGGTCCCTTCTAATTGTCTCCTTCACAACATCCTCCCATTTCTTTTCTCTGAAAACTCGATCATTTACAGACAGGAAATTACCTAGCCATCGAATCGCTGTAAACAGTAACACCAATAGAATCCACATTGTAGGTCTAGTACATGATAATATGGAATAAAAGGCATGCAAGGTTGATAGTGGAAATTTACTTTTCCATACTTGGCCAGCTTTAAAAAAAATGTGAGTTTAGATTCTTGTCAGCAACAAAGTTTTCTCTAGTGTTTCAATTTATTTTTTGTATTTTTAAATCATGGAGTTTAAATAATTGTGCAGCTAAAGCCTAGATTACATGTTTCATCAGAAAAACGATCATTGGATGCAGACGAAGATATTCTACGTGGTAATGAAAATGGAGCAGATTTCTCCATCCCAGTTACTCGGCGGGGCTTTCTTACTTCATTGGTCACTGGAAAGCCTATGGAAATACCAGAGAAGGACATTGTAAGCCATCATCATTTTCTCCACTAACTGCCCCTCTGATGTGGGTGGAGTAGTTTCATGAAATTTTACACCAGAAGTAGTAGGTACCTACTTTGTAAAGATCAACACAAATAATGAGGAATGAATAATGATAAAAATGACAGACAGAATTTGGTTCCTACCTAAAGTCGCCAGCACCCAATCTGTGGATTGAGTTTTTTTTGAAAAAACAGTATTTTGCGAACCCCTTTGAGCTCAACTCAAGAGACGACTTGGCGTAACAATGTACTTACATCATGCGCACGCACGGGCGGATTCAAGGAGGGGCGGAAGGGGTGATCGCCCCCCATGATGACAAGAGGCTAGATCCACCCCTTAAAAAAAACACGCAGGTAAAGTAGGTTGACGGGAAAATGACATGACCCTTTTTCAATCCACAGATCCGGTGCTGGGGACTTTAATAATTTATCACTCAAAATGTGTAAAATTTTCATTCATCAACTGTTACATGATATATTCTGGTGAGGAAAATGGCATATGACATTTCAGAATTATGAAGTCATATCTGTACTTACAGTTTGTTTTTCCTATGTTTGAACTCTCAACAGAATGCACTGATTGTCAGTTTTTCTGCTAGGCTGAGAAAGATTTCATTGGAAGGTGAGTGCGCAATGAAGTCTTTCTTGGCCTAGAGAACAACTGACAGTGCTCCGTCTGTTGCGAGTTCAGACGTACGCTGAACGCGGTATCAGACTGACGTTCAGGCTATGTAGCTACCCATCACCCAACCATGGTGTAGAATACTGTTGTTTTGACCCAAAGATATTGATTCATTTAAAATCCCTGTTCATATAGGTATTAGGTACCACAACAAAAATACCTAGTTAGTAGGTAGGTACACTACACTCTTTGAGTTCTGCACTATTCTTAAATCTAATTTACACACAATGCCCCTATTATTTAGACTAGAAACTAACTTAACTACGTGTGCTTTCTTCTAGCTTGGCCGCTGTCGATTTGTATCGGAATTTGAAAAGTTAAACAGAATTGGAGAAGGCACCTACGGCATTGTATGTAAGTATGACTATTCTGAGATCATATACCTACTTATTATTTAATAATAACAATGTTGGGAATCATTTTGTATTTTATTTATAATTGAGGAGTTCAAAAGAGGAATTCAAAATACGTATGAATTTATATTTTGATCTCTTTTGATCTTTTTATATCCTCAGTTTATAATGTTGTAGAGCACGCACATAATTCATTTAGTATTCAATACTCCCTAGGTAGGTAATACAAAGTACAAGGTACTATGTACCTAATCTTTGTACTATTAATCTTTCAGATCGAGCAAAGGACACAAAAACCGATAAGGTTGTTGCTTTGAAAAAAGTCCGGATGGAGAAAGAGAAAGATGGCGTCCCGATTAGTGGACTGCGGGAGATTTCTGTCTTGCTCTCGTGTCGTCATGAAAACATTGTGCATCTTAAAGAAGTTGTTGTTGGTCGTAGCTTGGAAAGGTGAGATTTTAAATTGTACTATCACTTTATGGACTATATCACAAGACTCTATGTTACGTCCAGCAACTTGGTAGCTCAATATCAAGTATACAAACACACACTGTTTTTCATCATTTACTGCGTCTTATACACGCATGCTAAGTGTTTTCTTAAAATAGACTGACTTCTCAGTCTATGGGAAGTTGGGGGCGTCTTATACACGAGTTAATATGGTACTATTCCAGGTTCGATTCTTGCCTCCACCCTTCATGATTGATGTTTCCTCGTGGAAGGCTACATACTTTTGGCCTACAACCATTTTCTTCCCATGACCAATATTACATAGTCGTAGAGACGTGAATCGAGTATGAAGCAGCATTAAAATAATCTTAATGTCTTATATTTGCAGCATTTTCTTGGTAATGGAGTACTGCGAACAAGACCTGGCCAGTTTGTTGGACAACATGCAAGCACCGTTCACCGAGTCTCAAGTCAAATGTATCATGTTGCAAGTGTTGCGAGGTTTGCGCTACCTGCATCAGAACTTCATTGTTCACCGTGATCTCAAGGTTTCCAACCTGCTCATGACTGACAAGGGATGTGTCAAGATAGGTATGTACAGAGAGAGACGGAAATATGTTCTCACTACTTGGCCCCCGTGGCTATTACCTACACTTGAATGAATTCCTAACATGTATTTTTTACCTTTGCGGGGAACAACAATAAGGTTGAAATATTCGTAGGACTTGGTACAAGTCCAGTTCTGTGACAATAAGTTGCTTCGTGTACATACAACTAGGACTAGGTATATGGACAAATGTAATGTGTGTACACTTTTGCTAACTTGGTTCTTACAATTCATTTTTTTCTGAGTGAAATAGTAGTCCAACAGTGTATTTCGGTATAAGATAACATACTATTGATTGTGATTCAGAAGATATGATACTTTTCGTATCTTCACTTCTCACTGTAAGAACTCTTTCCTGCAGCTGACTTTGGTTTGGCTCGTTGGTTCGGTAACCCGCTGGGCACGATGACGCCGCACGTGGTGACGCTGTGGTACAGATCGCCGGAGTTGCTGCTGCAGGCTCCGCTCCAGACGACGTCGGTGGACATGTGGGCGGCTGGCTGCATCCTCGGTGAACTCCTCGGCCACAGCCCGCTACTGCCAGGCCGCTCAGAGATTGGCCAGCTCGAGCTCATTGTTGATCTGTTAGGTAAGTGATCCACTTTCAGTATTGCATCCGATAAGCTTTTTTCTACTTTGTATTTAACTATTCATTGACATGGAACGGCCGAGTCAATAAACATCTTTTTAAACAGCAGCCTTCAAGCCTCAGAACTAGGGATGGAATGTAAAATCATAATAAATAACATGTAACAAATAATAAACGGTACCTCGAAAGAAATTGATTGTCCGATGAAGGTTTGATGGCATGATCCCATGAAGTACATGTGCTAATGCATTATCTAACTAGATAGTAGGTGAGATCTGATTTCATTGATAATAACAAGGATTGATTGTCAAGGAACCTGACCAGCAGCCAATCCGTTTAGTGCAAAGTACCGTTTTTAATTGGTTTGAGTGTACATACCTATAATTCCAAACATTATTTTTAGCTTGCTCTAACCGTTGATTACCTCTCTATATGGGATTCGTGACTTCTATTACAGCACTGAATGCGGAGGCCGCACTGCTTTACCAGATTCTGGCAATATAAAGACATACCTATTATTAATTTTGTTTAATGCCACAGTCTGTCTACATATTTATAATACGACAGCATCAAAAGCATATTGTTGTACTGTGTCAGGATTTCCTGCAATCTTGTCAAATGTACGACGATCTCAGCTGGACACATGAAGAATTTTACCTTGGTCTGTACGTAACAACGGGTCGGTATTCTTTGTCACTAGACATCGACGTCGGTCTCGCAAATCCCCTAGAGCGAAAGTCAATGCTCTAACTCATCACGTAGGTACATACTACTTTGGAAGTGCTATTTCCACTACAAAACTTTTATCGTTGTCTAGGTACACCATCTGATGCCATTTGGCCTGAGTTCTCCAACTTGCCGGCACTCCGTAGTTTCTCCTTGAAACATCAGCCGTACAACAATCTGAAGCAACGGTTCCCGTGGCTGTCGGCGGCAGGACTCCGCCTTCTCAACTTCCTCTTCATGTACGACCCAAAGAAGCGAGCCACTGCAGAAGAGTGTCTACAGAGCTCGTACTTCAAGGAGGCTCCATTACGTAAGTTTCACAATAACTAGGGATGAGATTTGACCAGCCAAATACTTTTAAAAAGTTTAATTTATATGCAATGTATTTCTTTATAATACAATTTTGTCTTTGTCTTCCTTCAAAATCGTATTTACCTGATGCTCTACTGTAGCCTTGGATAAAAATAATTAAAAACATACAATTACTGCAATACGCACTGATGGAATGAATGTTGGTCCTATTAAAATAACGCTTGAGGTAGAATCTATTTTGCTAAGGACCTAGAAAATCGTCCTTAGATCTAATGTTGATTAGGATGAAATGTCTAATATGGACATATTGCAGTGACTGTACATCTAAAGGTCCACAAATATTACGTTTATCTGCGTTCTATCTTATGGGGAAATGCGCAGTTATTGTGTCCACGGTTGTACATATACAATTTACGAAACTAAGTACTGGAGATATGCATCGTTAAAATGCCAATAAATAGGCAATCAATAGGTAAGTAATCATCTCATATTGATACTTTTGTCACCTTGCCATATGGCACTTAGGTACATATCAGACCAATCCACTATACTTAAACTGAAACTAGTACTTGGCAAACAACAAAAGGTCAATAATTTAATAATAGAACCACGTCTTAGTCCTTATTCACTTTTTATATTGCTAGGCTGATATACCTAAGTGCTTTTAAAGTAGCATTATTTTTTAAGAGCCTCTTGGAAACACTTCCTACAATACAGAAACAATTTTGATCTCTTGTCTTTTGTTCAAGGTCTCAGTCGTTTATTTTCATAATTTTTGAAAACTGATACAGATATTTTTCCTAACAGCATGTGATCCAAAGCTCATGCCGACTTTCCCACAACACCGTAATTTGAAGAAGGCGGATGCTGCTGCTCCTTTGGCTGCCAATCCTTCTCATGATGCAAGCAATCAATCAGGTGACATCGGCCTCCATCTTCCAGCCATCTCTGATTTAGTGAGTACATTTTTCTTTGAAATTGTGTACGCATGAGTAAATGGCCTAAATGTGTTTCTGCGTTGTTTCTGAATAAAATCCACAAGTTCCACTCCCATTTCTTAAACCCACTAATTGGGTAGGTAGGCTAGAGCATTCTTAATGAACACATTAGGTAGAAAGAAAATTAGCTGTTGATTAAAACGATAATGAAACTCATCGATTCCAAACTACCTATTGTTTTGGCTATTGTTGCTTCGCTCGCTCACTACCTATATTATCAGCAACTGCATTTAGAAACCTGTTGACAGCTCGGAGTATACCTAGATGTACAATCGTTTTATGGTGGTATGAATAGTGTTAAATGCTACTACACGAATAGCTTTTGTTACAAATCTATAAATTGTAGGGTTGAGCAAACATCATATTTTTTAACCGAACTAACTGTACCTCAAACCGAACCTTAAATATTTGACCGAACCGAACCTCTTGCCATTTTTACTTGCATTGGTTTTATCATTTATTACTTAAGCCTGAATTACACGATTCAAGTTTCGTTAAATTCAACCCTTTCAAGGGGGTTTAATTCAAGACTTGGGTCGTCTAAATGAAAACATTGAAGCATTTAACACGCGTCCAAGTCTTGAATTTAAGACATCTCTTCAGCCTTTTCAATTAGAACATGTCCTATTTTCCTTCAAGTCTTGAAATACTTCATCCAAAATTTCACCGCAACTTCAATCAACAACAAACATTAAATCGTCTAAATTCTCTTTCATGTTTCCTTGAAATCAAGGGTTGAATTCAACCCCTTCAAGGAAACTTGAACCGCACGTAATTCAGGCTTTAGGATTATGACACACAAAAATAACATCAAATGTCAGTTGTCAAGCGTGGGTGAAATAAGTGGTTAATTTGGGGGCGGACGCGTCCCCTCACTCTTTTTTCAGGGTGGCCGCCGTCCGCCCACTTTTTTTTCAAAGAAGTAAAAATTGGCTTAAAATTGTGTACAAATCGCATAGAAAGGCACCAAATTTGGTCCTGAACTTCAAACATTTCCCGGGGCTATGCGCCCCGGACTCGCATTATATTGGGGGCCCTCCCCCCAAATCCCCCATTGTTTTCTTAAGCAAATATATTTCTCCTGACATCGCCGAGCGTCCGCCCATTTATTATTTTAGAAATTAACCACTGGGAGAAATTCCACGGTCTTATGACCTCTTCATCACGTCTCAGACTGTTGTAATATAGTTTATATGGAACAAAACTACTGCAGATTGGATAGCCAGCTTAGCATAGTGGTTAGAGCACTGGGGGGTCATTCCTGTTTTTAGTCTCTTAAGTCAAGTATCGTATCGTAAATTTTGTTTACTCTAATGTTAACGTCCATAACAACGGTTGCTACTCTCTTAAAATGTAAGATAAGAGAGTGAAACTGCATACAGGAATCACACCCCTGGACCGTTAATTCAGAGATGAGGGTTCCAATCCCACAGTTGGCAAATATTTTCAATTTGCAGTTGGTATTTAACATCATCGCCCCATCTGAAGTCATCAGAAAAAATCAGATTTCAGATCTGTGTGTGTTCAAGTTGTAGAAGCCACTTCTTTTATTTTTCAATTTCTGTATTAGGTACCTACCTAATTCCCCGCAATCCATGCGAGGGCAGTTTCTACTTGTATTCTACTCGCTTCTGCTTCTGAACTAATAAGGAAGGACTAAATGGTGGTGGTCTACTTCTAGTGGTTTACTGTCACTCGCAATTTCGTTTAGGCACCCAATGTTGTAATTATTTTATGAGCAAATCATGTATCACATCAAATTTGATGCTGGTAAAAAATAATTTATTTACAATCTCCCCATATCAAGCACATTAAAATTTTGCATGGGCCGATATCCCTTCTTTGCTGTTTAGAGATAGAAATGTCGCCTTTGTGAAATATTTGTCTTTGCTTGACTTGGTAGTACTTATCGAGTCTTATTAAGGCCGATGCACATTTGACGCGGACGGATACAATGTTAAAGTCGTCGTCCGTCCGCGTCCGATTGGGAACAGCCAGAGTAAATATGTCATACCTAACATCGTCTCCGTTGTCCGTCCGCGTCGTCCGTCTGCGTCAATTGTGCATCGGCCTTAAGGGTTGCCAACTGTCCGAAATTTCTCCGGACACTCCGGAATTGGACAATATTGTTTGGATGTCGGAATTATACCTCATTCCGGACTGCATAATGTCCGGAATTGTTCAATTGTTACATGAAACTAACACTATAATTCAATAATCAATGAAACATAATATTTTTAATGATACATCATAGCTTTTGCAAAGTACGTTTTTTAGGTAGGGTTGGTAGACAGACACTTAGTTCACTTTTGCCCATTGAGACTGTAAATGTAATTTGTAATGCAATTAAAAGTGGTATGTTACAATTACATGTTTGTAATTATATGGGTTTCTTACACATTAAATGTTCCTAAATTCTAACGTGAGCAAAGTTATTACATATTTATCAATTTCAACTTCAAGGAAATAATATTATGAGAACAATCTAATTATTATAGAGTTAAATTTAATTCTTTTTGCTATAAATGTAAAGAAATTTTCAAAGCAACCAATATCAAATCGCCGAATATTGTAGTGTAGAACGCATGAAAATGACCCAAATACTCTTTCGAAATTCAAAATTTTACCGGGCCTCTGCGGCCCGGATCCGCATGGTGCTGGGGGGCCCTCCATTGTTTCCTGCGAGATCGTCTTTTCGTACGCATCCGTGCTTCCCCAAAATACCGTATTGTAAGGATATTTTATTCCAAGAGAATATTAGAACTACATTGTCCGGAATTCGACTCTTGTAAAGTTGGCAACCCTAAGTCTTATTGAACACGTCCAGTTGATTATGCAATAGGCATGGTACCCAGTGGTGAGTGAGTGGTGGTTAGACAAAAATATAGCATCGTACCACTATTGAAACTGATGCTAGAACGAAAGGCATGTGTTCCATATTCCTTGGTCAGAGAACAAATAGAATCGTTTTCTTTTGTAGCTGGGGTCCCTGGTGAAGAAACGACGTATGGAATAAGAAGTTTCTTATATCAGTGGTGATAACTGATGTCACTACACTACTATAAGATTGGTCCTGGCAGTGGCATACCTAGAGCTTAGTTACCTATAATTTGTGTGGCAAATCATATTGTCATTTTATTGTATGATTGTCTGTTTTACTATCAAGTCTGTGTTTTATTGTAAGTATGTATGATTTGATTTGATTAAGCAAAAGAGTGGGTACACAACAGTAAGTAGGTAGGTATGTAGATGCTGTTTACTTACTTCAATTTTCAATTTGTTTATTGCATTGTTTTTCAGAATTGAACTCGAGTCTAATTCACAATAATACCAAATCGGAATTTTTTTATGTTTAAGGTTGAATCACCTAGAAATTATTTTTTAAATGCATGCATGTTACATTGGTAGTGGGTCAACACAGATAAATTAATTCTGACTCTGTAGTCAGCCAAGATACACTTTCTCTTCTCTGTGTGTTTCCAACCAAAAATGTAACTTGTGTATTTACATTGTAAAGTCAAAATATTTAATCAACTTAATGTTACTTAATCCTCTGTTGCAATTGCAAGTCATCTATCGACAATGGGTTTCAATTGAATTGTGTAGGTAGGTACATTATTTTAATGAAATAATACCAACGTAAGTCTCGATTTTGAATGTTCTAGGGCCGTCAGTTGACTAGCATTGAATTCAATGTAGTACCACACTATTAAAATAACTAATAATATGATCGGCTTATCTAAACCAATTAAACCATGTAGGCAGTAAATCCATCAATGGTAAATAAAACCATCGTTATTTAAATTTGTGTTATGCACATACATAATATCATGGAATTAGTAATTATACCCAAACAATGTCTGTATATTTTTAAATAGGTAATTCATCAAAATTTCAAGTTTGAATGGAAAATTAATTGCACTTGTAATTTTTTTATTATGCTATGTAGGTACTCTCAACTTTTGCCAAAATACCTATTGTACATTTCTAATTACCTATTTGGTGGTATCACTTTTTTTAATACGTTCATCACTATGCTTAGGGAGAGGATTGATAAATTATACTCAGAGCCAGTTGTTTGTGGTGATAAAAAAAGCCAAAATTCATTTTCAACATTCTGAAAGTGGTGAATTGGTGGTGATAATTATGTTAATTTTCGCGATTGGTGGTGAAATGGGAAAAAAAATATGTTTGTAAGAATAAGTGTGAAATATGACGCGCGAGCGAGCGGCAATACTACCAACCACCCTCTCACTAGCGAGACTCGGTGGCACCCCTGTTCAAGGTCATGTAGATGCGTCATTCCATGCTCAGCAGCCAATCAGCTGGCAACCCCATACCTAGGCCATACACTCTTTGGCCTGCACTTACAGCTGGCTTACGAAGAAAACAGTGTGATTCTTTCTATTTCGTGGTACTTTAGACACAGATCGAGGAAATTTTCGTAAAATATATACTCGGAATCGGGAAATGTTGCAAAACACATAGGTTTGGGACGAAATCGCGTGAAATCGCGAGAATTCGTCAATATCGCGTCAAAACACAAAATTCGCAAAAATTCGCGAGAAAAAGATACATATATTTGGAATCAGGAGTGTATGAAACGTTAAGATATGACAGAAAATTCATGTTTCTAAACATTTCGCGTTTATCGTGGAAACCATAAACAACTGGCCCTGATTATACTATAGGTGCATACCTATTCTAGATTTATAGATCAATCCATTAAAACTTTCTTATTGTACAGTACACCTTAATTTAAATTAAACTAAGGGCATTTTCAGACCAAGAATTTTATTTTAAATGTTACTACTACATCCTTCTCAATCACATCATTAAAAAATACAAATGATGCAGAATCTACCTACACTACACTAAATCAGAGTAACATTCTTGCTGCCTGATGCACCTCTAATCCTAGATAGTATACATTGACAAAGTAGTAACAGAGCATTGACAAGTATAACCGTAGTTATAAATATTCTCTGTCGGGTGGTGTATCCTTGGCAAATTTGTCTCTAGATCGAGGAAACCACCTGTGTTTGGTGGTATACGTAATTTTCATAAGTTCTTGACGCACCATTTCTTCAGACTTCAGTCGAAAAACTCCAAACGCTTTCGTACGATCTTGAGCGAGCACGGAGTTGGTTTCTTCAGTTTGCTCTGGTAAAGGACGTGAGCATTCGTACGGAAATGATTGTTCAGGATGCCAGAAAACAATTGTCGATCCATCGTCTGTAAAGACTATACGTTCGGAAGTACTATTCCCTGCTTGCACATTCACAGGGGCACTGCAGCTCAATTTTCGATTTGCCCATTGATTTGACAGACTTGGCCGAGTTGCAATACATCTAAATCTAAGTAGTTTTAGTGCCATTGTAAACAAACAGTACTGCTAATATGGATTACTCTTACGCACTAAAGTAAATGTGCATTGATAACTGAAGAAACAAATAAATTGAAAGTGATTTAAATAAATTCTATAATATATCTTAGGTTATGTTTTGCTAATGAATGGTTGGTGGTGTGGTTGGCTGGTTGCTGCAGTAATTGGTGCGCATGCGCGACTTGCTTGACCACTAGCGCAAGTTTTTGCAGGTCCGCCAACACAACAAGTAGCCGCCAAAATACGAAATAGTAATAGTGTTACAACAATGACGTAGCTCTCAAGTATTATGCTTCACCTATTTCTTGAGTGTTATTTATTTATATTTATTTCTTCATTAATAATGCTATATTTCTATTTCGAATTCAAAATTAGACTTTGCATGCTAGAAAATTTATTATTATGTCTATGCCGAAGTAGATTTTGTACCTTAACACATTCTCATTTTATTTTGCAGGAGCCTTTAGTTTGCAATGTCCAACTTGTAGGAGATAGCATGCTGCTTCGCCTTAGCCGATACCTGAAAAGAATAAAAATGCCAGCACAATGTAGCTTTCAAAGTCAAAAAAGGCGGATTGAGGAACAAGGACGAAGATTGTCTCTTGGAAACCGCAATAATTCTATAGGCAATGTTTCCCTGAATGCCTCTACCGATAGTGATTTTTTGAACACGTCACTTCCAGAAACACCATCCCAAACAGGTATTTTTATCATTGTTGGTTGTTTGTTGGTAAAACCAAAATTAAACGAAACTACACGATCTTACTTTCCTTTTATCTTTTCCAGGCAGTTCGAATTGCGTGGTGCCTGTGAGTCTATGTGTTTCCGGACAAACGCTGCATCAACTTAATGAATTGTTGACAGGTCTTCGACAGAAAACACAGTCCAAGCTGTCGAAACAAGTAGTACTGATGTGTGGAACCAATGACCTTAAGGTTAGAGAACAAATAATCTGTTTGTGTAATACCTAATTAGAGATGCTGATTAGGGTTGCCAACTGTCCGGAATTTCTCCGGACACTCCGGAATTGGACAACATTGTCCGGATGTCGGAATTACCTCATTCCGGACAGCATAATGTCCGGAATTGTTCAATTGTTACATGAAACTAACGTTATAATTCAATAATCAATGATACATCACATCATAACTTTTGCAAAGTTAGTTTTGTAGGTAGGGTTGGTAGACAGACACCAACTTTAGTTCACTTTTGCCCATTAGTTTCAATTTTTACTGCATATTTATCAATTTCAACTCAAGGAAATAATGAGACCAATTAATTTTTATAAAGTTAAATTCCAGTCTTTTTGCTATAATTGTAAATAAATTTTCAAAGTTCCCAAATATCAAAATCGCCGAATATTGTAGTCCAGAACGCATGAAATTGACCCAAATACACTTTCGAAATTCAAAATTTTCCCGGGCCTGTGCGGCCCGGACCCGCATGATGATGGGGGGCCCTCACACCAGACCCCCCATTGATTTCCTGCGAGATCGTCTTTTCGTACGCATCCGTGTTTCCCCATAATACCGTATTGTGAGAATATTTTATTCCCAGAGAAATTTAGAACTACATTGTCCGGAATTCAATTCTTGTAAAGTTGGCAACCCTAATGCTGATGCTGATTAGCCAGAATCAAAGAATCCCGATTCTTTGAATCAAGTTGGGAATCGTCCCATCCCTAGAAATAATGAACATAATCCTGAAGGTGGCACAGTAAAAACACGGATCTTCCTATTATAGAGGCGAACTCACATCGATGTGATGGAAGGACAGATGACGACCATCGTCGAGCAGCTCAAGTCCTATGGATGTGAAGAAGTGATTGTGCTGACCTTGCCGCCAGCACCAGCGCTGTACACCGCATACGATTTCAACTTACTGTCGAGATTCAATGATTTCATTGAGCACAGACTGAGAGGTATAATAACGCAAGATTTCAGTATATTGGGTCGGAAATTTACGAAGTGTTGGTTTTTAAGCGAGCGTTACCATAGTGGTAAGAGGGGGGGGGGTAATATCTGTGGGGGACTCTTATGCCACTTGCTCTGTTAATTTTTTTCTGTTTGTTTATGTATTTGAAATGCCCAGGGCACACCATCCAACCAATCGATCTGAAATTTTGTACACATACTAAATGTCGTAAGAGCGATCTCATGTATAGTTTTTGAAGGGGATCGTGTGATTGGTTGAAAATTAAAAATGGAACCGTTTGACCAATCAACTTAAAACTTTGCATGGTCATTCATTAGTAGGGTTGCCAACCGTCACCATTTGGCGGGACAGTCCCTACTTTCAGACAAAAATCACGCTTCACACCTTGACATCAGGCGTGACAGAAAAATCACGTTTTTCCGGTAAACTTATGTTTTATGTAAAAAAAATTTAACATTTATGAGAAACAACTTGAAATTACTCAATTCAATATTAAAATGTCCACATTCAGTTTTAAACCGTTGGTACTACTGCCCCTAGTCCTGTCAGATGTAAAAGGCCACATTGACTACTTGTAGAACTTATGAGCATCAATTTTAAGCATCAAATTGGCGAAATATATAGTCCAAAACGCATAGAAATTGACCAAATTGATTTTTGAAATACAAATTTTTCCGGGCCTTGCGGCCCACATCCACGCTTTGCCCCCCCCCCCCCCCCTCCCCCCATTATAACAGTACTTCTTATCAGGTGTCACACTTTCGGATTTATTTGAAAAAAATTACAACCCTATTCATTAGGCCCGCCGACATTTTAGGTGTTTTTGAAAATTTTCAGATATCTCTCGAGAACTTTAAGCGTTATTATTTATTTATTTGTTGCAGGTATTGAAGTTATAAGTAATAATATAGTTCTTAACATATTACAGGCATTTTATGCATGTTTTAAAAAAATCAAATTTATTCAAAGAAGTTCCAACTTTGACGTATGTCATCATCCGGATTAAACAAACACATGCATGCATATGAATTTGCAAGCAAAACGAAAGCTTGCTTATCACTGCGTTTTACAGATCGTTTTTCTAGTAATTAGTATTGTCTTTAAATAATTAATTTTATAATTATCTAATCACACTTTTATTTTTAATTTTTTTTTTTTTTTTTTTTTAATAACCAAATAGGATGCTTTTCTCTGGTACTATCTGGTCTTAGACCCAGTGCTTGGACCCCGTTGTATGTTATGCTCACTTCAGCTTATTTTATGATACAAATTAATTAAGGGCTGTCCACATAAAGTAGTTTTGCGCTGAAGTCCGCTCATTATCGATTAAATAAATTGTTTTTCTTGTTATTTTCTTAGGTGTAAGGGCTGTAAACATTTGCAACTTATTCTTCCGAGAACACAATCAAGTTCGTTTGGATATGTTTGAGGAGTAAGTTTCTCTTATAGTTTTGTAGTGATCTTTGATTTTGAATAGTAATGATCAATTAATTACTTTATTTTTATAGTACCTATAATCATAAAATTTCTGCCATATCAGGTTCATTGGTCCCAGAATTCAACAGCGAAGAGATGGAATCCACTGGAACAACAGAGGAATGCAAATGGTGTATGAACACCTTTGCCACATTGGGATTTTCGGTGATAATGTGTGGTCCGAACAGTTAAAGGTAAATCGTAGTACCTTGTAATTTGTTCCCGTTTGTTGGAAACAAACAAGAAGTAATTGTTGAAGAACTAATAGAAGAAGAACTTGATTTTGAAGAATGAATATATAATTTATGTATATTTTATGTTTCATGAAAATCTTCAAATTATTAATTAACTTGAGTATATTTTAATATTTTGACTGCCTGTTTTATGTTGTAAGCTCTTTTATCTATGCAAGTACATTTTCGTGAAGACATTTTTTTTGTTTTTTAAATGTCAATTTTATTATAAATATTTTATGTAATTTGTGTGTACCTACGTAATACGTATACATATGAAGTGTCAATGCATTACTGATGAATAAATTTGCATTATCCGATTTTGTATCTTCCCGCATTTATTTCTTCATCCTGTTTGTATATTGGTAGTCCTGACAAGATCGATCGAGCTCTTTTCAAACTTTCGTTCGACGCGAACCTAGCGAAGATCAGTGCAGCTGCAGCGGGCGGTAGGCCTAATTCGATTTTCGGGTTTCTGGCAGCCCAAAGACTACAGAAATCTGAAGGTGTCTTTGTAATACTGTGATTTGAATAGTTATGTGAGATAAAGCAGATCAAAAAGTACGCGGCTAATATGCAGAGAAGTGGTCAGTATAATCTACTTATAGAATTTCAAGTGTTTCATAATTACTTATGTTCTAGACAAGGTATTAAATCGCCAATGTCCAGTGTTTTTCATGGCGCCAAATCTGACGTTTTGCAAACAATGAATTTCTACCTGTTCATACTTGCAGTCTTAAACAGACGCTTATAAAAAGAAATTGTCACACAATTCAGGTCGCCTGAATATCTCTTTTCTCTAAAAAGTTTCCTTCCATAATTAATTGCTATTTGATTTGGTTTGCTTCCACCTGGTAGGTAATACTTCGATACGAATTTGGTCAGGATGCAATCCCGCATTGAGAATGCAACCAGGTGCTAACTCAAGGTCGTTGATACTTGTACGTACCAGCAACCAGTTGCATTGTTACAATAAAATAGTTGTGTTTCTCATTATTACGCAGTTTTAATTAATATTCTAACAGTGATGTTGGCATGCCTCTTCATAGAATAGGTAGCAATCTCGGAAGCGCCGAGAGAATGTGCTTTGTTGACCTTTTTAAAATACCATGTCATGTAGGGCCCACAAATGTCAGAAAGAAAGCACCTGGTTGTAATGAATTTGACATTTTGATTCTCGGTTCTGCAGCCAAATAAAAATGATAATTCCTTGAAATCCAACCAAGTTTCTAAAGTAGAAGCGACACGACAGGCTTGGAAAGTTCATTGACAACAATGAGAGAGCTGTCTTGCCGTGCCGGCCGATATGGTCAAGTCAAGCTAGCGGCGAATGACTGACGAGACACACAACAACTCCTTGTTGGGAATGTGAAGACCAAACCAAACTGAACGTGGTACACTCCACCCCAACAACACCCGGCCATAAATCATAGTTAGACGATTGACGTCCCCCCCTCCCGCCCTATGACAGAATACATCATTGTTTTCTTCGCATAATACCAACAGATGTTCAGATTTAAATAAATTGAGTGGGCACAAACTAATTTGTAGCAATCTCGGGCGTAGACTTTCTCTGTGTTCGGCTTTGCGTTGTCCGCGACTGTTCGCTATTGTTTGTTTTTTTCCCACAGAGCAAGATTTCAAATCTCGCTGTAAGTCGTCGTAGAACTGCCGACAGGGACAGACAGATGTAGTTTATTGTCTGGACTGGACAAGATCATTGTTTGTGTAGTGATTATAGTGAGTGTCTATCGACCAGTCCGATGGTAGAAGTCAATTCAGAATATCTTAGTACCTACCTACGGGATTCCTCCTTTTGCAGATACCGACTAAAGGATTTTTATTTTATTCTTGATTTAGCAATCCATTCTATTTTATTGTGGTCACGAGACATGTTAAAAAATAGTTAAATGTCGTAACACCCCCACATTCGGATACATGAATTAAACCCTTTAATTTCGTACGTCGGCGCTTCCTGATTGTTTCAACTGGAGCTGTTGGTGTTGTTGGTCGTCCTACATGCCGGGTTGAGTTGTTGTTGTGTTGTCTCCGCTCTTCATTCTCATGCTTGCTGTCGCATGGAGCAGTTGACTTGCGAGTGTTCAAGAGTGTCAAGAAACTGTGTGTTAGAGCTGGGTGGGATATGTCAACCGATGGTAAGGGAGGCAATTACATTTACATTTTGTTTGTTTTCTAAGTAGTTTACGCCATATTTGGACAGACGACGTATTTCTTTTGCTTGCACCTACATCTTTCTATTGTTTTATTTTATACCGTCTGTTCGTTTCGCGGGCGATTAGCACTCGAGTACAGTCTTGTTGGCTTGTAAAACGGTTGCAAGTAGAAACAGTGGCAGCGCTACGGAAGGGGGGGGGGGGTCAACTGCCACCCAGAAAATACCTTGCCCCCCCCCCCCCCCTCCCCCCCCCCGGTAAAATACACGATACGATACGATTAATAATTTTTGCCTCCTCAGCTTTTTACCTTGCCCCTGTTCGGTTCTCGCAGCATTTTTTTTCTTGCGCCGCCCGCCACTGAGTAGTCAAAGTAGGTACACAAAATTGCTGGCTCATAAAAATTCTAATTGTTTTACGTCAGCAATCCAGCCTGCCAAGTTCAGAATTCTACTGGCTTAGCGTTGACAATTTAAACTCGACAGTTTTTATTAGCGTCCAATGACTTCGTTTTTTGTCTGTCCATGCACATTCCACACTATTGCTGTCATGATTTTTGCATGGCAGCTGACATTGTGGTAGAATTTATAGCCGAATGTCTGACGGCTTTTCAGAACATCTGGAACGAGGAGTGTGATTTTTAATGAGATTCATACACGGGTTGGCATCATTCATATCGCGGTTCGGCGGTTGATAGTTGACTTAATGCACCCTCCCACATTTCAATTAGCGGATGATTGGTCATGATTATGTAACACGATTTAAGTTTGCAAGACGAATACCTTGTGAATGAGTCATGTCTGGAGCGTAGGTATAATGTAATTTGTAATTATTAGACAAAACAATTGTAGTAAACGTTGAGTTGTAGGTATGTAAACCAGGCAAATAAACGCAGCGGAATTTATAAACAATGAGTAGCTGTGTAAGGCATGATGAGGGTGCACAACATTGTAAAAAAAGAGACCAATTGAATCGCTCGCTTCGCTCTGAAATCATTTTTAAAAACACCGGCGGGAAATCCCGCCCTCTTCCGTGACAAAAGTGCTCTGTGAGCAGGGTGCGTTTTATGCACCTTGCGGCAAACCCGCAAGGTATAGGCAGAGTATGTAGTTTTGGGGGTGCGCGTAGCTAGCTTCACCCCGCACCCGCAGTCTCAATCGATCTTCATAGAACCGAGTCTCGAACGGAGGACCGTGACCTCCAGTCACTGATATCTTTCCGATCAAGATAGCGAACTTCATCTTCTCAACCTCATTTGCCGGATTTCTCCTCGATCGAACCAGATCACTGTTTATTGACGGTATTATGACAGCGGAGGAATGAGTAACGCCATCTGCTGCTTCTGTGAGTAACTATATCTACTCTGTTGACTATCGTGTTGCGAATCAAAACATTGGATCAACACGAAAGCGCGTGCTTTCATTTGATTTCTTTGTGTACTGTGTGGGCGTTGAGTTGTGAATATATAGCCATTTTTTTAAATCAAAACGCAATACTTCTCCATTTATGTGGAAAATCAATACGTGGACAACGAAAACAATGTTCCCATGGTTTCACTACCGAGTTAGAGCGCAAATTACGTCATTTCAAGCTACAAGTACACATGATGAGAGGCCTCAAGCAATTCTACATGATTAAATTACTCTAGGTGTACGTGTCTGCTAGTAATATATCACTATCACTTTTTATTTAATTTACTGAGAACTAGAGAATAATTAAATTATACACGCCCTCTCTTCCTGTCCTCTATATCACTTGTAGGTAATTGAAGTGCGGGATGGCCTTGACATTGTCAATCTGCACGAATAGGATCAAGAGGTCAACACCACAGAGAGGCGACACACGAGGATCTTGTTGATTGCAAATGAATCAAACACACTTGACACTGAAGCCTGTAATGAATGTAATGTCCTGATTGTTCTTTACTAACGTGTTTCTCTTTCTTATCTTGTTTCCGGTAACGTGTGGCTACATCCGATGTTGATATGACATTCTCTTGTGGTGGCCACTAAATCTCTGCAGCAGCAGTAAGTATTTCTACACTTATATTCTTACTCACCGCCGCCTCACTGTGAAGTGCAGAGCAATCGGTTCTCACCACTTGAGTGAGGCGACAGTGTCATCTTCTTATCAGTCAAGGTTTAGTTTATCACTTGTATGCGCTCTCTTTGCAACCTGTTACTTGTGTCGATGATGCCGTAGTTAGTTTTATTCTGTGAATCGTGTTAGTGCTTGTAGAGTAGACAATTTGTTATAAATAAGCGATTGGTCATCAATTACGGGAAATTCGCACGATATTAGTCATTTTCGTGGATTGTCCGATCGTTTATCAGTACTAGTGTGAGAGTCGTTGGGAATTTAGTTGTCGAGGGAAGGTGTGGTCGTAACATGCCGGTGGGACGCGTACCGCCGCCGACAAAACACGTCGTGCGTCGCAAGGCGTCGACGAGCTCGACGTCGTCCACCTTGTCTCTGGCGTCGGTGGCGTCGGTTGATGAACAGGCGCAGGTAATGAGTGATATACATCGGACTGCTCGGAAAAGTTCAGCTTTCCTACATTGGCTTGCGGATTTAGTTGCCCTTTCAAGTCCACGCTTTTATATTATCTTGGATATCAATAACAAGTTGGAGTTTTGCTAACATAGATCACCTTTCTACATGTAAAGATTAAGCAGAGTCTTCTGAAATAAATCATCATGACCTTCCTTTGTATTATTCATAACTTCAGGTAAAATGCGGGAGTAATAGGCGGTTGACGATATTGTCAATAAGTCAATTTATCTTATTATTGATGTCCTAGGGCATAAAAGTACTACTGTCTAGGGTAAATCAAAGATTAATCGACCTTTATGGTATAATGATATATCATCCTAATCCAATAACTATTTGCTTACTGTGTAATTAGTCTTGCTTACTGTGTCAGTTGTTTCATAATGATAATTTCGCTAGCTCAAACTTTTTTTTACTAAGCAGGAAGTAAACCGCTAACAGATGTTGCATATATCTTTTAAGTTTGAAACGCTTTAAATACTAACTAATTATTCTCGTCAGCTCTTAGTTGGACTGTTATCTTCTGTTGTCACAATATCTCTCATAAAGCCTAAAGTCGTGTCCCGAGTCATTAGTCGCTTATCCATCCATCATTACTTGCGTTCTTTACTCCAAAAGAGTGTATTTTTTATGATGTTGTGTGGAACTCCCCAAGGGTTTTGTCAATTTAGACAAGTGTTTTTGTGTGTCCGTGACGTAGTTGTTTCTTGTTGATGTTTTGGGAAATGAATCTGCGGGGGCGGGTGAACGAATAGAGGTCAGAGATGGGAACGCATTCGACTTGTTTTCTACCCGCATTCACTTTGATTTCAGTCGTTTAATTCTTGTTAGCGTGATTCGGCTCCATACAAAGTTGAAAACAATACGCATATAGGAATATTACGTAATAACATTTTTTTATATCGAAACATAATTTACTTCCCGTCCCATGTTGCCCTTCAGCCCTTTCTTAAAACTGCCCCTCCCGTTCCCAACCCCTGTCCGTCTTGAACGTCGGAATGATAATCCAGACATAAATTGTAAATATAAATCAATCGTTAGTACAATAATGAGTTGAATGAGTAATCAGAGTAATGAGGCGGGTGCCAAACAGGAAGCACTGATAATGCTGTAATTATGCCGAACATAACTGAAAAATCTGTGCAATCGCACGTACCCCTCCCTGCCCTCCCTCCGCCGCCATGACTGCGTAATGGTGTGTGAATTACGTGGTAGATGGCGGCAGAGGTCGAAGTATAGATCTGGCCAGCACATGCTCGCACGCCGAGCCCTGACAGCCGACAGAGCGAGCGAGTGACTGCGTCTGCTGGCGAAGCGGGGGGAGAGAGAGAACATGGTACGACGCCACTTGCCAGATGTGTACTGTGTTTCGCGCCGTTCGCACGTTTGTTTAGACGCAGCCGGTGAAAGAAACGCGATTTGTTAGATAAACTCTGCGTTTCCGATATCGATTAACTCTCGAGTACATTTGCCGACAGCTAAAAGCCATCGGGATCGTTTAGTGGTGGTGTTTCGAGACCGCGAAGTGTCAAAATCGAGTTTCGAAGTAGGCGTGGTCTATTCGAAGAAAGTTTCCAGTGAATCATTGTGCACATGTCGCTGTGTCCAAGTGGATGAGTGTGTGATGAGTGGACTTGGACCTGCGATGAACCCCACGTCCACGAACGGCGCCGGCAACGGCAGTGTCACATCCGCCCGCAACGGTACACCCACCTCCATGGCCACCCCCGGCTCGTACATGTACACCAGCAGTTCGTCGCTGCTGCGTGGTGAGAAGCAACTGCCACGGGCCGTGCCGCCCCCGACATTGCCCAAGTACACCTCCAACACGAGTTCGTCGTTCCGTCTGGCGAGTCTAGACAGGCTGGCGCACAGGCACAGACAGTTCGGACAAGATTCACCGGTTGCCGCGGGGGTTGGGGTCAACAGCGCCGTGCAGAACGGCGGTTCGGGGGCTGACCACGGCAACACAAGTCCACAGATCTCCGGCCCTGGGGTGAGTTTGCTCTCGATCCTCCCCCCCCCCCCCCCCCCACCCTCGCTTGACCTTCCCCTTACATTACTTCCCGTATCGCCGGGGTGCCGGTACGTGACCCCGGCAGGTCAATACCAATCTCGTCAATGCGTGCACAGAAAGATGTGACAGATATGATCGAGTATCTCGGACTTTTATTACTTTTAATATCGTGATGGATACCAGTGTCGCATTCTCACAAGCGATCGGGTCAAGTTATCATTTGGAAAGTCATTGACAATAGCAATAGGTATTGCGGACCGAGTGAAGCGACAAACAAACTGACCCTCAGAGAGATCGAATTGTGGTCTAGACGGCGTCATGCAACTTCTTAATATGCTGTCATCGATTCCTTGTTTATCCTCGCACGCAACATGTCAATGTCCTGCTTCAGCTGTTAACTCTATTATTGATGATTGATCAGGTGTAAGACTTTGAGTTGGAACAAAGAGTCAGCTGTGGCCGCCCACGAGGACGACGTCGGCCGAATCCGAATCGTCGGATTAGTCGATGTCCTGCTGAGATTTGATCCAAGTATTCTTGCTGCGTTCACTTGGCTCTGCCCGAGTGTGTGGGCTCACATCCTTGAGTTTGTCTAAAGAAACCCGACAAAAAAACCGGCGGTCATACTGGAGTCTCTGTTTGACTGTGAAGTCTTCGAGCAATGTTCTCCGTGCGACCTGCCTCAACCACAGCGTCTGTACCGATCGATACCGACTAGCGACTACTCTCGCACCCGAAACCTTTGTACACCCGCCCGTCGCCGATTATCTCGTTTGCATGATTGACTGGACAGCTTCATGCCCTGTCATCCTGCTACTGGTCGTGGCTGACGTCATTGACAAGAGAAGATTCATTGTCAGAGCAGTTTGCTGGATGCTAATTCGATGGCTATTCAAATTTATCACCCTTTTCAACCCATCGTTAGTAAAAGTCGTAGCAGTTTGACAGTTCCAAACCGTTACACTAGGTACTACCTACTAAATATGAATTCAGGGTTATTATTTATCAGTTTCTGGAACTCATGAGCTCGATTCCCTCAGTCGATAGGCAAATGCTGAGAAGGTTCCCTACTATAGGCCACGGCCGTCATCTTCTCACCGTTCATCAACATCTCCCTCAACATCCGTCGCTGTTAGTCTTGTTGCCAAACAATGCGACGTTAAACGGTTCTGATATAAAAAAAAATCTTGATTCTGACAGCAGATCACGTTTTGATTCTCTTCTGGCTATGAGTTTGTTTCGAGCATGATGATGTGAGTCAAGTCAAGGCCTCCTCTAAGAAGAAAGGCGGTGCGGTTTCAGTCCTCCTACCTGTTCAGTGGTTATATCTAGCCGATAGCTATGATGAGACCTATTATCAAATCATCGTGCACGAAGTCTCGTCATATTTCAAACTTGTTTGATTGAAAGGCTAACATAAGATGTAAGTCGAGTCGTCGACGACGATTTGTTCTGGAGCATATCGAAGTCGCGTATCGCATGAATCTCTTGCGCTCTGTTCGACGGAGTCTGACAACTTGAACCACAAATCGTCTCGCTCGGCCTCGACTTTGTTCTGGCTTGACCTTCTGATCGCTCTGCCCAGATAGTCTCAACTCAAGACTAATGTTTGCCTTCATTCATATGGCACGAGTTTGCGAAGCCCGTTCAACTGAACAGAGATCTTTGTGCACGCATTTGTTTGCTGGTTTGCTGTGGAGTTGTGTTTGTTTTTACTATTCTGGTCGTCTTTCGGATGTCCACCAACATCTGGAAAAATCTACAGTTTATAAATGTGAAGAAACTATTTCGAAATCGTTGTTGGAACTAGAGTCTGAACGTGTTCAGAGATTCGTCAGTTTAAAAATTGTTCCGAGATTCATTCTGCGTAGAAATATCAGTTTGGCTAACTGCAAAAAGTCACTAACTCACATTGCAATTCTGAGATAATGGTACATGCAAGCAACGTATACTTTAGCTCTGAACAAACATTATCTTGAACTGCGAAAACTGCGAATTTTAATGACTGCTACATCAATTTTAGTTAGTGACTTCTTGCAGTTAGCCCACGATATCTTCCACGACCGCAACTCTTTTAGACCAAGGTTTTAGACAATGTTCGTCGATTGTTTCTTGACCATGAACCGAGCATAGACCAGAAACCACCTTCTCGAGAGATATTCTGATTTCGTTCCACAGTTTTTTTTCCTCTAGGCTCGGCAAAGCAGCGGCACATATAAGGGCATGTGTAATGATCATTAAAATGTTTGTGCATAGTTTTACGTAGCGCTGGTCTTCTTGGAACGTAATTCTCGGATGGATCGTTCTCAGTGACCGAGACGTAATCTCTGAACCTCTCCACGACAACTTCAATCCGTTGATGGAACTCTTCCTGTTCATTCTCCGCTGATAAGAATTGTGTTGACACGATTTAGCAGCCGCGACTATGCAGAAGAATGACATATCATGAAAGTATTTTACGATTCACGCGTGCTAGTTGTCGACAAGTATTTCATTTGTAAGTAATTTTGCATCACGGTCTTAAGCCCCATTTACACGGTGCAATTTCTTGAACAACTTCTGTGTCACAGAAGTTCTGCACATGTGCAGATTCCCTTTATCATCTCAAAAGTGATACTGCGCACGAGCAGATAAACTGTGGCACAGAAGTTGTTCAAGAAATTGCACCGTGTAAATGGGGCTTTACAAACGCGATGTATCACAGAAGTGATTCATGAGTTTTGTTGCTTCTCTCGAAGTGTTCATTTTCACAATTGAATTGCCTTCATTACTTCACTTGCCTTGTTACAGAACTTTGAACTCATACTTCACCTCAATACAGATCAGTACACCTCTAGTTGACAAAAGTAAAACTTGGCGTTCGATCCAGATAGTGTTGTTCGCAGTTAAATTTAGTCGGAATTTAGGTTGAAGATTTGCACGAGGAGTCAATCGACTGTGAAATTTCATTCAAGGGTCTATTTGTCGACGCATGATGCTCATTACTCTAAGAAACATCCACATGTGAAGAGCCTCCCATCTGCTCTGTGGGCGAGGCGGATGAAGAGGGTGTGTGACGTATATGAACACGCCAGCCACATCCATGCGTCTGCTATTCACATGATCAGGTTTATCGGCGAGTCACCAGACCATGATCGCGATCCTCTTGTCGAGCTGGTCAGTCCGGTAGATTCATGTCTCGTCCAAGACCTTGATGAAGGAAGTGGAACGTCAAGAATTGATTTGTTCGTCGCTAACAATCTCGAACGTGAGTCATGCGGTGACCGCGTTGATAGTTTTCGACGTTTGTTCAATGTATTTGCCGAGGCGACGCCTTGCATATGTCCTCCAGGGAGTTGCAGTGATTTCTGTTTGAATTGTGATTTGATACGAACAGGTAGATTTGCCAACGTCATTGCAAATGACAGTTTAAGCCAGATTCATCTTTCAGCACATGTTGTTCTCTGCTATCTTATCTTATCAGGTCGCTTAAATATTTGGTTTGATGGACGGAAATATATTGGACTACGGGAACATCGGGTCACGTGCCTGGTCTTGAAATGTAACTGTCAAAAGATGAGAGACTAATGACGAGATTACTAAAATCTTTCGAAAAGTCATTTTCTTCTTTTACTTCCTATCGTAATTTTGACTAAGAATTTCATCTTTCATTTTTATGTTGTTCGGTCCCTTGCCGCTAGTGCAGTGCTTGTAGTGCAGTCCTGTAAAACTTTGTACTTGCTCTCCATTCATTCAATCAAATAAAATAATAGCATGCTGGGTACCTCTAAAAATACATCCACAGTCCACACATCCGCCCTGTCGGATTAGATTAAACTTCATACGAGTTCAGTTCCATTCAACTCGACTATTTTCATGTCATTCCGAAGTACGTGTAGAGTGAAGCAGCCAGTGTTACAACCCCTCTCGAGTAGGTATTTCGGTAACAAAATGTTTATATATTTAGGAGACGCTATTACCATCAACACGTTAGCGATCTTGGCGGCTTATAGAAGGGAAATGCCGAAATGGGCCGTAATGCATTCTCGAGCCATGAGGAAGGAAAGGACAGTCCGTTATTATGTAGACAGACCTCGCTCGTGTACTTGCTCATTATTCAAGACATAACTTCGCTGGTCGGTGCGTGTCGTCGTCTACTTCCAGATGCATATCTTGTGACTTGTATGAGAGTAGAAGTCGTTACTTCTGTTGACAGAAGCATCTGCCGTTGTTATTCTCGGGTAGTTTCAGAAATTACGTGCGATCGACTTTAGTGATTAAATGTATATATAATTACGTAATTAGAATCTTTACTGCAGTGCAGAGTACTGGGCTTATATTATAAATTAATGTTGCGTGTATTTTCAACCATTCGTGACTAATATAGTTGAGTATGACCTATTTTGTAGGATAATAGTAGGGATAGTGGAGAAAGTAGGATTGCCTTCGTGTTTCTTTTGCTTTGAATTTTATCCTGAATGTGATGACATCTAGCTCGATTGGTGCAATGACAATTTTATTATTAGCGTAATTTTATGTATGCTCTACAACGTTTTTTTTATGATTTGTTTTGGCATCGTACATCAAGTAGTCGTATTGTTTTGTGCAGCTGCAGAGTAAGCGGGAGCTTTTCTTTAAGAATGAGCTTCCGTCTTCCGGCGTCACTAGCGGTACGACGGCCGTGACCGCGCCGGCGTCCTCGAACAGTGTGACGGCGCCGTCGAGCGTGCCGACGCCGAGCGCCATCAAGGAGGCGATGGCGAAGAGGGCCGCCGAGAACCACGGGGGTGCGGGCGCGGGCGACGACAGCAACAAGGACAGATACAACAAGCTCGAGAGGGACAAGGTGCCCGAGAGAAAGACCAAGGAGCTGGACGGCTACGTCGGTTTCGCCAATCTGCCCAACCAGGTCTACCGCAAGGCGGTGAAGAAGGGCTTCGATTTCACGCTTATGGTAGTTGGTGAGTAGGAACAAGTATTTATGATGACATAAGAAACATGTTATGAGAGAGATGTTTTTAGTTAATGTGAGCACTTAGTTATTTGCTTCAAGCTAAAGGACAATTGCAATAAACAACACATAACTTTCTTATTACTTCTGTACAGGTTTCTGCTGCAAGTGAGTTTACTTTGCGGAATTAAATTATAATATAAAGTGTTCAGTTGCAATCAATCTGTAATCAGATCAATTATAAACCACAGCCAGTAAGTAAAGGAAATGGAAGTGAATGTCCCTGTTTTAAAATGTGTTTCGCAACGTATCTGAACTGTAGACACAGAGTCAGTTATGCAGCACTTGCTCGCACCTCTCTGCCTGAGCGCCTCCCCCAATCACAGGGGTGAAAGTGTTCGGGGAGGGGCGGTATTCTAATCTAAGAGTAGGGGGCCCGGTTTGCCGAATATATTTGGGGTTGGTTCGTGAGAGGGAGTGACTCACCCCTCCTAAAGTACACTCATCTCATCTTGTCTGTGGCCACCACACGAACGTGTTACATGATTTGCTTTTAGTCACTCACTCAGTCATTTACACCATCTATATGTCTTTCGTACAATAACTTCTCAGCAAGTGGCAACGAAATGAGTCTCGTATGTCCACACGATCTTTCTGCTTCATTTTTTTTTAATAGTAAATAAATATTGTTGACGTTCAAATTACTTTCTATTCTCAGAGAGCCAATAAATGTTGGTATGGACTGACAGATGTGAAGCGCATGTTTTGAAACGTCACACAATGGATACATTCCTCTATGGTGTTTTGTGTTGTGGTATATAGGGCGCCATAACTCACGACAGAATGACATTGACGTTAACGAGTATGCATTCTCATTAATATTTTGTATGCTCCTCGTTGTTCTCAACTTGACTTGACTACTAGTTCGAAAACAGGATTTAGCTGGAAGTTTATTTGACTTACACTCCATTCTTCTCCAGATCAGTATAATGTCGTGGAAACTTTGAACTTGGATTAAAGTAAAGTTCTTCCAATTTCCAAAAGAAAAACTAGTCAACATTACAGTTCAATTCAAGCGTGCACAAAAGATTCATTTCAAACCCTATTTTCGTAATTTTTCTCAAAATCTATTCAATTCATATTATTGAAACTGTTTAAGTTTATGCCCGCCTATTCCATTCAATAACGGAGCAGGATATCACTAAAAGTTTGTTTCCTCAGGGGAGTCCGGTCTGGGCAAGTCGACGCTGATCAACTCTATGTTCCTGGCCGACATCTACGCCCCCGAGTACCCGGGACCATCTCATCGCATCAAGAAGACCATCGCCGTGGAGACCAGCAAAGTGTTGCTGAAAGAGAACGGAGTCAATCTGACGCTGACAATCGTCGACACACCTGGCTTTGGCGACGCTGTGGACAACAGTAACTGGTGAGCCAACATCCAAAACAACACACCTTGGGTTACTTAGTTGTGGTTGTGTCATGAAAAAATTGCATTCTAATAAAAAAAATCACAATTCATGGGTAGTCAAAGTCTATACTTCCAGGAAAATTTGCATTAAAATATCTCCAAAATTGTTGTGTACTATGTGGCTTTCTTTGGGTGTTTTATGTTGCGAAACATAAATGCATGTTCGCATTCCTTGCCAGTGAAAATACCATCTGGGTATTACATATTTGCATCTGTGTGCAGTAAAATGCTTCAGACTGCAAGCTGCAACACAATCATCTGCCAACATAGTACACAGAGACAGTATTTTGCAACTTGGTGGTTCATTGATGAATTCAGATTCATCAAATTAAGTGGCATAATTAATGACAGCTGTACTTATGAGGACTGATCGTAAAATCATATGAACCATTCACTGCTTTCAACTACTAATTGTATGCAATTATTTCAGCTACTAATTTATGCAATTACTGCTACCAATTGCTTGCTATTAGTTGAAGTGGAGATTGTAGCAATTGATAATGTTGTTAATGATAATTGACTAATTAATTACGATGATTGATGAATATTAAACAGAAATGTTATAATCTTGCAGTAATTGGCATATTAAACACGTTACTGACCTTTGTTTTCTTCTGAGCTGCTCCTCTTTTCAATATCTTTTGCAGAAAAATGGTAAAGCAGTTCAATACTTGTTCAAATTTGTGTTTGTTTTACCAAGATTCAAGTGTATTTATTTGCATAGTAATTATTACACAATTACGGTGGCAAATATGTCATGATTAAATAATAATAAATTATAAATAAGAAAAATAAGATAAAATACATTAGATGCAAGACCATTAAGTATGGTACAAGTGCTGAAAGTGGAGGCTGGCAAACAGACTGAACTTACTCATAGTATTGTAGAATAAGATGTCGTACCTATACAAAACAATAAAAAAAAATCCAGATTTTTCTATGCCCACTTGTCAATGATATCAGTGTGATAACTCAATTTCTTGTCCTGCAGCTGGCAGCCAGTGATCGACAACATCGAGGCGAAGTACGAAGAGTTCCTGAATGCGGAGTCGCGCGTGAACCGCAAATCCGTCACGGACAGCCGCATTCACTGTTGCTTGTACTTCATTGCGCCGTCGGGCCACGGACTCAAGCCCCTCGACGTCGAGTTCATGCAGAGGCTGCACGACAAGGTCAACATCGTCCCCGTCCTCGCCAAGGCAGACACCATGACACCAGAGGAGTGCGCACACTTCAAGAAGCAGGTACGTACCCACACTCTGCTAACGTTCATTCTGGGATAAGGAATGAGAATATTTTTTTCTCTAATTTACTCCACAATATTCCACAATGACTAGGTTTACTACGTACATAGGTTTCTTCCAACCAACCTGTGTGTCTACCTAACTAAAATCTTAAATTGGAACATTTTAGACATGTCCTGTACTAGGTACTGAGTAGGTCTAGATAAAAGAAAAGTTAAGCATGAATTCTATATCTAAAATTGCTGGTCCAAGAAACGATATTTGACAAAATCTTTAACCTTGCCTCTATGCTAGATTTCAAAAAGGTAATGGTAAAATGGAAGATTTCTGTTGATTTGTTGCAGATCCTTAACGAGATTTCCCAACACAAGATCCAGATCTACGAGTTCCCCGACTCAGAAATCGAGGAAGAGACAAAACAACACAAAGCACTGAAAGATCGAGTTCCGTTCGCTGTCGTCGGTTCCAATACAGTCATCGAAGTTGACGGAAAGAAAGTCCGTGGGCGGAAATATCCATGGGGGATTGCGGAGGGTGAGACAATTATTGCTTACATTTAGTATCAATTAATTTTTATCAGGGTTGTTGTGTCTCGCAATTTAAAAGTAGCCAAAATAGCGGTAACTAAAACATAATTGTTACTAGAGAAATTTTCGTGTATGAGTTAAAAGAATGTGTTCGATTGAGTAAGTTCTTTAATGTTCAGAAGTAAAATTTGTTGTTAAAAAAGATTCTAGAGTGCGTTTGGCATTTCCCCAACAAGTCCAGCGCCTCGTCATGAGAACATCTTGTAATAACTGTTCCCATCTCATCATCAGTGGAGAACCTGGAGCACTGCGACTTCATCGCGCTGCGCAACATGTTGATCCGCACGCACCTGCAGGACCTGATCGACGTGACAAACAGCGTCCACTACGAGAACTTCCGCTGCCGGAAGCTGGCCGGTCTCGGCTCCGACGGCAAACCCTCGCGCATCTCCAACAAGTGAGTGATAGAGACAGGTTTGAGTCTGACTCCTGTTTGCTGTCTTTGCTAGCGAGCTTGAAACCCAGAGTTATACTGTACAATACAGCTAATTCAGTATAACATTACAATTTTAATTAAGTTCGAAGTATTGGTTTTAAATGAAGTACCGGGAATGCACTGGCCAGTCCCAATCCTGCACGCTGGACTTTTGTTTATTGTAACCTGCTTCAATTTACTGATTACGTATTTAGGTAAAATGGTTTTATTTCACTACAAATTCTTATGCGAATAATTTGTCTAAGATAATTACTTTAAAAATGAAAAGAATGTTTGCAGTAGCTGGGTGTATAGGTTGCCAGTTGGAGACATTTGCTCCTTGGCAATGTCTGGCTTTTGGCAGCCAGGAAGGAACTTTTTTCCTAACTGTATACCTGTTGGAATTACAAATCATTTTCTTTGTAATGGATGCAAAAATGGTTATTGGCAAATTGTCAGTGAATAGGAAAGCAATGGCTAATTCTTTGCCGTGTTTCTGTTAGCTTGTGCCCACAAGGAGTCATGAATAGTTTCATGACAGTTTGGTAAGTCTGTGGCACTAAACATTTAGGCAAAACTGTACAAATTTACTTGACTATTTAATGGTTTTAACGGCAAAATAGTACTTGCTTTATATTGCACTCAGCCCTAAACAAGTATTCATTATGGTACTAAATTACGACCAATACGCAGTGATGCTCAAAAGAGATCTCGTGACAAATGTTGTTCAACATTTGCAGGGGGTACTTTTTTGAACCCGTTGCATGGCTGTAATGTGTACTCTAAATCTGGCAGTTCAAATGACTGTATATAACATCTCTACTCTAAGTTATATCTGCTAAGATACCATTTTTGTGTACAATGTAAAATTCTTCTGCTAGAAAGTAACCAGTAGTTGAAATGCCTGGGTACCTAAATTGATAATATATGTATTATTTGATTTGAATTGAATGTAGACATGCTGTAGTCCATATCCAAGTGCACTGAACTTAACTTGCATAAAAGCAAGACCAAGTGCCTGCCTACTATCTAGTATCTAGAAACACTTTCTTTAAAATTAAGCTGATTTGCATTGGGTGGGGATCATTAGTTCTGATGTATGTAGTACAATTAGAAACGTAACGTCCAAATACATGCCGAACACCTAACTGTTTATGTACATTACAAACATACATACACACTTTTGTGAAACCCATAGAACTACACAGCACAGCTATCAAGAAAATTGATTAGTTTGTACATCCATGGTTTGTATTAGGGTCCATTCACTGTAAGAATAGCAACCTTGAAACATAAAGTTAAGCCTTTTATTTGATTGTCATCCAGCAATGTATTGGAAACAACTTACCTATTCACATTATAATTATCATTACAGATATTATACAGTCATTAAAATCGTATTCAAAATTGAGCTAAATATCTATGGCTTGACAGTAGATTTCAAGGTTGCCATTCTTATAGTGAATGGAGTTTACCGTATTTACTCGCATATAAGCCGCACCTGAATATAAGCCGCATCCCAGTTTTTGGAAATCTGTTTTTGAAAAACACTTTGTATGTGAAAATAAGCCGCAGATATAAACCGAAAATAACCAGGCTATACTTGTATCTATTATACACTTGAGTTGAGTGACAGGTCATTAGAGGACATTGACAAAGGTTGACAAGTGGTGGCTGAGGTTATCTGGAGATGAGGCAATCCCCAGAACCTGTCCTGAATCCCCCTGGCATGCAAAATCATAATGGGAAAAATCGTTTTTGCGCGCGAATATAAGCCGCAGTAGGATTTCAAGGTAGTAAATAATTGAATATACCCGCGGCTTATATGTGAGTAAATACGGTATGTAATGAATGTGATTAATTTCGTGACATCTGCACTGAACAAATGATACAGACACAATTCTATCACATTTCCTATCACTTACCTTACCCGTACCGTACTGAATTTGAAGCAAGCTGAATGCAGATTGTATTTGTTTTTAGTTGTACATGAATGATTATTTGTTGTCAGCAACCTATATTGCTCGAATCTTGCCCTTGGACATTCCTTGCACTCAGTCAAAAAAAGCAATATTTGTTGCACTATTAGCTATTAACACTGTTTTAGCTTACCAAGTCGGGGTAAACTGGTGAAACTGGTGCAAATTCCGATATTTTTTTTGGTGCAAACATCTAACTCCTAGATGTTACCTACATAGCCGAAGATAACAATTTCGAGACTTGGGATGTGCAGGGCTCTGCTTTCTTCAGCTGAAACGTACATTACAACACTGGCTAATAAATAATTGTGTTTGTTTTAGGAATCCACTTGCACAAATGGAAGAAGAGAAGCGAGACCACGAGGCTAAGATGAAGAAGATGGAGACAGAAATGGAGCAAGTGTTCGAGATGAAAGTCAAAGAGAAGAAACAGAAACTCAAGGATTCTGAAGCTGACGTAAGTACCTATTTAATGTTATGTTGGTGCATCAAAAGTCCTTTCTCATCTCAATTTTTTAAACTTGTCATGTAACTTTCTGAAAATTAATATGTGGACTGTCTTAACAGGGTTCCCAGGTGGCCTATAAAATCCCTAACCCTTGTTTTCATCACTTCGAAAAACACACTATAATTCCCACTTGTCTAGGTCTGATTCATAAAATGAACAATTTTGTGAAATTATACTAGTATAAAACTGCACTAGAAATAGTCCAAATGTATTTTTATTTTTTGATATTGCAAATTTTCCGGGCCTTTCTCTCTGTGTGGCCTGTTGGTTCGGTAACATTATAATTTGGTCTCAGCCGTTTGTCTAAACTGTTGGCCGGTAAATTTAAATCTCTCGGAATCGATAAAAGTATCATCCCTGTAGTGTAACAATGAAAAATTTGGTTTCTGTTTGTGATGCATTATTGACATTTATACATTGGCTCTCATTCAGTCATGAATAATATGAGATTCGCTTTAAATGCTTTAAACTGCTCTTGAACACTAAACTTTTTAAACTGATCAAATGTTATTCATTAATTTTTAGCAAAGTGGCCCATAATTTGTTAATTTTTGAGACCTCACTGTGAACCCCTTTTGCATGGTCAAGGACCATGCAAAATTTAATTGTGATATTTTGATATGAGGGTGTCACAGGAACATTCATCTGCGTAATGTAGGCTTTAGAGACTGTCACTGGTTACTAAGCCAACACTCAGTGACTCAACATACAATGCAGCACTGATGACTGGGGAGTAGTGATGGAAAATTCCCGACATTATGAATGTGAATTTTGCAAGGATTTTTATCAATTAACAGAATTTTTATGACAGAATATTTTTGTGAATAAGATGGTCCCATGAGGGGGCACATTTTATGACTAAAAAACAACATTTGAGTCTATAAAGATATCTCCAAAATGAAAACAAATGTAAGACTCAAGATTTTGGTGAATTTTCCCGTTCCCCCATCACTACTGACGAGTAATCTCTGATGTGTCGCCAACAGCTCCAGCGGCGCCACGAGCAGATGCGCAAGTCTCTGGAGCAGCAGATCAAGGAGCTGGAGGAGAAGAGAAGAGCGTACAACTCCGAGCGGCTGCAGTGGGAGCAGACCAACAACGTCACCCTCGAGGATCTCAGGCGGCGGAGCTTAGAAGCCAATTCCAAGGAGTGAGTGGAGTTCTTAGCTCTCAGACCAAACAGTTCCTAGATTCACTGGCTTTCTCTCATCTGTAACCTTCACTCATTTTAACACATTTTTTGATAGTAATTTTTAATTTGACTGCTTTATTTTAAAAGAGACGAGAATTTTTTAAAGAATTTTTACCTCTGTGATGCTATTTTGTGAGTACAATTTTGGTTTTTTGATGGTGTGATCTGGAACAGTTTTGTATTCTTCACAATTTTTTGTCTTTTGACAATCATATAACTGGAACCTACATGCATATGGGTTTTTTTGATACATATTCGTTTACATAATTTTCTGAAAAATGTTAAATTATCGTAGATATACTTGTGTTCTGGGCCTTTATTTAATATTAGCTTTGTCACAAACACCAGTCTTCTCTGCAAACAGTCACGTGAAAAGTGGTGGGGTGAATATGTTAGTTCTTATGGCTAAGCCTTCGAAAATAAAAAAAAAAAGTTTTTAGTCTGCGTGCACCATCCAGATTGGTTTTAGTGTCAATTAATATGATATTAAGTAACGGTTGAACTGTATTTTACTTATAGAATAGCTTAAGTGTAGTCAATAATGTCATATTCAGAGTTCAACTAGTGTTTGATACTCAAATTTTTGATTTAGAAGCGAGGATAATTCACCGGACTCGAATGATCCGTCGGAATCGACTGACTCTTCTTCTTCATCATCTTCTTCTTCATCAATATGAACTTCGCTAATGGACTTTGTTTTGATTAGTTGATGGAATTGCAATTCTAGTGCCTTCATAGAAAATGTGCATGTAAAAGTATGGTTAGAATACGAGAGAGGTAAAGAAACATTGCAATCATAGAATAAATGTACAGAGAGCCGATTTGCATTTTGCAGAAAAGGGTTTTCTTATCTGTCAAACGACTAACTCATGGTTTTATTTGATCAATGATTACGTTCAACTGCATTTCCCCAAAACACAAGTATGCTCTCTGTGAACTTGCCTTATTAAGTTATTGTGTAATTCATTAATCATTATACCTAGACCTAATCCTGCATAATTCTTTTAACTTATTAATTATTAACACTGAAAATAATTGTCTTTATAATTAATTATTATATGTACTTAAAATTGAACTTGAATCTAAAGTAGTTACCTATATACTATACATAGTTAACATTTGACACTAAGTATTTACAAATCCTCTTTGTTATTCTAGTTGCAAACTTGTTCAGTATGTAATTTTTACTATGTGACTTCACCATATTATTATCTTGTTTTATAATTATTGGTAATTTAACATTTCAAGTTATTGTGATCTCTGAATGCCTTATTTTGTAAGGGTACGAACCCAGAACATATCAGTAGGTATCTAATAACGCAATTTAATAATTTAGAAATATTGACGAAATAAATAATCTACCTCATACCTACAGAATTCTACCAGAACTACCTAGTTCATTTTTTTACCTTTTAATTTATCAATCTTCCTATGTTTTGTTAGGTTGGCAGGAATTCCCTTGGGACTAATACATCAAAATGTATATTAGCTGAATTTAAAAGGTCATCGCTGTCCGCTGCAAATGTCAGAAGAAATCAATGTCTTGTTTTGATAGGTGTGGAGCTGCAAGTGTCATGAAGCATGTGCTTTGAGCTCTGCCAATAGCATTCTAATTGGTTTTTGTGTTTCAGAATGGTGGATGGCAAGGAAAAAACAAAGAAAAAGAAGGGGTTGTTTTAGTTCTACACTCCAGCCAGCCAAATCATCTCTTCCTTTTCTTCGACGCTCTGTTCTGGATTCTTACGTTGGAGGAAACAGGATCGTGTTTTTACAAGTGGAAAACTGTGAAAAGTTAGTATCTTTTATTTCAATAAGACAAGTGGGTTGAGATGACAATGATGAGGTTTCAAAGCAAATGGTTTCAAATGAAATGTGTTCCCTTAATCTTCCTAAATTTAAAAAGTCACTTCCTCGACTCGATACATATTTTCATTTTAGTGTCCCGACAAATGCATACCTTTCCATACTTTGTGTAGATAGCGTAGATTATTAAGGTAGGCCTTGAAGTGACAATTTGAAATATTTGCTTTGCGAGTGCAAATGGAAGAAATCGAGTGTTGAAAATCTCTGAAGAAGACGGTCTTTGACAGTGTCATAAAACAATCTTCTTGAATTGTGTATGCAGTATATTTACTTGATTGCTAAACTCTCGCAGTAATGAGTAGTAAACGGAGTACCTATTGGACAATGGACATGTGCGAATTGGACAACGATTCTTGCTGTTACTACCAGATTTTGCAGCCTCGAAGAATAAGGAATACTTAGTCTCAAAAGTATTGTGCTCCACAAGTCGTTAATTTAGTAGGTAATTGCTATAATTAATTATAAAATATATAAAAGTGTGAACTTCACTGTTGAGGAAATGGCGTTTTAATCAATATTATAATTAGAAATGAAAACTATTTAAATCTTGACAAATTATATTACTAATAACATTTCCTTGTGTAAATTTGATTTTAACTATTCCCCATAGACTGATGTTTTGTCTCATTTTTCCATTGAATTAAATGGTGCTGTTCATACGTGTCAAACTTGAATATGCTTGCTGCTTTCAACTGTGGTTCAGTTAGAAGAGTACCTTGCTTCAATGATCTTTGATTGCACCTTGGCATCAAATTTTGTTATCAATTGTTGTAAATCCAAACCCGAAATGTCCATTTCTTCAATCCATTTCTCACAGAATGAATGTCACAATTCCAGATGTTGCATAAACTTACATTCCTGTGTGGAGTAAAGCAGTTGACACAATATAACGTCCTTGAATCACTCTTATTTGTATCAAACTCTTCTCAACATTATATTATACTTGTTGAGACTTATTCTTCTTGAAATAATTGATATTATTAAACTAGGTAAAACAAAATCTTCTGGTCTTTCCAATCCAGGCAATTGTGTTTATGTATTTGCGAAACGCCATAATTTGTTATAAAGCTTTTAATTATTTGAGTACCTACTCTTTTCGTTCCTCTATACAACTGCACATGGCTTGGTACAAATTTTTGTATTACTCTTTGACTAGTGGACGATGACCAAATTGAAAAGTATCCAGTTCAATTAATCTACTTATTACAATGTGAATTACATATTTCAATTTAACTGGTTATAATATTTAGGTACCTATGTATTCTAATTTACGTTGGAGTGTGCCATATATTAAAAGGCTAAACTAGGAACTCTTTCGATTTACTTCTATTAGTACCTACCTACGTACCTATTACCTACATATTTATTAACTGAATTTGCCATGTTTTTTTTCCCATAATGAGACATGAATAAACCAACGAATATATTTCCTACTCACAAGGGAACCAATCTGTTCCTTGTTTAATTATTTTATTTTTGTATTATATTTGCTTTTGCAGTGTCAATGTCATCATGTAATATTTAAATTAATAAACACCGATTATTTGTGCAGTCTGATTGGTTTGTAATTCAACTTATCCTAACTCCTGCCCAGTGATGATTCCACTTCCAGGCAAACCCAAGGGAATTTTCGTAAAAAGTGATTTTATACAAATAGCCCTTTCTAACAAGAAAATTCTATTCATGTGCGTCAGAAAAGTTTAACTCCAATCAAGAAATTAAAAAACTTCCCGGGGTTTTGCACCCTGGGGTGGGATTACATAAAATGAGAACTACCTTGTCACGGTGACAAGCTTCTCATCTCAAGGTTATTCACGGCCTTCTAGGGTCTTGTCACCGTGATAAGTAAGTTATCATTTGATGTGATCGCACCCCTGGACCAGCATTGAAATGGGGGGGGGGGGGCTGCACCCAGTAGTACCTACACATTGTTCTTTACGGAAATGTTTACCCGTTTTTAATTTTCAGATTATAAAAAAGCCTTATGCTAATTTTAATGTTTTGCATTTTTTTCCTGCAATGTATTTCTTTTATATTGTTGAATACCTGTTCGGTTATCAAATTAAATCTTCAAACCGTGATAATTATAATTTGTAACTTACGTAGGTAGATGTGAATGGGATTGAAATTACTTATCTGACGTGAAATGAACCCTGAAAAGGTACGCAAGCAGTGGTCAAATTGTGGGCCCGAATGTGGAATATAATTATGTGGCTAATTTTTACACCACCATTCCTTCAAAATAGTATCATAGACATTTTGTCAATTTCATCCACTGTAGACATGATTTCGAGATTAAAATAGACTTGAAATAGCATCAAAATCGCGTAGAACCGCACCAAATTCTGTTATAAAAATAAAATGCCGGGGCTGAGCGCTCCGGACCCGCATGGGCCCCTTCTCTATACGCAAGTGTTTTTCTTGGCCCCATACACCATCCCCCATGGACTGACTTCCAATTCAACCTCTGTGCGAATAATGCCTATACTTTTAAGTGATGGTGGGGTCTGTTTTGTGTGAAAATAGCCAAGGATCTTGACCTGTGCTCACTGCTCTTGAACAGGGGCGTAGGAACTTCATTTTGACAGGGGGGGTCAAAATTATAGGGGATCGATGGATGTCAGGAAAAGGTCACTCTACACTCACTGCTACAAGGGGTCTGGGGGACTCACCCCCCAGTTAGCCCCCTTTAAGCCCCCAGTAGGGCCTTTTTTAATTTTTTGATACAAAATAATCGAATTTTTAGCTATTCTTCTCAAAGAAATGTAAAATGTGTGATATGCAATATTCTGTGGGAACTTAAGAAAACTTGTTTTTATAGAATTCCCAATGGCCCCGCAGGGCATTTTTTTACAACTTGATCAAAAAGATTCGAATTCGACGCTTTTTTTAATCTTTTTTAAAGAAATGTATAATGTGTGTCCTATGCAATATTCTTGGGGATACAAGAGACAAAATACAATTTTGTTATTTGACAAAATCCTAAATGGCCCCGCAGGGAAATACTTGAATTCTAGTGAAAGAGAATCGATTATGAATTGATTTTGGAATCGACCTCTGAAAAAGGTTGCAAGAACAACAGCAATAAGCAATCAATAAGAAACATCTGTATGTGTTTTGGAATCTATTAGTTTAATGTGTAATTATTTAATTTGATTCATGAGGATGATCATGTTGGACAAATGAGTAATGAGTTGTCTCATTGGTTAATACCTCTGTTCAATTAGTTTTGCAAAACTTGAGAAAATTTTGAGAATTCAACCTCATAATGGAGCAAATCTGTGCATTCTGTGCAACACTTAATCAACATTTGTAAATATCTGGATGTGTTCAGGATCTTTAGCAGGGGGGGTCAGAGTCTCTAGCAGGGGGGGTAAGGATCTCTGGCAGGGGGGGTCAGGCTCCAGACAGGGGGGGTCCGTTCCCACCTTTCCCCCCCCTATTCCTACGCGCCTGCTCTTGAACTATCCCTGTAGTGCCTGATAACATTGGGATTAGAGCCTGTTGGTAGATGTAAGCTTTATTATCAGTATATCAGTTATGCATGCAGGTAACGTTACTCGACGACCCTCGGACGAAACGTTCCCTATGTTAATTTACCTGTAAAGAGAGTCCTAATTACCCCTAATAAAACTATTATTTCCCTAACACCATTGCAGTTAGATTACCTGCATGACTGGTGTAGCTGCATTGCTAGTAGCATTGACCTCCTGTATCTAGGCAACACAACTAACGCAGCTGTCCTGCAGTGTAGCATGGTGTAGGCACCTTTCACCTAGACGTTGGGCAGTAATACTGGTATCTTTTTTGAAGATTAAAAATACAAGATACATTTTACGCGCCTAGAATTTCAAAGAGAGCAGACAAGCACCAAATACACGTTGAATAGATTAATAGATCAAGAAAATATTAAGTAGGTAATTTGTTTCCTTTCAAAGAGATCAAATTTAAATTTAATTTAGAAAGTAAGTCCCTAAATTTTTAACTTTGGGATGATATATATGAGGAATTAAAAAGTATCTTTAAATGTATATTTTTTTAAGTATCTAAAGATACTATCTTGTATCTTGTATTTTATATACACCTCTAAATTGTATCTTGTATCTTGTATTTTAGATACCCATATTAAAAGTATCAGTATCTTGTATTTCAAATACATGAAAACAGAGTATTTTGCCCATATCTGCCTTTCACTTGCAGGGGAGTGTACAGCCAACCCATTAAGTCGTGATCAAAGCCAATGATAAAACCAGTCTTGCAAATCACCCCTCTGTATACAAATATCTGTATTTTAGGCAACTTATACTACTTCTGTGTACGACTGGTAGTCGCGATAGGGGGTAAGTTTTATCACAACTAAATGCGTTGGCTATACCTACCTATTATGATCGTTGGTACTGTTCAGGCATAGATATAATGAAGTTGTTCATTATATTTATGGTTCAGGAGCTATATTTTGCGGAAAATCGACTGGCCCTGCTAACTCACTTTTCACTCACTTTTCACTGGCGCTTTTAGTGATTTCCATATTACACACAAAAATGGGGGGGGGGGGGCTTTTATAAGTCTGGCCGTAATTTTGAATTGCATAAATTAACTGTCGACATTTGTTGAAAAACAAATATTCCCATTCTCAGGGCAAAATAAATACTTCTTTATCTGTTCTGTCCACAGAAATGTATGCCATTTATATAGACCTACTATACCTACTTCATGCGTTAAAGTTTCACTAATTATCTAAGGTTTCACTCACTGCAGTGTTTATGACGTCTAATCTCTAAGGTTTCCCCAATACCTACACAATTTCCATAAGATATATATTTTAACATCATTTTACAGTTCCTTCTAAGCCCCGAGGAGTGGGGGGGGGGGGGGGCACTGAGATTTGCCTGGAATCAAAAACATAATGAAGTTTCAGACATTTTCATCAGAGGGTCCGATTTGGGTGAGGGGCCAATTCTTCTTTTCATTATTGCTCACTCATCCATACAAAGCATTTTCTTAATTGCAGAAACGACGGCAACATCTATGTCAGTTATTTAATTTTATCTCTATAATCTGACTAAAATTATCAGTAATTGTTGACAGTTCTACAATGAAATGCAATTTTTTTAATTTCTCTACGCCTTGTGCACCGATCATTTTCTAAAGGCAACATTCATGTTAGGTGGTTATTGTGATCATATCTCTCCATATCTTACTCAAGTTGATGTAATTGTTGACAACTTAATTCAACAATGAAATGCAACATTTGTACATTTTCTTATCAAAATAAACACATGAGATTTGTAAGAAAATCTATTTTACGATGCACTGTGCTTAAAATGTAATAAGGTAAATGTTTCATAAGTTACATGAAGTCTGTCACTCTACATGCACGTTGTTTGTCGGAACTTCTGTCTCAACGATGGTGGATAGGATTACGAATGTAGCTTGTGCGTGCTCGGTGGCGAACTTTCCCATCATACGAACTGTGGCGCACGGTTATACCTCGGTCCATGGAGTGATGGTACGTATTGCTACGAAAAACGTTTAAACTTGATCAATAGGGGGTTTGGGGAGCGGGTCACCCAGCACCATGCGGGTCCGGGGCGCACAGCCCCGTTTTGTTCTCTTTTATTATTCAGGAAATATTCAGGGTGGATTTCCACCCTATTTTTTTATCTCGGAAATGGCTTCTGCAGAGGCTATTAAAACTATATGGAACTAACACTGTTTTGATGTATTTAGTGACATGTGGGCGCATTGCCCAATATTACTGTGTGTCTACTCTTTGCATTCTTTAATTTACCCCGAGATTTACCCTGAAAAATCTATCATCTGAACAAATATGCCTTGTGCGTCGTATAAACGCAAGAAAACGTGGGGTAGTCGAACTAATTTCCAAGATATATCACTTTATACACTTGAGTTAGCACTTTTTTGACATGGCAAGTCGAAAGATACACAGTAATTTTTCTTATAAATATTAGATTTAAACTATTTTCCGCCCATAGATTTTTTCCAAAAACTAATATTATGTGAATTTTATGCATACATCTAGGTACCCGTACTACGTTTTTAAAAGTTAGACGCCATAATATTCTAAATAATTTTCCTATTCCTTCTGTGTTAAAATCTCCTCATTCTGAAGACATTATATTGAAATCTCAATATAAGTCGAGAGTTGCAAGTTACAAGACATTTGATGAAACTTTCACATAAAAATTATAGTTGAAATGTTAAAAAAATTAATAAAAATTGGAAATTTCAACAAAAAATATTTTCGGGAAATCTACTAGGGCATCCCGAGGGGCATCCCTCCTAAATTTATTCCCCATGGGGGATAGCATACCCCCGCATCCCCTCCCCCAATTCGACCAATGAATGCATGAACATTGTTAAATCTGACTAGCGCTAGTGATGCTTGTCAATGTGAAGGATGCAAGTCAAATGTAACAATGTTAAAATTGATAGCGAATTTCCTAGAACTTTGTTACATTGAACGGCGTTCAAGTTAATCGAGATCACATGGGCAATGTCAATGTGAACCAGGTATTCTGCTAGATCTTAATGGAATCTACCACTTAGTTTGTAAAAATGCTTTTTTTATTACGCTGTCCGCCAATATTCGAACCCCATGGAGGGAATGAGTATACTTTATATAATTAATATCAACTAAACCCATCATACCGGTGATTTTTCCTTCAAAGCACCATTTATCAAAACCTTTGCTTCCTTTTGTTGTGCACTCAAAACAATGGTATTATTTTGAAATGGCGTAGGTATACATTTATCGACAGAAAACGATAGACTTCTTGGGGCAACCAGAAAGGTCGGTACTGTAACATACAAAAAAAAATCCAAGTTAGATTTTTAGACATAGAAAAATATTAAATGTATACAAGCTGAACACCTCTTGAAATAATTCATTTGTGATCCCTACAATAGACAAAAAACTAGTAATAAAAATGTGTTATAATTTTTGAAATTACCTTTGACGCCGAGCTAGACAGGGTATGGCATGACATACATTTAATTTATTTTCCCCAAAAATCGGTAAACATATATTTGGTTAATTGTTTTTGACAGGTGACATTTCCTTAAAAAACACACACAAAATGTTATATTGACATTGAAAATTCCTTCAAAATATAAAAATAACCTCTAAACAAGACCAACTTTATTTAAAAAAAAAAAACTCTGCGTGCTTTCTCCACCTCGTCATCACATGTGTTTCCACCACTGGAGCGTCATCTTGAGCGAACATGATCGAAGTGCTGAGGAGCATGGGAGTGACATGAGCGAAGTGCTGAGGAGCATGGGAGTGACATGAGCGAAGTGCTGAGGAGCATGGGAGTGACATGAGCGAAGTGCTGAGGAGCATGGGAGTGACATGAGCGAAGTGCTGAGGAGCATGGGAGTGACATGAGCGAAGTGCTGAGGAGCATGGGAGTGACATGAGCGAAGTGCTGAGGAGCATGGGAGTGACATGAGCGAAGTGCTGAGGAGCAATGGGAGTGACATGCGCAGTGGCGTGCCGACCTATCTAAATTTGGTGCTCGAGCACAGTCATTTTTTGGGGGTGGGTGGTCCCCGCCAGGGGACCTACCCACCTTGCGACAAATTTTATAATGTAACAGTGATACATTCTCCACTAATACAACTTAATGTATTCCCACAAACATGGTGATGAGGGTGTATACGTCGTATTGCTGCACAGCAAACAGTAACATTGTAAATATCAATAAAGGAAAGGGAACAAAAGATTTTTTTATCAATAAATGTATGCAGTGAACATGTACATAAGTGCTAATGCAATTGATACATTTTAGGGGTTGAGTAGGTCTAGGTGGGTGGATGGTTGCAAAAACTGCAGGTTGATGGTTCGGTGGGTGGATGGATACTAAAATATTTATGAAATAATATTGAATTGACCCATTTTCAGTACTTATTGAAAGGATTTGATTAATCATAAAAACAGCATAGCTGTTAGAGAATCATCTTCTGTATTTTCTTTCATGCTCCTGCATGCTGGTTTGAAAATAGTATTTATTATCAGCAAAGAAGCATAGGAAATTTAAATATCGCTGAGATACATTTTGTCTGTGTATAATTTATGATGGATGTAAATTAACGAACATGAATCCATTGAATTCATTGCACCAAAATCATTTTAAACCCGTCCTTGGGTAGCCTCAAGGGCGTATTCAGGGGTGGGCCGAGGGGGCCATGGCCCCCACCGAAATCAGGATTTCATCTAAGAAAATAAGCACATTTAAAATAATATGTGGAAAAAAACTTAAAAATAGATAGATCATGTCAAAAACGTTCCAAATTGTTTAGAATTGAGTTTAAATTCACAAAAATTTCTTTAACCTCTTAGTCTAATTTTTTGATATTTTGTAATTTATAATTTCCCAAAATAGCTATACATTGCGATTCAAAATTGCACCTAAATGAATGACCTTGATCCAAAATTTTCTCGGGGGCTGCGCCCCCGAACCCCCTGTTTTACACTGTCATTTTTCAAAATATTAGTAATGTCGGCCCCCCCCCCGAAATTTCATCCTGGATACGCCCTTGGGTAGCCTAATACAAAAAATTATCATTCACAATTATTGTACCTACCTGAAAAACCATTTTAAACGTGTGCTAATGTAGAGTTGAAAACCAAAAAATAGCTGCGCCGCATTTTTGTTTGTTTTAATGACTTTTTGTTTTCTATCAAAAATACAGTACCTTGTAAAATTATTTAAAACCCGTTTTAATGTAGCCAAAACCAAAAAGTTTCACTGCGCGGCTATTTTATTTATAATTTTATTACTTACCTATATAAATTAAGAACTTTTCTGTTTTCCTTAAAAAACAGAGTTATGTAAAATCATTTTTAACCTGTCCTAGGTAGACGAAAACCAAAAAATTCGCTGCAGCGCATTATTATGTGTGCTTTTCTTTTTATAAATATATCGCGTTTTTGTTTATTCATTTCAAAATCATTTAAATCACTTAAGGTGCTGCAAGCGCGAGCGATTTTGCTGCTTTTTGTAGACACTTTTTGCGATACGATTGGAGAAGAAATGGGTAGACCAAATTATTTGAAATTTTAATCGTGATTAGATAAAAGACAAACTTAGGGTTATCCCTTGGTAAATTTTTTAATTTTTTGTTTCGTTAATTAGTAATAATTAGTGGATTTTTAGTGAAACATTAGCTATTTTCTCGTTTTTCTGGGCGCCGTATAAAATTAAATTTCAAAAATGTGCCAAGGGGTAACCCTAAGTTTGTCTTTCATCAAATCATGATTACAATTTGAGATCAATTGGTGTATGGGTTTGGTCTCCAATCGTATCGCAAATTTCATCGTTTTGCGCGGTTTTGTTGAATAACCGGCGCCTAATTAACAATGCAATAAGCAAAAATTAAAAAGTGCTACTAATATACAATCAGACTGATCATGTGAACACCCTGTAAAAGTTACACTCATTTATAAAACAAATTTTCTCTCTCAATTTTCTAAAACGGCCGAGCGCTAGTATCACCTTAAAAATTACACTTATATCTTCTGTAGAAATCGTAATATAAACTACAAAGTAAAATTATTGATTTCATTTTAAAGGCCGATTTGTTTACTATATTTTAGCCTCTTAAAAATGTGGGGTTACGGGACTAAATAAAGAGATAATCAAGAATAATACCCTAATTTAGCCAGTTTCTACTAGAAACTGCTTAAAATCAAATCAAATACTTAATTCGTACTGCATGAAATTAATTAAAATAATTGTAAATTCTTTATAAAATATCGTATTTCTACAAAGTAATATTATGATATTCATCATCAATGCAAAATGTCAAAGGAACAAAAGGAACGCCATTGACAAAAGGAACGCCCTGAAATTCCAAATTAAAATTCTTGGAATATTGCTCCAAACTGTTAATTCTATTGTTTAGCGACTCGTTTTATTTCTTGAGCACAGCGTTTTCCTTCTTACAATCAACGATTTCTCCGAGTAAGTGTTCAATCTTCTTAGTTAACTCACTGTTAGCTTCTAGCTGATCTCGCCGATGAATTTCCTGTTGTTGGAGCGTGGTGCTAATCTCGGTGAGACGCTCGGTGCAATAAGCAAAAATTAAAAAGTTCTACTAATATACAATCAGGCTGATCATGTGAACATCCTGTAAAAGTTACACTCACTTATGAAACATTTTTTCTCTCTCAATTTTCTAAAACGGCCGAGCTATCACCTTAAATCATTTATCAAGAAAAAGCTATCAAGATGGCGCCCATGGCAGTTAGTGAAAATGAGTTGGGCAAGAATAAAGTAGTGAAATTAAGTAATAAATGTGTTATGTGTGAAATAGGAGTTAATCAAGGACTAGAATGTACTTTATGTAAGTCATGGACACACTATAAGTGCCTAGGGATGAAAAAAAGGGAATACACAAAAGCTTGTACAAATGGGCATAACCTCGTCTGTGCAAACTGTGAAAGTGAATGTGAGGTTAGGAGTATCCCAGAGGAACCTATTCCTACTACTACAAATGACAATAGTGTTTATAAAAAATCGAAGAAGACAGAAGAAAGACAAACAGCTAAATTGGTTGGTTGGATTATAGAACAGATTAAACATGAAGAACAAGGAGGAAGGAAGAGAAGGATGGGTCAAAAAAAGAGAACGGTTTTCAAGTCTGAAATAGTCAAAGGAATTATCGCATCGTTCATGTGGATGGAACAAAGACTAAAGGAGATGGAAGCAAGACTGGAAAGAGTTACAAGAAAGCAAGAAAGGGAGGCCAAAGAAATAAAGAAGCCGGCTCCAGGTGCAGTACCAGATCGTAATTATTCAGTGTCTGAAGAACAGCCGACTACACAGCTTTCTACTCCTACTCCGGCGCCGACTCCAACTCCAGGTGTAGTAACAGATAGTAATGATTCAGTGTCTGAAGAACAGCCGATTACAGCCGTCTACAATCGACGACTACAAGATGGGGATGGGTCACATCCTACGATGAACATCCTAATTGTGGGAGACAGTCACGTAAGAGAAATGAGAGCAAATCTACAAGATAAACTATCGGTGGAAGCAGGTAGTGCAGAAGTACAGTGTATAATAAAACCTAATGCTAGGGCAGATGTTGTGCTACAAGACCTTGAAACTAGTCTAAAGTCTCCAGTGGACCCGAAGCCGGATGTCATTGTTTTAGCGTGTGGCACAAATGACATCTCCAGCCAATTTGGAGAAAAACAGAAGAAAGATCTCATACATACATTCAGAAAAACAGTTTCTGTAATTGGCAAAGTAAGTCCGAAGACAAGTGTAATGATATTGAATTTGCCAAACCGCTACGATTTACCACTTTTAAACACCACTATTCAACAGACTAATTGTGCCATAGATATGTTAAGCAATGAATTCAGCAATGTTACTATAATCAACACCTCAGTTATACCAAGAGATCAGTTCACAAACCATGGCCTTCATCTAAACCATAATGGAAAACGAACCCTCTGCAACATGATGGCTGATCAAATCATGAGTCTTGGAGCAGACCGAGACAGAGAAGAGGAAGTTCCACCGTTGGTTCCACTTAATAAACAGTTTGAGGATTACAAGAAGAAACAAGAGCAACTCTTCCAACAGAAAGATCGGAAGAAGACACAGAAAGACCAGGAGAAGACCCAGAAAGACCAGGAGAAGACCCAGAAAGACCAGGACAAGACACAGAAAGACCAGAACAAGACACAGAAAGACCATGACAAGACACAGAAATCCCAGGAGAAGACACCACCGAGCTCTCCTAGTCCGGAACAATATATTCGAATCAAGAGATGTTATGTTTGTCAAAGATATGGCCACTTTGCTAGGGAGTGCAAAAGTGATATAATGATTTGTGAATATTGTGCAGGACCTCATAATATAACATCTTGCATCAGTGATTATCCACAATGTAGAAATTGTGAGAAGAAGAACTATAGACTAAAGCAATGTGTAGATGTTAGACATGAGGCTAGTGACCCACATTGCCCCTTCTATTTAAGTGTAAAAAAGGTTATTCATAGTAGGATAGATAGGATATAGCAACCACTGACCATCAATACGTCTAGTAATGATAATAGTTTATTGTATTTCAATGCCCAGAGTGTTATTGCAAACAAAGATGAGATTGAGCAATTAATTAATAGGAATAAGCCTCAGATATTATGCATATCAGAAACACATCTTACAGAAGATATTGAGGACTGGGAAGTAAATATTCAAGACTACAATCTCATTAGAGTAGATTCAAATAGCAGACATACGGGCGGAGTCCTTATGTATATTCAACATAACATAGAATATAAGGAAGTGCAGCGTAAAGCGATTGATAAGCAATGGTGGTCCCTTAGTGTAAAAATTGGTAATGAAACATATAAAAATTCCATTGTGAGTGTTGCTTATGCATCTCCTAAGTTAAGGAAGGCCGGTGTCATAACACTACTAGAAGAGAATATTGAAATACTACAGGATTTGCATAGCCAATGTAAAATATTAATTTTAGGAGATTTTAATATCGACTTAAGTAAGTCCACCCTGTATTCAAAAAAACTTAAAAATATGTTATCACAGATGGGAATGGTTCAGCTCGTTCAGGATTTCACTAGAATAGCGAACACTGTCTCTATATGTAAGAAGTCGGATGCTACTACTAATATAACGAGTAGAACGCTTATCGACTATGTCATTACTAATAGAGAGTTTGAGAGTATAGTTCACACTAATATTTTAGACGACATTATTTCAGACCATAGGATTATAGGAGTATTTTTAAGTAATGGCAAAAAAGATAGTACCATAAAATCAAATGTAAAGGAGATCTGCTATAAAGATTTCAAAACTTTTTACAAAGATAAAGATGCACAAAATTTATACAAAGAACAATTAGAAAAAATGAATTGGGAAAGTAATTTAGAAAATGAAAATGTTGATTCAATGGTTGAAGAGCTAATTGGTAATATAAAAAAGGTGAATAATGAATACATAAAGACAAAAACTATCAAAATCAAATCTAGCTACAGTAGTAATTGGTGGTTTGATAGTGAAATCAAAAAGGCACAAAAAGAAAGGAATTACCTGCACAAATTAGCTAAAAGGAATCACACGGACAATGAAGTTCTTTGGTCAAACTATAAAAATAAAAGGAATGAAGTTCTTACATTGATCAGAAATAAGAAAAGACAATTTTACGAAAAGAAAATTAATGATAATAAATATAAGCCAAAAGAATTATGGAAAGTACTTAAACTGCTCTATAAGGGAAAGGGGGAAGAGATTTCTAACAAACTAAATTTTAATCATAAACTTGTATTAGGAACAGAAAGTATAGCCAGTCATTTCAACAACTACTTTGTTAATAGTGTTGAGGATATTGCTAAAAATATTCTGAGCTGCGTGTCAAAGGATCAGGAAACAATTAGAATTCCGGAAATTATAATAGATGGATCAGGTTTTAATTCATTCCCAAATATAAGTGAACAAAGGGTTGAAGAAGTGATAAAAAGGTTGAGGGAAGTTTCACCATGTGAGGATGCCATAAACAAACAAATTATTAAAATAGCTTCCCCAATCATTATAAAATTCTTAACACAAATATTTAACAAATCACTTAAAAGTGGAGTAGTCCCAAATATATTAAAGTTAGCTTCAATTATTCCAATTCCGAAAGTCCCCAAGGCAATTGACGGAGAAAACTTTCGACCTATAAATACATTGCACATCTTTGAAAAAATATTAGAGTATATAGTTAAAGATTTTATTGATGAATATCTAACTGAAAGCAAAATTTTAATGGAGCACCAGTCGGGGTTTAGAGAAAAACACAGCTGTGAAAGTAGCATTCAATTTGTGATTAATGAGTGGAAAACGAACCTTAGTAATAATCAAATCACGGTAGCCGTTTTCATTGACTTAAAGAGAGCTTTTGAAACGATCGATAGGAAATTATTAATTGAAAAACTAATCAGATATGGCTTCAAAGGTAATGTAATCAAATGGCTAGAGTCATATCTAAGTACGCGGACTCAGAGAGTCATATACGGTAAAAGTAGATCGGATACAATTGAAAATAAAATTGGGGTGCCTCAGGGAGCAGTTTTGGGGCCGCTGCTGTTCATTTTATATATCAATGATATTTGTAGTGTTTTAAAGCATTGCAAAATTCAACTCTATGCAGATGATGCATTAATTACATGTTGTGGCACGGATATGGATACTATACTCAATAAACTTAATGAAGACTTAAACAAGATTGAAACATGGCTGAAAGAGAATAGGATGAAAATTAATGTTAGTAAAACAAAGGCTATGATAATTTGTTCAAAAAAAATTAGACATACAGTGATTGATGTGCATAGAACATGTAATATTGTAATAGAGTCAGAAAATATTGAAATAGTGAAAGAATACAAATATCTGGGGATAATTATAGACCAGGATCTCAATTTTAAACAACATGCTTCATATATTATTAAAAAAATTGCCCGAAAGACTGGTTTATTCAGAAGAATTAGTGGATGTCTGCCTTTAGAATCCAAAATACTTATATATCAATCTATTATTTTACCACACATCGACTATTGTAGCTCTGTATTATTTCTCCTGAGGAAAAATGAAATTGATATAATGCAAAAGATTCAAAATAAGGCTATGAGAGCTATCTTGCGAGTTAATAAATACACGAACATTAACAAAATGCTAAACGCACTGTGTTGGCTCAATGTTAGAGACAGGGTTTTACTGAACTCGATGACTTTTATTTATAAGATCACTAATGGACTAACTCCGAATTACTTAAGCAGTATTTTAGCAATGAATGTAAATGTACATGATTATAATACAAGAATAAAAAATAATTTAAGTATTGTCAGAACATTGTCAAAATTTACAGACAACTCAATATTTCATAAAGGTATTGTAATATATAATAGAATTCCACTAGAAATTAGAGAAAGTGATTCACCAAAAATGTTCAGAAGGGAGTGTTGTAAGTTAATTAAAAATAGAATGTTGACTCCACTGCCACATGAGAATGTTGGTTTTTGGTTGAATGATGTTTAATTAGAAATTTAGAATCTCTAGGAAATGTATGTAATGTTAGTAAATAGAATTATGATGAAGGGTTGTAACATGTAATTTATGAATGTAATAGAAAAATAGCAAATATGCTAAATAAAGGATTTACTACTTACTACTACTACTTAAACCCGTTCTAATGTAGCCAAAAACAAAAAATTTCGCTGCGCGGCTATTTAATGTGTGATTTTATTGCTAATGTAATATCATTTTAAACCCGTCCTAAGGTAGCCAAAATACAAAAAATTCGCTGCGCGGCATTTTTATGTATACATTTTTTTTATTTTTTCGTTTTCTTTCAAAATTATACTTAGTAGGTACCTGTAAAATCATTTTAAACCCGTTGTAATGAAGCCAAAAAAAATATTTTTCGCTGCGCGGCTTTTTTATGTGTGATTTTTATACACGAATGAATTTTCTGTTTTCTTTCAAAATCGTCGTACCTGTAAAATCATTTAAAACTCGTTCTAATGTAGTCAAAATCCCAAAATTTCGCTGCGCGGCATTTTAGTTTGATTTTATTTCTAATATAAATTATACTGACTGTTCTGTTTTCCTTCAAAAATATCGTACCTGCCTGTAAACTTATTGTAAACCCGTCTATAACCAAAAGAAAAAAAATCGATGCGCGGCATTTGTGTGGGTGCAAACCGTTTAATAATTAAATTAATTACTTCCCAGAGCTAAAACTAAAATAATTCACTTCACTTTATTTGTTTCTCTGTAGTTTTAAGAGGTGCTTCATCAAACATTAACAATGATAAATTATTTTCAAGTCTAAAATGCACCAAAAACCTTTAAAGTTGGTATTGAAATTGAATTTTTTTCCGAGGCTATGCTCTACCCCGGACCTGAATGTACCTACTGGGGGGTCCTCTCCCCAGACCCCATTGCGATCGCTGCCAATTTTATGTTCTTGACCATTGGGGGTGGGTGGGTTTACCCATCAATGAAGATAGGTTCGGCACGCCACTGGACATGCGAGTCTCAGCAGGTTGTCACTAGGATGACATTGAAATGAACTGGTGATAAAGACAGGACGAAGCTATTGGCTGTCACTTCACTGCACACCGCGAGCCACTTCTCCTGTCCACACGACTGGTAGGTAAGTCACAACAATGCACGACAATTACACTTTTTAATTTAATTGTCATTATCATATCGATAGCACTTAGAGTGTTTTTTAATGTTCATATATTTTTCCAAGAAGTTATACTTGTTATAATAAAACTAATACATTTATAAATATAGATATACAATTATTATAGTTATAAATATAGTTATGGTTAATAACTATATAAATATAGTTATTTATAGTTATAAATGGCTCTGAAACTAATGTTAACAAGATATACTTGCTCCAAAATAATGTTGGCTGAAACACATGACCATCGGCTGACTGTAAAAAGTCACTAACATTTTGTGGTTCTGCTGACTTCTGAGATAATTGAGAACAATATGGATTGAACTCTGAAAAAAAATATAATTTTCTCATAGTAGGAAGTGCCCTCGTTTTTTCACTGACACCTCATTACTAGTTTTTGTGGAGATAAGTGAAATCTTAAAATTATTGAATTTTGTACATTTTCCCTAATATTATTATGAGTTAGTGTTTTTTGCCAGAGTATAGAATTCAATCGCAGCTAATTCAATTATCAGAACATACCTTTTGCAGTAGGCCCACGATATTTTTTATTTGAGAGTTCGGCAGTTAATTATCAATGCAAAATATTGAGGAAACCAAAATATTTTTATATACTATGGTATTATTACCCTGATACTTCTTTACCAACAGTTCTGATCAAGGGGAGTTTGTCTATGGAGGTTCAGGCTGCTTGGATTTACCTTCATTTACTTTCCATTATCGGACATCAACTTGGCACTGTGGCAATGATACCTACTAAAGTTCCTTGATCTAATGCTCTCAATTCCATTCAAGAAAAAGATACAATAGTACAATAATTCATAATATTCAGCCTTTATTTATTAAAAAGCGTTGGAAATAGCGAAAATATGAAATCTACATTTCATTTTAAAGTTTGAAAGTTTTCCAAGTATAAGTACAAGCTGACATAAAATACAAAAACTTATAAAGACATCAAAATTAAAATTTCAAAGTGAAAACATGGAAACAAACATTGTGCTAATTCGTCAAGTATCTTAGCCGTAGTCAGGCACCTAAACGTTCATTATTATTGTGGGAACTGTGAACATACCTAAGCTCATTAAAAAATTATAGGTAAATTGCAATCAATCATATTTTACGATCGAAAATTGTATTTGTTTCAGAAATATATGTTACAAAATTTTACGAAACATGTAATTCATAGCTTTTAGATGTTATACTATGGTAAGATGTTTACCGCTAGGTCATCCAAAATATGACGAACATAATCAATGTTTTGTATCTTTTATTCGGTTCTTTTGAATAATACTAGGTAACTAACACTGTTCTGCATTTTCACACTCAATTTAAATTATACTAAGAAAATATATATTTTTACTTTTCTGTTCCACAAGACATGTTTCGCGTCACTTCTATAACGCAAGTAGGTAAATGTATTGTATTACATGAAGTATGATCAAATCTTTGATTATTGTAATTCATGCCATCAATCGGTGTTTCTGTATGATAATTAAAATGCCATTAGTGAACTCTGAAATATAATAATGATCTCGGCATGTAAACGAAGAGAGTATTACATAATCTTTAGTGCGTGCCGCAAGACAACTAGGTATAGGGATAGCACATGGACATTTATTTAAAATTCGACTGTTTTACTTACGGAGTTATGGCAAAGTTATGAAAATTCATGAGCATTCATTGAAAATGTAAATTCGATAACTTCATTGCATTATGAGTGCGGAAAAAGCGATGTTATAAATACACCATATCGACATTGAAATTTGCATGGAATTGACTATCACTCACTGTCACAACGAAGTAGGTGTTGGTGGAATTTGGCGGAAATTTGAAGACCAAACATTCATTCGGCTGTAAATATCGTATTGGTGCTACTTTTAGGTGAATTAAAACATTTTCTAAAATGGTAGGCTTCGGTTTCGGGCTTTAGCAGAAAGAACATCTTACACGTGTTTTAGTTTAGTTTTGTGGTAGTTGCATTACTTTTCCGTTGTTGATTCATACATAATCCTTGGTAGCTTTTATAGCATAAAGTTAGACCAATCAGAACAGCAATAATGTAATCAAATTACGAGGCAGAATAAAACTTGGAATGGAAGCCAATAATATGAAATGTAATTATTATCAGATGAAGATAAAAGACTTGGCACTGGCAGAAGTTTCAGGGATTTCGTTGAATATGAATATTATTCAAAAGGTATATTTGCATTACTAGCAACTCATTGCAATTATCAGTTTCGAAGTGAGCAGATGTTACCTACCTTACTACTCGTTTCTACAGTTTCTCTAGTTTCTATGTTCAACAACATGAAGAGCACATGAGCATTATGTATTTCAAATTTGTTTTTACGATATTGAAACACTATGATAAGAGAATCAGTTGTCGTGCTACTACTGACTATTTTGTAAAATGTATGACGATGATCCTAATGTATCTTTATGTTTAAACATTTTGGAAATGCAGTGTTCCAAGTTCCAACTAGACAATGACAAAGGTTAATGTGTTGACGAGAAGAATAAAGTTGATATAACCCAACCCATCCATCTAATTTAGAATCTATTAGGCAATTTTCAACTTGATAAGAGAAACGGTATGACCTCTACAGCGGGAACAGATCAGATAGTAGCAAAAATAGAGACGCCCGTACAACGAAACAAGTATGAACATTATTCTCATCTAATTTCTCACTGCTGTGAGAGATCACGGATTCGAGTCACATGGATCACCGGATATTTTTACATCGCACATCCCTCATTATCAGCTTCTACAACACTTCAGAATGCAGTTGTGTTGCAGTTTATATTTACCTACTTCTGATGTATCAATCAACTCATATTTCCTGCAGGTTACACATCATGACACTAAGCAATTATCAAACCAGTGTTGCTAGCTTGTAAGGAAATCAGAAACTATAACATAGATAAAATTCCTGTGTGCAGGAAAAATAATAATATGAAGAGTAAAGACACTTTTGTGTAAAAGCAATGATGAAAAACCACAATTTGGTGAATTTCTGTATTGAAACTGAATATATACATAAGAAAAAGATTCTTGGAATAGTGTCAAGCTAAAAAATACAATTCCCCCCAAGATTAAAGATTGTCCTTGTAGTTTCTCACACAGATGATGACCCACACTATATGATAAATAATTATATCGCGAAGTAAGTTATAAAAAGAATACAAACAGTATTCAAAAAAGAGCACTACAAATCCGTCACCAATAGTTCTTGCCTTGCACAAGAAAATTCAAATAGAGTGAGAAGAACAAATAATTTATAATGCATAGAGCTCGAAGAAAATAAAATGATAATAATAAAAAATAGTATTCCTCATTTGTAAAAATTGAGCAACACGCTTAATTAATGTTTAACTACATAGTAATTAATATCTTTTATGCACAATTAGTTCGGAATCATGGCATCTTAATAAATCCCTGACAAACTACACGGTCACAGTCACGGCAAGAGTATAATTAGTCAATTCGTCGTTTGCAAACAATAATTGAGGTCAGAAATGCATGGCCATAAAATTGAAAATCACTAATCGAATCGACATGCATCACATCACAACAAGACAAGTGGCTGGATACATTCTGTTTATGCAAGTCAAGCACGAGCTGGTTTAAGGTTGTAAGATTGTCAAAGATGTCCTTCCCTTCTTACGATCTAGTGAGTGATTGTGTTGATTTTATCAACTTTATCTAAGCGGAAAGCTAGGATCGTTGACAGCACAATTCGTACTTCAATGTCAGTCAGTTTTGAACCGCATGTCTCCTAGGCTCCTAAAATATATAGGTTTGAACCTATGGTCGGTGACATGCAAAGATGAACCCTGTTTAACATGGCCAGGTATAGGCCGGCCCATGCTAGAGAGGGTTCATCTTTGCCTGTCACCGACCATAATATTGTCATATTATGTGTTTAAATTTCTTTCATCTTTTCGTCTCTCATGGCCAGTGGAGTCAGGATGATAGGAATTGGGACATCAATTGAGAGATCACGGGTTCGATCCCCGGTTCGACCAGATATTTTTCACTTCGTTCATCCCTTCATTCATCCCTTATCAAATATAATTTATTATATTTGTTTTTATTTATTAAAACTGATTATAAAGTGAATGCGCCAAAATAAACATGAATGCATTGTTCCTTGTATTTTATTTGTTCAACTGATTATAAAGTAATGTGCCAAAATTAAAATTAAAGCAATCTTGTTCCTTGTTTTGTAGGTAGGTACTTTACAATTTTGCGTTATTTTTAGGAAGTAATAATTGCTAATAATGACCCATATGTCAAGGCAATAGGTGGAAAAACTAATTTCAAGGACTTGGTTGGGTTCAATATACATGGCAATTAGACAATGGTCAGTTATGGATGAATAATTAATACAAAGTGTATTGATTTGAATCTATATTTGCATGAAATTTACAAGTAGGTGTAGTTATGAGTCATGTTGGTAACCGTTACAATTTTACCCGAAATATTTCCTAAAAAGGGTTTATATCTTTTTAAGAATCAAATTATTTGCCGAGAAAAACTAGTTCAATTTTTTGTGTGGGTCCAAACTCGCGCAAATATGAAAAAAGAGGGCCTAGGCGTAAAAAAAATCAACACAATTGGCAATTTTTATTTAGTTATCAATTTCCCACTAATTCATTAGTAGGTACACTGATTTTAATAGACAAACTTTGAAATATTAAAAATCCTTAGGTACCCGATTCAATGATCAATGTAAATTTTGCAAAATTCATCGAGACTATAGCATTTGGTGTCTCGTTTAATTTTGAGACAGCGAAGAAATAATTAGAGAGGACGAAGAGATCAAATCGTACACTCCAAAATCAAATCGTAACTCCAAGATTAAATTATTAATTTACCAATAATATAAAATTAACTTATCAAACAAGAACAAACAGCATATTATGTTTGTTCAATGAACCTCAAAGGTTCTCTCTTCAATATTCATTGTTGAAGCGTTTCTATTAGTTTTCAATGCAGTACAAGGTGATGGGAAGAAATATTCATTCCTTATGCATTAGAATTAAATTACATCAGGTTGCATATGTTTCTGTAAATAGAACGTCTGTTCACAGTCATATCCTCTGCAATAATGGCCGGCAGCAAAGGCGTCACCACGGCGTTGGTACTTCTGTTCTTCACCCTCACCGTCAACGCATTGTCATCTCTTGACTCAGAAGACGCCAAGTTCTGGTTGAAACATGGCCAGGACCATCTCGCTCAGAAACTGCGACAGAAGATCAACACCGGCCGAGCAAGGAACGTGATCGTCTTCATCGGCGACGGGATGGGAATCAACACGGTGACGGCGGCGAGGATATACCAGGGACAGAGGCACAACACCCGTGGGGAGGAGTACTCGTTGAGCTTCGAGAAGTTCCCGTTCACAGGACTCTCCAAGACTTATGACGTTGATAAGCAGGTAGGTTGACTCCATGAGGACGGCGATAGGGTGTCAGGGACAGAGGCACAACACCCGTGGGGAGGAGTACTCGTTGAGCTTCGAGAAGTTCCCGTTCACAGGACTCTCCAAGACTTATGACGTTGATAAGCAGGTAGGTTGACTCCATGAGGACGGCGATAGGGTGTCAGGGACAGAGGCACAACACCCGTGGGGAGGAGTACTCGTTGAGCTTCGAGAAGTTCCCGTTCACAGGACTCTCCAACTTATGACGTTGATAAGCAGGTAGGTTGACTCCATGAGGACGGCGATGTGGTGTCAGGGACAGAGGCACGACACCCGTGGGGAGGAGTACTCGTTGAGCTTCGAGAAGTTCCAGTTCACAGGACTCTCCAAGACTTATGACGTTGATAAGCAGGTAGGTTGACTCCATGAGGACGGCGATAGGGTGTCAGGGACAGAGGCACAACACCCGTGGGGAGGAGTACTCGTTGAGCTTCGAGAAGTTCCCGTTCACAGGACTCTCCAAGACTTATGACGTCGATAAGCAGGTAGGTTGACTCCATGAGGACGGCGATGTGGTGTCAGGGACAGAGTCACGACACCCGTGGGGAGGAGTACTCGTTGAGCTTCGAGAAGTTCCCGTTCACAGGATTCTTCATGACTTATGACGTTGATAAGCAGGTAGGTTGACTCCATGAGGACGGCGATGTGGTGTCACTTGTCAGGGACAGAGGCACGACACCCGTGGGGAGGAGTACTCGTTGAGCTTCGATAGATTATCTCTAAGACTTTACGTTGATAAGCAGGTTAGTTGACTCCATGAGGAGGGCGATGTGGCGAGGTAAAATCCTAATGTCAATAATTTACCCCCCAAAATGTTCAAAATCCACATTTAGTATAACACATGCATCACAATCAACATCTCATTCCTGCTGACTGACTGTTTGATTCTGACTTGACTGAACAAAATGTAAACATATGTAAACAAAATGTAATTCTCTGCTTGACATACCAACGGCGTTACGACAAATAAGACAATTTTTTGTGGTGCTTGGACTCAATGTGCCGGTCCAAAAGAACATCATCGTCATAATCAATCATCATCAACCCTCGTATTAGCCTGTTAGGTACATCCTCAAGTCTTGACGTTCAGTTACCGCACAACTCCTAAGCAACATTCAACTGCCTTCCAGCATGCGTGCTTCCTTGTCCCTCCTCCCGCAGAATATTTCCGAGAAGTATTACATAATAATTATATGTGTCAGTATTTATAGGTGAAGTACTCGTAAAACGACATCCTATATCTTGCTACGACATCACCCGATGCAAAAGTATCTGTCAACTTGATATTGCGTAATGAAATATGTTAGTTGCATCTTGTACAGCACCTACTGACATCGTCGTGTGGGGCAACAATACAAGGCACAGATGCTGACACTGACAGTATGATCATTGCTTTAAACTTACGTATCAATTATTACAATACACGTCTTACGCAGTATAGCATAAAAAGAGATGACACTAACGGAAAGTGAAAGCAGACGTCCCAAAATTCTCGAATTGCTATTAGCATTTGTCCCGCGACCCGAAAAGTTATTTCCGGGACGCATTTTGTCCCGATAAGCTTGGTTGTGTTTATTTTGTAAAACTTACAAAATAATTAATATATTTCAGTTAATTTATTATTCACTGGGTAGTTTATTCTAACAATTTTTTTATTTCAAAGCATCAAAACTGCTTACAACATGGGGAGAATCATACCCCCCCCCCCCCCCACGACCTTGTCGCAGAGAAAATTGTCATGATGAAATTGATTACTACCAAGCTGCTAATACTGCTTTCTATCATTGCTCTTTAGTGCAGCAAGATGCACACCATTTTTGAGCAATTTCTCTGTTTAGTGAATATTCCAGACCCAAGGAAACATTACATTGCCTGTTCTGTTTGCAGGTGGCTGATTCCGCTGCAACCGCCGTTGCAATAATGACAGGAGTCAAGGTCAAACACCACACTGTGGGTTACGACGTCGGCATCACCAAGTCGTCGTGCGACGCTTCTCGCGACCTTCCCCATCGAGTGACCGGGATGGCGACTTGGGCTCAAGCAGCCGGCAAGTCAACGGGCTTTGTGACGACGACTCGCGTCACCCATGCGACGCCGGCGGCTGTCTACGCACATATCAATGACCGAGAGTGGGAGTGTGACACCAAGATCCCATCGAGCCAACGAGGATGCGTCAAAGACATTGCGAGGCAGCTCGTCGAAGATGCTCCAGGAAATAAGTTAAACGTCATACTCGGAGGCGGGAGGACACCATTTGGAGTTCCATTGAGTCCCAATGAAGAGGACGACTCTTGTCAGAGATCCGACGGGAGGAATCTCGTTGAGGATTGGTTGAAGAACAGAAAGAATGCGGTGTACGTGAACTCCAGCTCCGGCTTGATGGAGGCTGACCTGGACAATACTAATCATCTCTTCGGACTGTTTAGTCCGGGACACGTCCCCTACGCCTCCGAGCGTAGTCCCGAGCACCCCACCCTCGTCAACATGACACGTCAAGCCATCCGGGTCCTCAACAAGAACAAAGAGGGTTTCTTCCTGATGGTGGAGGCTGGTCGCATCGATCATGCGCATCACGGCAACATGGCTAAACTCGCTATGCAAGAAGCATGTGAGTTAGACGATGCGGTCGCAGCTGCCTTTGCCGATACTAACCCCGACGAGACTCTCATCATCGTTACCGCCGACCACTCGCATGCATTCACCATCAACGGCTACCCCAACAGAGGCAATGACATCCTCGGCTACGCCAACCTCCCCGACGAGACCGTCTACGAGACGATATCCTACGCCAATGGACCGGGGTTCCTGACGCATCGTCTGAACGACTCCACCATGAATGAAACGTGGAAGTCATTGTCGGGGATGGAGAGAGATGAAGCACATTATCGCTACTTGTCAACGATGTACTTGAAAGAGGAGACGCATGGAGGAGAGGACGTCGCGGTGTTCGCCACTGGACCATCGGCTCATCTGCTTACCGGAGTGTTCGAGCAGAACTACATCGCCCATGTTGCGTCTTATGCCGCCTGCATCGGACCCTCCAAGTTCCACTGCGGGGTTAACACGAAACGCTCGTCAGCTTATTCCTCGGCAGCTCCAAGGATTCAAGGAGTCAGCGCATCTGTCATTGTGATTGCTGTCATAATGTTAAAGCATATTGCTCTTCTCTTTTAATACAATTCTTAATTTTCATCCTACATTAGGATATCAAATAATTTTATATAATTTTATGTATTTTGTATTTCTTAGCCTATGATTGAATATTAGTTTTTCTCACAAATTTAAAAATGTTACATATTTCAAATATAATCATATAATATGAACAATGCTTAAAGCACTTTCGAACAGCGTTTGTATACATTGCATTAGGAATCAAAGAGGGAGTATCAAACGTTGGTGACCTCGCTCCACAGAATTGAGCTTTGTTTATTCATTTGTAAGCGTGGAATGACATTTCTTATAAAATTGAGAATAATTATAAATATTTGCATAAGCAGATATAGGTCATCATAAGGATGCTATTAAATATTAAATAATAGATCGTCGATGTATTAAACATACATTTTGTCATAATTTATTTCATGTTATTTTATTAAAATGTATATCCTGCAAAATGAAAATATAATGCATTTTTATATACCTAAACACATAAAAGGCTAAAAGTTAGTAACCCAGTTTCATAATGGTCAAACCAGTGGTTAAACCGATCTAATCGGCTACCAAATAATATATAAAGCGATATAAAGTATAATAAAAATATACGGAAAAATACCCATTAAAATTACCGCTAATTTTGTCACAAATATACAAAACTTATAGCCAAAACGTAACTGATTTTAAAAATTAGCATGCGTTATGACTTATGATTATGAACAATTTTAAGGAATTACAACTTATTATTCAAATCCACTCATAAAAATAAATTTTGATTATATCTGTGTCTGGGATTATATATTGCAAGGCATGTTCCTGGTCTGATCTGAACCCAGTCCAGTTTTATGTATTTTGATAAAAATCGAACAATTCATCCAGTCATTTCTATTATCAGAATTTTCAAATAGGTAGTAGAAATTGCAAAATTCTCCCAGGAAATGTTCCAGCAGCCACGAGCTTTTAAAATACGCGCGCTAGATTCCCTCGCAGCGCGGCAGCACTTGCTTGACAAGTTGACCTTGAGAAGGGAGCCGAGAGAGTTCCCAAAGTGCATTCTAGTGTGTACATTTTGCGTCATCTCTGGTTTTAGTTTGTGTGTGGTAACGTTACGGTAAGTTACTACCAAAATTGTCAAGGCAATGGAACATCAGTTTAATGAAGTATGTACATGTTATGTTCAAACTTTTCTTATGATTTATGTGGGCAAGTAATACAGAATACGATTAGGTATGTACCCCATCTTCTTCCAAATCCAGTCCAACTTCCATCCATCAACATTCTGCGTCATGGCGGCGGCGCGGCGGGATATCCAAATGAAACCTCTAAACACGAATTTTAATTATTACATGGTGAGACATTTGGCGTGGGAAACAGTTTAAAAAGTTTGACAATTTTCTCTACATGTTCATGATGATGCAGGCCCATTCCTTGTTTTGCGCCATGTGTCCGATGGACTTGAATCTCGTGCACACTTAGGCGGGCAATTTTCGCGATCATTCGATTCATTCTTCCCAATGACATGTAAATGGATTAACGACCTCCTGACATCAGACTGAACAAAATAATTTACTGATGTCAGCTTGCGGTTTGGATTCAGTTCGGATTAAAGGTCGTCACTTTGACATCGCACTCAAATATACGAGCCCTCGCCGATCTCGAAAATAGAGGTCCAGGAGAGTGCGTATGGAAAAGTGAGTGGTGCGATTTATCACTGTCATTAAAGTTTAAACAAAGTGGCATGATAATTATTATTATGCCACTTGATTGTTTCACATGCTGGGCTCGAGATAAAAAGTTACGAAATTGAAATCATCCAGACAGTTTGCTGATATGTTAATGTTCTAATGTTGGACAGATAAGCACCAAACAGTTTTACTGGTTGCAGTGAGTCGTGCAAAGAGACCTCATCCATAGTAGTACGCTCCTTTCTGTTTCTGGGTGCCGATTCCTATTTAATCGGAAATCGGCCTGCCCTCCCCAAATTCGCTGCCCCTCGGGTCGGCCTCCCCACTCGAGATGGTTGGGTCCCTGAAATCGGGTCCCGCCGGCCCGAAGCTTCCCTCCCCTGGTCCGTCCCCATTCCGGCCTGACCTTCCCACCAGAGCTGGACTCCTCCGGGCCGGGCCCCCTTTGGTCGACCCCTCCCCATGTCCTCCCTATTATTCAACAAAGTTAACAGAATTTTTGTGCGCAAAATAACCTCGCTGTCGACGCGCCGTTAAACAAAGTATTTATTATACTACGACTGGAACACCATAATATGGGTCCAGGAGTATCCTCTTCACATGCACAGTTCAGCATCTCTTCCTGTTGGTGTCCGAGGAAATGGTCTTGATGAACGATCCTTTTGAATCCTGGAATTGAAGAACTAGTAGTTTCAAACATAGATGAAAGAGTTTGACGATATGGGACCATGATAGAAATTAATACCTGACCCTTTCGGTTTTCAGAATTGTGAGTACTAGTACTACTCTACTGCTTTTCTAAAGATGTCGGACAATCTGAAAGCTGAAGAAATTGATCTAACTTTGTACTCCGACGATGATGTAAATAATCTTAATCTTGTGGCTGGTGAAGTGGTGGACGAAACGGCCCCTGTTGATGCAAATGACGATCAGAATTCTGCACACCACTTCATTATACGCTACAACGAAAGTGATGTAAATATCAAAGTGAATACAAAGACAGCATATTTACTGCAAAATGGTGAGATTAAGATTTGTTTTGTGTTGATTCACTGTTGATGGGAATACAATGTGGTTAATATACAAAGCAATTGCCTTTTTCAATTACTCATTCATTCATTTGCACTGTTTTAGATCACAGTTATGCCGAGAAATTTGTTTCATCACTGATGAAGCAAAAAATTATAAAGAAAGTTTCAAAGAAATTAAAAAGCAATAATCAAGAGTCTAGCTTGGAAGAACGTGTAGATCGTATGGAGAAACCTGCCAAGGAAATAAATTCAAAGGACGATGAAGACAAGAAGAAACAAAAAGATTCTACCTCAGATTCTGGTAGGTATGAACTTAGTTGTTTTTGAACAGTTCAAAGTCAAACAAGTTCTATTAAAGGGAGGTAAAGACAGTTTTTTGACATTCTTTTAGGGGGGGGGGGGGGGGGGTCTCAGAAAGTGTGGCATAGCATGAAAAGGGTGTGTGGGGGGGGGGGGGGCTATCAAAATATACTCAATTTTTAGCGTGACATCCTTTTGAAAATATCCTCCCGAACTGGATCTTTTTGCATCGCGCATCCTTTGACATTATCCTATTCCCATGGGTTCTTATTCTAAATTTCCTTCTCATGTCCTGTAACTTCTAGGTAGGTACACTCAAACCAATAAAAATCGGGTCTCGAAAAGAAAAGGATAGGCTGATTAAGGTTTGATGGCATCATCCCATGAAGGCTGTGTTAACGCATCATCTACCTCGAGTAGATGAGCTCTTATTTCATTGATAATATAACAAGGATTGATTGTCAAGGAACCTTACCAGTTTTCTTTTCAAGTACCATGGTAAGGAACCTTACCAGTTTTCTTTTCAAGTACCATGGTACAAACCATCAAATTTATAATGTGCCATGGACATGGTACTTGAAAAGAAAACTGGTAAGGTTCCTTGATACTTGGTACATGGTACTTGGTACAAGTACCTTGGTACTTGAAAAGAAAACTGGTAAGGTTCCTTGATTGCAATTTTGATTGGTTTGAGTGTACCTACTACTATTGAGTAACTTGGTGGCCGCTTCAGGGGGGGGGGAGGGGGAGTTCACCTATGGGACACAGTATGACAAAAGGGGAGGGGGGTCTAGAGCCAGTTTGAGGTCACATTTTGTTACATATAGATATTTTCAAGTAGGTACGCTAACGTATTAAATTTCAGTTGATATGTCGGGACCCGAAATTTCGCTAAAAACAATAAATACTGACACATTTCATAGTCAAACAAGTTCTATTTAAGGGGGGTTAGAGATAGTTTTGTGACATCTTTTTAGGGGAGGGGGGGTCTCAGAAAGTATGACACAGTGTGAAAGGGGGGAAGGGGGGTTACAAAATACTCAATTTTTAGCATGACGTCCTTTATTCACCGCCCCTTGACATTCATATTTTATTTTTACAGATTGTGCTTGGACCTATGAAGGAATGGGAACACTCATTAATGTACGGTTGAGAATGGAAGATCAGTTTTGCAATCCAATGAACAGCACGTTGACTCTGTGGATGAAAGTGGCAGCAAAGATAAATAAATCTTTATCGATTAAGGTTTCATGGAAACAATGTCAAGGCAAATTTAAATATTTGATGAATGCATACAGAAGATGTCATAGAATCCATTTCAATTCAAACAAACTACCTACCTGGCCATTTTACAATCAATTTCATGAAGCTTATGGATCAAAAATGGACAGCCAGTTGGAGACATCTTTGGATTTTATTCCATCGGATGGAGAGCCTTTAAAAAAGAAAAGTAAGCTCATGCTGTACAGTTAATGTACAGTATACACATTATTTTCTCTACAGGTACCTAATCTTGGTATTACCAAATTGGTACCTCCTCCACTTTACAATCCAATTTAAGTTCTGGGTAGTTATTCTATAACTTTAATTTTCCGAATTCGGAATTTTAAAGTTTTAGAATAACCACCCTGGAGTCTTGAATTTGTTTGTACCTACCTATGTGGAATTAATTTTCCAACTTAGTATTCTTCTTTGAAAATATGGTTTCTAACTTTTTTGTAATAATTTTTTTCAGAATCTTGGTCAGTAACAGACATATGGTCTCTTATTAATATGCGCCTTAGCATTAACGATGAATTCACTAATATTGAGGAAGGTATTGACGACACTGAGCTTTGGGAAAAGGTGTGTAAGGAAGTAAATGAAAATAATACGGGTGGTCTAAAATCGCCAAGAACATGCAAATTGAAATGGTTATACTTGCTAGATCTGTATCGTAAAAAGAGAGACCCAGCTATTTCAGAAGAAGAGCGAAACTCTTGGTCATACTTTGCTGTACTAGATAAAGCATTCAACGGATCTATACCAAATCAAGAGGAAGTTAACGACAGGGCAAAATCAGGTAAATGCAAGACTCTTGGAATACCTACTTTCTCCTTGTTCGCAGAATCGCAATATAATTGTGTGTTGTTCTGTTGTTGATAAATTAGCTAATGGGAATTTTGCTAGGAAAACGTTCATCAGCAGGGGGGGGGGGGGGGGAATTTGGATCAATTGAATACCATAAAAAGCAAAAATATCAAGAAAATAAGTAAAAATTTGGAGGGTCCAATCCTATAAATTGATAATCACAACATTTTAAAATTAAAATTGTAGTATAATTTTAAAGGGATTGAGATGTTCGTGATTTGTGTTACAATAACGATTAAGTGTACTAGATTCAATAATGAAATGAGAGATGTCATATTTGTTTTGTACGAAACTGGATCAGTTTCGCCGCAGTGGCAGAAAATGCGTGATTCTGGCCTTATTCTAAATTTTTTTGGACCTACTTACTTGCGCTTCCTTAGTACTAGGCCTTGCTGCGAGGTATCCATTTGCTCCTGGGATCCTATTTCCTTAACTTTATTATTCTTATTCTACAAGTTCTATTGCGTGTTTGGAATATGTACAAGCACCACATGACCTAGTTAATTGCATTACTCTTCCAGCTTCTTGGGAATCGTCCATAACAGCAAGCCTATTGACCACCCGCATCGCACTGAACTCTCAATTTGGGAATCCTATGAACAAAAGAACAATATTGTGGGATAAAGTTGCGAGTGCAGTTAACGAAGCTAATAATGTGAACCTGACCGGCAGTCAGTGCCATGACCGGTATCGAAATGCATTCAGAACGTACAAGCAAAACGTGAAGAAAGTAGAACTTTTTGGTCGGCGGCCGACGTGGAAGTATTTCCATATTATGCATGCGGCATATCAAGGAAAAACTCACTCGATGAACCCAGTACAAGAGAGATTGGCTAAAACAACAGTATCAAGTAAGAGAAGCACATTGCAAACTCCATATTTTAATAGTAGGTACCTATCTTGTTTATTCAAGTACCTAGTTATATCCATTCCACCAGAGAAAAGGACTGGGTCAGTGTAATTTTTTTTTCCGACAGATTTCACAATATTCCTTTAACATTGATTCATTCCCTTGTAGAATGGATAGTAACACTTCAACATAGAGAGAGATTCATGCAATAATGTATTCCGATTCAAGGTCACTTGATGAATCGAATCATTTAATTGACTATTCTCGCCAAATTAATTCGTATTCTGAAATATGAGATAATTGAGCGTGCGAAGCGAGCGTCTCCTTTTGGCTCTTTTGGCACGGACCTCTGTTTTTTTTCTCTTTTTTTTGTGTTTTTTTTTTTCTGTTACTGACGATATACAAGTCACAGTTTTTCTTCGATCAAGCTGAAAATTTGCACACATGTACTGACCATTTCCGGGCGTTGCAGACCGTAATTTTTTTTAAATCCCCTGATTGGTTCAAATTTTAAAAAAATTATCTTTCGATTGGTTGGTTCGATCAATTTGAAATTTAGCAAAGTCATTGCAACTAACATTGTACCCAATCATAATAAATTTCAGCCAAATCCTCCCATTGGTTCAAATTTGAAACCATTTTTCCTGTGATTTTTGACATTTAAACTAGAACCGATTGACCGACCAACTAAAAACTTTGCATGGTCATTACTACCAACATTTAAGGTATTTTTGCCAATTTTCAGTCAAATCTGTCGTTATTTTCAAAAGTTTTTGTAATTTTAGGGACATTTTGCGTGTTGGCTGTCAAATTCACTGCGACTTCGAATCTTCAGATCAAGGCAAGGTAGTTAGAGCAGAAAGTTTCAAACGAAATGATACTAATAATGACCGTTCAACAGATTGATCTGATATTGTGTACACACTAATATCATATGATTTGAGTGGTCCCAGGTATATATTTTTTAAAGAGGTCCTGTGATTTTTGAATATTAACAAGGAACAGTTCAATAATAAAGGTTGATAATAACATTTTAGGAATATTTAGAGATTTTTATTCAAGTCTGACGAAATTCAAGAATTATTGGCTTTTAATGATATTTTCGATAGACAGAATTTCGGTTCGAGGTGTTCCGCGTATCCGTGCTCGCTCATCAACGCGTTACTCAGAGCGTTTTCCTATAGTTAGGTACTTAGTACGCCACTTTTATGTCATGCAAATGAAGGAGACTGGAGGAAGACTGGTGTAATGTCCGAATCTTAGGCGACCCCTCTTCAAAAATTTGACACTGTTTTATTCAAATGGGCACTTTCGTATAAATAATTATAATAACGTTTTTTTACAATGGATTTTTTTACTAATATATATGGCAGCATTTTAATGGCGAGAAACAGTCTATCTCTTATAGCAAATTAAAATGACATTCAATAGGGAATTGTCAGACTTGGGTAGTAACGTAACGAAAGTAACGCGTTACTGTAACGAAATTACATTTTTGGGTAACGAGCCAGTAATTTCATTACATTTTTTTCAAAGTAATAAGTAATATAATCTCGCTACTTTTATCAGAGTAATTTGACGTTTGTAACGCGTTACCGTGAGCCTCGCCCACATTTTCCCGCTTGTATGTAATTTTCAAAAACATGGACAGATGACAGCACTCACCAGGCAAATTTTGAATTTCCACTACGCAAAGTCACACAAAGTACAAAATAATAGTAATAAATTGACAAACGGGAACGGCTTAAAATGACTTCGCTCTTATTGTGACTTAAAAGTAATTTACCCAAGTCTGGGAATTGTACATTGGTAGGTATATATAACTAGGAAAACGCTCTGTGAAACGCGTTGATGAGCGAGCACGGATACACGCAACACCTCGAACCGAAATTATGTCTATCGAATGTCATTAAAAGCCAACAATTCTTTAGTTTCGTCACAGACTTGTATACAAATCACCAAAATCTCCAAAAATATTGGTGCCAATCCTTGCTAAGTTTTAAGTTGATCGATTAAACCTTTATGATTGAACGGTTCCTTGTTAATTTTCGAAAATCACAGGATCTCGTTCAAAAAATATACCTGGGACCACCCATATGATATGATATGTAGTGTGTGTACACAATATCAGATCAATCTGTTGAACGGTCATTATTTATTAGTTTCATATCGTTTAAAACTTTCTGCTCTAACTACCTTGCCTTGAACTGTAGATTCGAAGTCGCCGTGAATTTGACAGCCAACACGCAAAATGTCCCTAAAATGACAAAAACTTTTGAAAATAACGACAGATTAGAGTGAAAATTGGCAAAAATACCATAAATGTTGGTACCAATGACCATGCGAAGTTTTTATTTGGTCGGTCAATCGGTTCCAGTTTAAATTTCAAAAATCACAGGAAAAATAGTTTCAAATTTAAACCATTTGGAGGATTTAGCTGAAATTTTTTTTGATTGGGTACAATGTTGGTTGCAATGACTTTGCTAAATTTCAAATTGATCAAACCAACCAATCGAAAGATAATTTTTATAAAATTTGAACCAATCACAGGATCTCGTTCAGAAAAGATCCCAGGGATCGCATAGATTACGTTAGTATGTGTACAAAATTTCAGATCGATTGGTTGTGCGGTTTGACCTGGGCAGTGCAGGCAAAAAAAAAAACAAACAAACAAACAAACAAAAAAAAAAAAAAAACACACAGAGAAAGTGCCATAAGAGTACCGTGGTGACGCTCGCTACGCTCGCTCTATAAAGATGCCAAATCAAAAATAGGTACATAAAAAAATGCATTTGTCTATCTCTATTAGGTATTTTATTGTTAGAAAGGTAATCACATTCGCTTATCAGTCTTTGTGATATTTTCAGATTTGTGGTTTGAAAGGAACAACAAGTTACTTATTAAATTCCGTCTTCAATTGAATAGTGAATTTGTAAATCGTACTTTATGGTTGCAAATTGCACAGAAGATGAATACTGCCACAAAATCACACTTATTCACATGGATGGCTTGTCACTTTCAGTGGCGCAAGCTGAGACTTGAATATGATAGTTGTGTTGAAAGAAAAAAAATAATAGGACAATGTGACTACTCCCCTTACTTCGATTTATTCCACAAAGTATACAATGGCCAGCCATACAATGCTACAGATGAGTCAGTTTGTAACAAGGTGAATTATAATGTGGCAACCATAATAGAGGAGCCGATGAACGTTGATGATGGTCCTGATCATGAACATAATTACGCTAATGAAGAGAGCATGTCAGTGTCAAGAAATCTTAAATCGGCAAGATCTCCATTACCAAGTACTTCACCTTCGAAGAGACAAAGCGGAAAAGCTCCTGAACCTTGTGAAACTCCAGAAAGGCGTCCTTCTCGAATAAAGACGAGTACTCGGCGAACCGACGAGTATTATGAAATTGATGCATCTAATGCAATTGAAGAAGCGATTGCAGGCTCACAAAGCAAGAGTAACAAAACAAATTCAGGTCACAAGTTAAAAGGATGGTTTAAGTCTATGCTTGCGGACTGGAAGGAAGAGAGGCAACAAAGGTGGCAAGAAAAGAAACAACTTGAAAGGGAAAAAATTAAGTCCATCAATAATCTGACAAAAGCTATATTAGCACTTGATCCAGATGTGGATCTTAATTTAGGAAGTGAAAATGTTAAACGTCGGAAACTGGACCCGTAAGTCATTCAGAGAACTTGTTGCAGAGAACAATTGTAGTATAGGTACGTACTGCACATCTGGCACGTATTCTCAGGTATTTAAGATCAGGTACATTTTAAGGAATCTTAATTTGCTAGCTTCAAACACACTAGAATAGAGCAGGTTTTGGTGTTTGTGGATAGTACCTATGCTAACTTGATATCCCTTGACCCGATTAACGAAGACAGGGAGAGAATTTATCCCGAACACAAATCGAGCCATGTTGTCCTTGTCACATTGACAAAGCTAGTCATCTCTTTTTTCCCTTTCTCTTGCATTGCATTACAGATGCAGTAACCTAGAAAAAACAGCAAATTAATCTAGTTTGTAGAATTTGCAAATATTTTATCATTTTAGTGTTTTTTTTTTTATACTAATAAATCTATATTATGTATGTAGACACATTGTTTATTTTTTTTTGAGTTTCCGAGTTTCTCTTTAATTTAGAATTTTGTATCAGTACAGTCAGGGAAACTAGATGGTTCATACTCTGCCTCTCTCTGACCCATCATAAACATGTTTTTATATGGAGCAGAGTATATGTATTTATAGTTTCCTTGAGTATACATAAACCTGATTTTAGAGTGGTATGTGGTACCACTTCATTTAATAGTGCTTGTACCTACTCGTTATTGCTATGAAAACACAAATAATCAACAAAATGATGATTTCTAAACTTATTTTTTTTTATTTTGAGCAGCGTCCTAGAAGGCAACTCCGAAACCAATCTACACTCTCTACCTAATATTGTAAACAGATTGCCATGAAGATAGTGCTTTTAATTGCCAATGGTTTTATTTATGTGGAAGTGATAGAATAGTTTGTGCAACTTTTATTTCTATTTGTGCTACAAATTGTTTGTAGATTGTAAATTGTTGAATATAGTATGAATGTATAGGTACCCAGAAGTAAGATGCCCGTGTATTCATATATTTTAATTAAAAAATAATACCCAGTAATCAGGGATGGGCAGTATCTAAGATACAAGTATCTTAGATACGTATCTTGAGATACAATAGTATCTTAGTATCTGTATCTTAGATACTTTTTAGTAAAGTATCTTATGAAAGTATTAAGATACATTTTTAAAGTATCTTGAGTATCTTATTTTTCCAAGATACTTAAGATACTTTTTTTTAAACTAAAAATGGTCAAAATATTCCGAATATTTTTGCAAACAATTACCTGAAACCTCAATCTAACTTCCTGTGGACTTTCTGAAGAAGTTCTTTAATTTGTATTTGTTTCTTTGGTAATTAAAAATAAATAATTGGTATGACTATGTTTTCACCTAAAAGAGTTTAAAAAATTCTGAATTGACTCATATTTTTTCCCCGACTCTTAATTCTTCTTTTGTTTTGAAGTATCTTGTATCTTTAGATACTCTTAAATGAATGTATCTTGTATCTTGAGAGCAAATACTTAAGTATCTTGTATCTTGTATCTAAGATACTTTTTTTAAGTATCTTGCCCATCCCTGCTAGTAATGCACTTTGCAATTGGTTGTAAATTATTTTATAGTGTATACCAACTACTCCCAAATTTAAATGTAGGTAGGTAATTAATTATTAGGTTTTTTGTGTTCTCTAGTGAAAAGAGATTATTCAGTCAGAAGCTTTATTTTTTAGATTGTTCAAGTCAAAATTCATACAGATCGAGTCGAAGTGACGTCATACCATGTTCAGACCGAACAAAATACTCTTAGAGTCTTGGTAGATTGAATGCTATTTCATTAAACTCTATTGTCAAACAAAATTGATTCATTATTTTTTTTTCACTATTTTGGACGGAGTGATAAAATAAATACTGGTCTAAAGAAAGGACTGCTACTTTTTATACAGCCCCGCCAAAATAGTTCAAATATACAGGCAGACCACTACCTTGTCATGATCTCGTGGTCATTTCATTTCACTTTCAAACGTTGGCTGTAGTGTGGGCCCAACATGGCCACGAAAAAGCCGCTGGAGTCGAATGCTTTGGAAATTAGGACAAAGAGTATCGAGCAGACGTTGATTCCTCTTGTTAAACAGGTAGGATTCTAAAACAGTTTCGTATTTCTCATCGGCTGTATTTTTTTGGAACTACTTGCTTCCAATCTAATTATTTCTATGATGATGCTAATGCCGACAGGTCACACCCCCCTCTGTGGCCCTGCCCTTATAATAATATTGACTATGATGTTCCACTTTTAATATTTCGATAGTTATTTATGATAACTCAGTGATAGATGAGGACATTTTAGCGAAGATTAGACCTAGGCAGTCGTCAGACCGACCACCCTACCTGTAGCACCTGAAACTAGTGGTGTCAGGTACAGTTGTCACCCTCTATTTTTACATCATACCTATCCATTGATAAAATTATATTTTAACAAATACCCATTCCCAGTGTATTTGGGATAATACGAATAAGAAATGATGTTACGGGTGAATCCTCAATAGGCAAACTATTTCTCAAATTCAATTATACACATATAATTGATGGTATATAATTGAATTTTGGTGGTCTACACATTGTTTTTTTACCTGTAAGTAGCCTATGTCAAGAATTTTAAAGTTTGATATGGTCATATTCTTTCAAATTATCTGTGTATGTACATTGTACTGTGTACTTTGCATTACCTACTCTTGTTGAAGATTATGTATTTACGTAATACGTAAATACGTCCATGTAGGTAGGTACTTCAAACTCTTAGTTTTGAGTGCAAAGATTTTTTTTTATTAAACTGTCCACTTTTACCTGTTTCAACATAATATTGTATGTTAGGGAATAAAACTCTATTATTATTAGATATATTTCTATCAGTGTACCTAACTATGGTATCTCTGGATAATATGACGATGTTTGTATGGTAACTAGCTGATAAAATCAAGGAATTGAATTTTAACAAAAACATCTTATTTCTTCTTTATTGGTCAGTAAGTCGAAGCTTATTTAAAAATTAAAAAGCAAAAGTTGTACCAAGCCATTGCAAAGTGTAGTTAAAGCAAAGTCTACAACAATTCACAAAGTGAAAAGCAAATTTGAGAATGCATAGAAATTTCAAATTTATTGACAAACTAATATCTTACCAAAATATTTCGTATGTTCCAACTGAATGAAAAAAATATGTAATTCCAATAAAAATAAAAGTTATGAATTACCTATGCTAATAATTTCATAAATTTTTGTCTCGCTCGACTTCCTATATGTTATCTTTTCACCTAGTTCGTAAGTTTAGTAAGCATCTACTAATAAGGAAACCATATTCTAACCTAATTAGCAAAAGAGTGAAGGGCGTCTGTTGCAACAGGTGAAATATATTATTCTTCAGTTACCTAACAGGGTGGCATCGTCAAAATTAGCACATCACAGTTTTTCAAGTTACATGCAAGCTGTGACGCAATATTTATATTTTGTATGAGTTGTGGGAGCAATATCTGCATGATCTATTTTGCCGCATAGCGCGACCTTCTAAACTGGAAACATGGCCCGCGAGGGCCTCCCAGATAGATAACGTTTAATTAAATTCCATGTCACGCTTGGCTGCCACCTCTACTCGAATTAATCATGATTGATTTTGGCAGAAGCTTTGCGAGTTGCGACACATTGCTCGTTAATAGTCTGAGGGTATTCCGGAACACACCCTGTTTGGGGGGTAGGGGGTAGGTCGGCACGTGAGCGCCACACCGTCGAAAAGGAAACAGAGTCTTTTCATCCAGCTTATCAAGGAATCGGATGTAAATTAGTTTTCAGAGAAATTCGTTTTTGATCACGGGACAAAAGGTATTCAAATGTTTGTCTCGTTTAAATTTGTCGAAAGACGTTTCTCTTTGTAATTTTTGGCGAGCTGTTGAGCGGCTAATACAAGGTTGTTGACAGGTCGGCACTTTTCTACCTTGATCGTCTCTGATTTGCCGCCAGCGCCAGTTACTTGCAGAGATCATGTTCTTGAGAAGTTGCATGAATATGGTGATCATGATTTGCAATCTGTTGCGTGAATATGGTAACTATTCGACCTGGGCAAAGTTGTTTTGCGGTGTTGTATTTAGTCAACTCTGGCGCCAGCGCTCACCGCGGGGGGGGGGGGGGGGGGGGGGGGTCGCCGTGGACCACACACTACATCAAATATAGCTCACAAGCTATTGTTGGAGTTATACTTGCCAAAGCCACGAACGAAAACTTCGCCTTCATATCGAAGCTGATTTCCTACATTTTCTTTCAGATCCTTTTGGCAGACATTCTTGCATGATTGTACTATATTTTTCCTTTGGCAACGATTCCAGCTTCGGAGAGAGAGCCAAGGCACGATTTTAATTACTTTTTAATTAATGCTTGTTGATAGTTACACGTGTCTGAACTGAGCAACAAATGTTCAGTCTTCAAACTAGTCTTCAGTCTTTAATTCGATTATTTGTTTGAAATACAAGGAATAGAAACAGGATATGTTCCATTCTATTCCTAACGTCCTAACCTAGTTAATAAACATCTCTGAAATGATAGCAGTGTCATACCGCGATCACCATCAACGTTTACATAATCCAATTATGCAAGAAACTATCTGGAGCTGGCCGAGAGTAGATAGCTATCGGTATCTGGTGGCCCACCAATGGAACCTTGCGGTTGTGAACTAGCGGGTGCAAGAGGTGTTCCTATTGATCACGGGACGGGGGTGGCGCTTGCGCCCCTCTCCAGGGGGAGGGTTGGTGTCTCCTTGCCCGGGTCAGGGCTCTAGTCTTCCCGTCATACTCACTCGTTTCTGACGCTCATTCCGATCATCTCATGGCCGACGTGTGATCTCTTCTTCGCGGATATCTAGGCTAACATGCTAATAGTATTATAGGACATTTTTCTATTACACCGGCTAGGATTCATACAAAATACAATATGGCAGCGCTGTCTGATAGACAGGTAAGGGTTAGGGTTGGAGTAATTAATATTATTTCGGAAATGTCCTTAATCTGATGTGTATTAGTACCTATTGTTTAGTTGTAGACTTTTTTTAATCCCTGTTGTATTCATTTGATGTTAGATAATTAGTGTAGTATAAGTGGATTTTGAAGTCACATGGCTTCCGCGTAATATCATTGATGAACTACATCCTGAATTGACCCCCTCCATAAAATGTTATGAATTCTTAAAGGCAGCGTACGCTTTTTCTTTTTCTCGAGTAACCCTTTTCTATGAATGAAACTCGAGAAAATGTTCATGCAATTTGCTTGAGACTAAAGAGGAGGCACTTTGAACTCTTGCCACATTCGTTACACCCCGAGGATGTTTGGGAAAGAGAGCTCTTTTCTCACACAATGCTTTCTGCCTTTGATGTGAGTTTTCCGGCACTCCTCGGCGACGGCTGCGGCACAAGAGCGCCATCCAATCATCAGATTTGTCCGCGCGAATGAGTTGATCAGGGCGGCGGGATTGCTTGGCGAGGAAAGTACATGTAGTAAATTTCTAGGCGACAAGATTGATGCCTCTCAAAGCATGCCTCGAGGTACCCAGATTAAATATTTCGCCCTCTCAGCGGCAGCGTCTTTAGAGAGAAAAATTGATTTTGTAGACGTCTATATATTGTCGATAAGGGAAGAGGAAACGGGCTATAAAAGGATTCGAGACTGTTATTTTTATGGTAATAGTAAATTGATGTGACACAAAAGAATGCGATGCGCCATTATTTGCGATTAGGTTTGTAGTTCTTTACAACCTGATTTATGTATTTTAGTAGCGAATCAAACTTCTGAATCTATCAGTGAGATTAGACTACTTTATTTTTATTAGGGCTCTTGTTGATTGTGTAGCGTCATTCGAGATGATTGCGGTATGGAGGGAAGGATTGTGCGAAGGAGGCGGTTGTATAGACATCAATTTGATACCACGATGGAAAACAGAATACATTCAAGAATTATTGTAAATTCCTTGTCACAATGAGATGACACGTCACAAATACTTATCAATTAAATGAATAGCAGCGAGCCCTTATCAAGTGACATATCACGACAAGGATATTTAGAATCACCCTCTTGGATGGGAATCGAACCCTGCCTCTTATCTAACACCCGTCATCTAGGAGTCCCCCGTAGTTAAGACTCATCTCCATCTCATTGAAAATAGATAAGATAATATATATTGTTAGATAATGATAATGATAATGGATGTTTATTTGTAACTCTCTGCTCAGCATCAACGTTATTGTCAAGCGACAAAGTTGCAGCAAATAATTTGCTCTTCGTGCATCATTGCTTTTTTAAGGTCCACTCCTGGACACTGAAATTGGTCCGCGGTCAATGTTCAAGTGACACTACGGCTAGCATTTAACATTTATTTTAGTGTAATTTTTTGGCACAAAGACCGGAGGGCTAGTGTGAGAAATAAATAATAAATACTAGCCCAGAAGTCCAGTGAATATTGACTGCGGACCATTTTCCGTGTCCAGGAGTATACATATATTGCTCTAAAAGTTGTTACCGGATATATTTTGCATTAAAGTCTTTCAAAAAAGAACCCGAGGTAAAGAATTTCGGAATTCCAAAACCGCCGTAACCTTGAGGTGATATTTCGCACTTTTTACCTATCACCACAATACGACTAGGGCAAGTCTGCATATCAAGTAGCAAGCCACGCAATCTCTATCTGCCACCACTTGTCCGCTGCCTTGTAGACAGGTAATTAGCAATTACTTCGGGGGCCGCGTTGATTTCTTCGGTCTACCTCATTCACCCATGTAAATGTACTGTTGAGTGCACGGGACAGTGTAACGGGGTGATCTCCCCCGACATAGCACACCAATCAGCTCTCACCACATCGGAGCTAATTGACAGTTTAATCGTCTCATATACATGCAACTTCGTGCTAGCAGCGCTCCTGGCGGACTCGTGGAGACCCCAGCTCGGCCGGATTATTATTCAAGGTAATTATTTGGCTGGACGGCTGCTTGCTTCAACTACCATCGTGTTAATTATGAAGTTTAAAATGGAACGGCGGTTGTTACCTTGTTCGGGATTCTGAAGCGAGAAAATCGCGAAATTATATTTTGATTTCAATGGTTGTTTAACTCTTGATAATTGAATTAAAATGATTTTCCACGTCCTTTGTGTCAGAGCTTTGTAGTAAAGCCACGGGAGTGTAAAATACGAATTAAACTATTTTCTAACTTCAATTGGAGATATTTTCATGGTGTATAATTATACTGCTGTCTGGCTTGCTATAGAATTGCCATTTTAAGGAATAACTGAGTTTGATCAAAACGGACAATATGCTCGACCTTGTTAGTTCATAAATTGTAATTTATTATAAAATACGCATAGAACTTTAACGGGAGCCGATGTTCGATTCTCACAGCTCTTCTCCGAGGCAGATTTTATGTTGTGGCTTTCTCAAGTCTGAAGGCAAATGCTGGAAGTGTTCCCGTTCCCATCCCCCCCCCCCCCCTCCTTCCCACTTCCTTCCTACCCTTTATCAGCATCGCCCAATGAATCATTCACAGGTGCCAATTACTGAGTCGGCTTTACGCCACTAAAACTCAACCTGCTAAAAACTCAACTCTCTGGGAAACGGCCGTCAGGTAGACTGAAAGTTCACGGTGGAGGTGCCGTATTTAACTTAAAGTTCATGGTCTACTTTGTTTTGTTCTGTTTCTGTAAAAAGCTCCAGCTTGTATTCAACCTTGAGCCGACCAACGGATATTCCATCGAGAATCGAAACAAACATTTGATTTGACGACACAGCAAACCGGCCGCTGTTTACCATTGGCTATCGACCATTGGAAGTCCCTGGCTGTTTACATGGTCAACAAATGGCGCGGCAATTCGTATAATTCGAACATTACTATCAAACTGGGAACAGTCCTTGTGGAAATAGATTCTAATCAATACATTTAACAACAGGCGATGTTACTTGACGAGAGGCAATTTCGGAGAGTTTTTCAAAACCCTGGAACAGACAATGTAACTATTGTGACGAAATTTATATTCTAAAGAATACTCTCGAATGAATTATGAATAATAAATTATACTAACTTGACTAACGCCGGACTTCCACTCCGAGAGTCCCGGACTCGATTCCCGCGTCCTTCCTGAATCCTGACTGACTGGTTTCTAATAATAATAATAATAATAATAATACTACTAACTTGACTAACGCCGGTCTTCCACTCCGAGAGTCCCGGACTCGATTCCCGCGGTCATCCTTCCTGAATCCTGACTGATGCACTGGTTTCTCTCAGCTGAGAGGACTAATAGGCCACGACCTCCTTCTTCCCACCGTCCATCCTTACATTCTCTATCCGTTCGCCATTAGCCTATTTGCAGAACTTGAACACCATTACATTCTAATCTTTAGGATGGGGCGAAGCGGTTCGAAAACCGAACCGAACCGGCTTTAGATGTTTGCGCACCGAACCTTACACAATCCGAACCTCCCTCGCTGCGCCAATGTGACATTTCCCGCCAACATTTCGTACCAGTGTCGTGTTCTAGATAGAAATCTGTGTGACAAAGAAGCCAAAGAAGAAATAATGCAAATTGCTATAATTTTACTCTTCTTACCATTTCTTCGTGCATAAATTCAATGATGTGAATTATTTTTATCAAAAATATTGGCATACCTACTAAATGAGTTAATTTTGCTTATCTCGTGTAGCAAAATTTTAAGTACAAACTATGCCGAACATTGTAGGTAAAAATGACCAGAAGTTCGGTTCGGTTCGGTCAAATATTTAATAATTTAAGTTCGGTCCGAGGTTCGGTTCGGTTAAAAATATGAGGTTCGTCCAACCCTACTGATTTTGTGTACAATACCTCAAAACGTGTCTCATAAAATGAAAATTGCTCGGAAAATTGTTTAAAAACATGTCTCTATTATTCAATGCCGGGTCGTCTTGAGCTACTCGGAAAGCTCTTGCATCTGTTTCTCTGTGTTTCACGAGACCATCATGATAACACACTCTAGCATGTCCAGAAGATGAATTTCCTCACTTATCGTGCTAGGACGAAGACTAATCGAGTGCGGGAGGAAGTCGCGGTAACATTGAACACCGCCAGTGCAGACTCCGACTCGTGTTTGTATTTGTGTAGCAAGGTCAGCACTAGACACGCTCTCGTTGATTAATAGAGGGAAACTATCCACCCCCAATGGCGTGTCGAGAAATATCACGTGATCGCGCCAGGAAAAACGAATTGATGTTTAATGGACTTTTTACATTTCCATTCCGAACTTGTAACTTTGTCATCTTTTACGCTGGCTCCTACAATCTTTTCCGGTGGGGGGGCGGCGACCAATTGTGGAGTAAAACATTTTTCCGAGCATGGAAAAGTGCCAACCGTGACCTCTACAACTTTGTCGATTTGTTACTTTTTGTGAGAATAACAGCACATATTATATACTATAATAATGAAAGTTTTCCCATTGAGAATGTTTTCGGGTGGAATCCAAGATTATGAATCGTTGTCCAGATTGTGTGATCTCTGACGTACGTCTGCGACTGACTGTTATCGCTGATATCGACTCGGTTCGTGTCCATTGAGATGTTCGTATATCCCTCTGTGTGGTCGTGTAATAGGTTCATGGAAGCCATATAGGTCACAGAGCTTAGTATCTACCTCTATCTTATATATACACTCGCGGTGCTATCATGTGCTATGTAATACCTCGCTAATTCTTCCCTAATAATACACCGCAATAAATAATTCTATAGGGCATCCCCCAACTGGGTGGCATCGAAAATCCTATATAAAGTTGAAATTTATCGCTTTTCTCTATAGAAACTTTTCAATGCATTGCTACTGTGTAGAGAGGTAGTAAAATCCATACGCCAACAAACTGAACTTTCCAACGAATTCAGAATGTTATTTATTAAAGAAGCTGAGAAGAATCGGAAACGGAGCGGAACAAAAAGTAGTGAATTATGAATAAATCTCCATGTTCAGAACTTTAGACATTGAATTCTTTCTCTCGAGTATCTATTATTGAGTACATTCATTAAATTGATGACTTTTCATTATTCAATCATGAGCATTCATCGGAAATGTTTCATTTTTAATTCAATTTTGTTTCTCGGCGCTCATTTCACAGAAAAGTGAAATGCCGATATTGGAGCGTCGTAACTCGATAAAGAAATGTTCATCTACGAAACGATCTTTTCGTAACGTAGCAGCTTTACTACCTGTCGAATTAATATTTGTACCCAGTTGAAAACAATTGTAGTATAATATTACAAAGAGAAATGTCGCCGTCAAGTTGGCCGGCAATCAGTGCGTCATTAAAGCACCACAACGCCGGCGCGAGACGAGTCTGCTCTACTCTTTGAGCTGTCAAAATGGGCTATTGAAACTCTCCGATAGCTTTTCCTCCAGCGCTCGCTTTTCATCTCCTCTCCTCTCTCGCAATCATCTGCCGAGAAAAATCGAACGAACGGTTCGGCACGAATGCAATTTACATAATATATATTCGAGGAGCCTTGTTATTAAATACAGTGTTGAGAGAGAGACTGGGTGTGAGGAGATATCTCCCCACAGTTCACCAATATTCCCCTAATATCGATTCGCATTTCCTCTCTCCGTCACTCTCTTTCAACTCATCTGGAACGCACCTTTTAGGGAATCATCTCGACGCCTCTTATCTCTCTTTTATCATCTGTCACGTTGTTAGCGAGCGTCGCGGCGCTCTTGCTTGTCGCGAGACCGCCGGGCGACGCCGACGCTCTACATTCGACGTCATTCATCACTTTTATGGTAGCTCCCTTGTCAGTAGAGCATGTACCGCCCGATGTTATGTTGGAAACTTCTCGCTTTTGTCCCCCTTGTGACTTGACATGGAGGTGGAGGCGCCAGTTTTGTTGTCGTATTATCCCTAATCTGTCGCGATAGAATGGCTCGTCTTTTCGCTATATTGATGTTCATTAATCACTTTTATAGTCGCTCGTCTTTGTATGTCCCATTTTATCTTGCGGGGACGGAACGATGTCATTTTAGAAAGAGTTCCAAAGTACTAAATAAACGTTGGTCTTTCCTGCCTTTCAGCTTGAAGTTGATACAGGGTTAAAGTTGATGAGCCTAATTTCAGACATCTGCAGAACCACTCCGAAGTTTGATTAGTTCAATTGATTGATGTTGCGAACGTCGTTAAAAGTGACAGGTTGGGGTAACAGATAGGCTTACATAACGCTGTTTTTCCTTAGTGATTTGGAGCTGGATCAAGAAGCCCCAAAAAACTGCATGATTCATGAAGGCCATAGATCAACCCCGAACTGTCTGACGTTCAGATCCGGGTATTATGGGATTTTGATTGACAATGGGTGTGGATCACGGCGATAAAGCAGTGGGATTCAGCGACAGCATTTCCCAAGACTTCTTTTTCAGCGAGGAAACGAAACCATTTCCCGTCGTGACTTTGATTGTTTTCTCTCGTTTTATAGCCCAGTCCATTCCGCGCCGCCAGTTATTTCCTACCCGTCCGGACGACGTACAAGACCGAGGGCGTCGGGAGTGATGGAGCTCCGAGCATTAGTACGTCACTGGGTATTGAACTCGGCGCTATGATCGATGTTTCAGATCTCGACTCTTGTGACGCATCGAGAGCGGCCGCTATGCGGGGAGAGGAGTCTGAGGGCCGTCGCCCGCGTCGGCCAGGCGGTCAACTTGGCCGTCGAGAGGTTCGTGACCGTCGGCGAGACGATCGCCGACGACAACCCCGAGATCAAGGTCGACATGTACGAGGCGTGCAGAGAGGCGCGGGCGGCGGGTAAGTCGACAAACCATCCTCTCCGGGAACCATGTTCATTCTGGAAAACACCTCCATAGTTAATCATATAGGAAAGTACAGCTTCAATCCAATATGGTAATATAATGTAATTCTCACATAGTTTTACTTCACGTTAGATAGCTCATGGAGTTTTAAAATTTTTGTTTTATGACTTATTTAGGCTGCATTTCACCAAGATTCTAAACCCGGTTTAGAGTCGGTAAACCTGGTTTAGGGACCTCTAAACCTGGTTTACCGCCTCTAACCCGGGTTTAGAATCTTGGTGAAATGCAGCCTTAGTTACAAACGTATAACTTTATGTGATTGGTTTTCTATTAGTTTCCATATTCACTTCAAAATAACTTTTTGACACAAAATATAACAATTTTATTCAGAAGAAGTTTTTGCGCTCCAGCCGTTTTATTTGAACGACTCCATTGTGGGCTCGGGATTGGGTAGGGGTAAGTGATCTGACTTTTATCCTGAATTTCAAGCAGGGAAATAATGATTTCGAAAAGAGCTGCGGTTTATTTGCGTCTCTCGGGGCCGCCTCTTCTGCATTTCCCTGCCTCTTCTGCCGCGAATTATTCCCCCGGGATTAAGCCTGGAGCATCCGAGGTCGGCGGTATAAATGACTGATTAAACCTGGATTATATACAGCTTTGAGCAATAACTCATCTGCTGAATAATTGAGAATTGAACTGGCCCGTTCGTTGCTAAGGAGTAGGACAGGAGGTTAAAATATTGAAAGACGTATTTTCATGTCAAATATTTCAGTCTAGGTTGACCTCTAATGGGCGGGATTGCGCCGATGCCATGACTGGCCCTTAGAAAGCGAGAAAGTCAGCCTACGTAATTCTAACCCTTAGGCTGCAAACACACGGGGCGTTTTTTTGCACGCCTAGCCGAAGCGTTCGAACGCCGGTGAGACGCCGAGAAGATAGGTAGCATTGAGTCTTATATGGGAGCGAACAGACGAGGCGGTTTATACACGCGGCGTTTTTTTCCATGCCGGCCAGACGCGACATGTCGCGTTTATTTTCCTGCCCACCCCGGAAGTCGTTAAAATGAAACACATTGGTTTAAATGAGAGCAAACACACCCGGCGTTTATTTCACGCGACGTATTTGTACAGCTGGCATAGCATGACCTTGACAGCTTCTAAAACCGTCGCGTTTTGCACGCCCCGTGTGTTCGACCAAGAAAAACGTCGCGTGTTTTCTCATGCCCTGCGTGTTCGACCAAGAAAAACGTCGCGGTTTTTTCCACGCCGCGTCTGGGCAGGAAAAAAACGCCCTGTGTGTTTGCAGCCTTAAACTTTATAAAAAACTTGACTCTAGTCGGAAAAGATAATATAACCTCGCTTGTTTTCACGTAAATTGCTCTTTTTTATTGCTGATGTACGCCGCGCGGTATGATGTAGTAAATAAAATGTAGCATAACTTTATGTAGAATGAAATATTGCCATGCCGACTCCATAAAAGACAAACAGTTCCACTCGTAAAAGTGCGCTCTCATCCCCATGTAGGTACACAACAATATTGTTGTATCTTTTACCCTATGCTTTTACTATGGTTGGGTTGGGTGGTTGCGTTTTTTTATGGACATGGATTTTTTGCATAATATCTGAAACTTGTGTGATGGGATGGTTTATAAAGGCAATGGTCCGAAAATTAGAACTGTCCAATCCAAATACTGTGACAAACTTTGGTTTCTGATATTTTATTCGTCCCAAATCGATTTGTAAAAATGGCAGCTTAACAGCTGTAGGATTACCGAAAAGCTAATTTCAATTAATGTAGTTACTACATTATTTATAATTATTTAAGAATAGGTACACAATTACCTACATGTAATATAACATACTTAAAGCATACTTAAAGTAATCAAATGTGTTTTTTCTGATGACCTCAGAAAACTTGAAACTTGAAACAGAATGACTTGAAAATATTTGCCAACTGTGGGTTCGAATCATACAGTTGGCAAATATTTTCAATTTGCAGTTGGTATAAAGTTATGTTCGCCTGCCATGCCACCACTATTTTCAACACTTTCTCCACCAAAATGGTATAAAAAGCACTTCAAATCTGCAATGATAATGTGAACTGCTTTACCATTTGGAAGGAAGATCGGGGTGAAAAGTGGAGACAAACGAACATAATGATTAACATCTTTTGTAAGTACTGTTCAAGGACACACTCTGTATCCAGAAGTCTTAATGAGCCACCCCTGCCTCGACCTTGGCTGCTATAAACGTCCCGGTGTTATCAGTGGCGAAGCTGCGAGTGGAGTTGATTGATGAACAGGGATATCAGATTGTTTTGCCGTGCCCAGGGATCATCTGGATTGTGCGGATACCTGCGTGCGTGACGCAAGAAGTATCTTCCAGTCACAAGGATAGATCGCAATCGCGCTAATGTTTTGCTCACATTTCACAATCGCGGATCAGTTTTCTTATGGGGGTTTGTTTTGCAATCCGGATCAGCTTATTTTGTATTGCATTTTTATTTTTTTAAACGGTTGAAAGATTATTAATTTTGTTTTTCTCAAAACAAATAGAATTTTCATATGGTGTTTTGTAGGATATTAATAATTTTGAGAATAGAAACATAAAAAATCCACGAAAGAAACTTCAAAACTACCCTGCATCTGTGCACTGTAAATTATCGATTTTGGTGTTTATGTAAAATACTAATATAATGGGTTCTTGTAAAATAGAACCTATCGCTGAAATGAATTTACATTTTACAATAATGAATTAAACCTTTTTACTTAAAGTTTCTGCTATTCATACAATATACAATATCCTATGCAGGAGGAGCCATGATAGATTCTTTTTACTATAATTCTTCTTGAATATTATTAACTGCAATAATATGAAAACTTCACAAACACTGAATGAAATTATAGCCAACTGACATTTCAAAGATGAAAATCCTGGTGATTCACTTGTCACTTATCTGTGATGAAATGTAGGAATTAGAAACAAATTAGGTTTGTAAAAAAAGTATATGCTGGATATGAACAATCGAATTGAGACATAGCTGTTTATTTTGTATGTGTATTTGCGCAGGTGGTGCTATCGAAAAACTGTGCGAAGCGGCGCTGGAAGATTCGCTGCGGGATCGGGGAGCGGTGGTGCGCGCTGCTCGCTGTTTACTTGGCTCTGTAACGCGCGTGCTTCTGCTAGCGGACATTGTGGTGGTCAAACAGCTCTTACTAGCTAAAGACAAGGTACAGTAATACATACATTCAGTATTGTTTCCCAACTTCTGCTGTAAAAGAGGAGGTGGTCTTTATGGAGCAGAAGCAGCCAAAATATTTTACTTTTGTTTGGTAAAATTAAAAATAAAATCACTGTTTTTATTTTTTTATTTTTTTGAAAATGTTCTCATAATTCGGGAAACACACATGATACATGATCCCATTATGCATGATATGCTGGGCAGAATTCTAACTGGGCATTTAATAATTAATAATGCTCTCAGCAAGCCAGAATGGCTAATTGTTTGGCATCCCATTGAAGATGACACTTTCTCCTAGAATGTGGTGGAGTTAGCTCCACCCCTCAACCTGACATTGTTGGAAGGGGAAATAGATAATAAATACCTACTCTTCTCCTCTTTGCTTCGCTGTAAAGTATTACATAGGTACCTGCAGTGGCGGTCTGGCCCGGGGTGCCGGGATGCGTTCGCATCCCGGGCCCCTGTCGTTTAAGGGCCCCTTTTCCCTTATTACGGGCCCCTAAATACATTTTACTGTCGTTTTTCATATTAAACCAGCATTTTTAGTCATTTCACATAAATTTTTTCTATCTCTACTTTGTTTTACGGGCCCTGTCACATGTTTATCCGGGCCCTTTGCCTCATCGCATTTCGGTCCTTTTCATCCCAGACCGCCCCTGGGTACCTGTACCTACCTACTAATGTGCAGACATCAATCAATGTTAAATCAAGTAGGTACCTACCTTACCTACCAGATTTAATAAGTCATGAAATTTCCTGGAAATGTGATTCGATGTACATGAGTTACAATCTATATATTCTGGAGTGAAAACAAAACCAATGGTTTATCGAGGTTAAATCAAGGTTTGGATCATTTTATTTATTGATTGAACAAATGAGGGGCTGCGTTGATAAACCAGCTTATGGTAGTTAGCTGGTTTATGCACTCTTTAGTGGATAGATCAGTGGACAGCGTTCAGTGGTGTGTTTACTACAAGTCCTGACAGTTGGAGCCTGTGTTATTCCTTCCATAATGATTCTAAACCATATTAAATCTCTTTGTGTCCCACTTGATTGCATTGTAATATGAAAGTTGTCATCAAATATCTCAGTTAGCCAAACTGGTTAGTTGTATATGGTTTATCAACGCAACCCCTCAAATGTTCTTGATGCAAAAATGTTTTTCGTGATAAGCCAGTTGACAGGTATTTTTCACATTTCAGCCAATCAAAGGATTTTACTCAAAAATTATGCGTGTGTGTACAACATTTCAAATTGATGGGTTTATCGGTATGACCATGAGAGGTAAAGACAAACAAACAGAGAAGTGCAAGAAGAGTATAATGTATTATGAGTCAGTGTGTTTTGGGTACCTTCCCTTCTGCTCTATAATAACGAAGGAGTGAAGTGTGGAAAATACAATTTTGTCACAGAAAAAGTTCTTAGGACCAGTAGGACCAAGTCTCTAGTTACAATGTTCATGTCTCATAAAATTTTCTGTAATTCAAAATGTATCTAAAGTGACTTGTTTTTACAGCAATCTGTCAGGATTATGAAAAGTGAAAATAGATTTGTTTTTGTAGGTGGCCCGTAGTCTGGGTCGTCTCGAGAGTGTTACCAACTTCACGGAGTTCGTGAAGGCGTTCAGCCAGTTTGGTGCTGAAATGGTGGAGTTGGCGCACATGACTGGCGACAGACAGAACGACATGAAAGATGAGAGAAGGAGAGCGCAAATGGCGGCAGCTAGACAAGTGCTGGAAAGATCAACGATGATGCTGCTCACTTCCTCCAAGGTACGCTTCCAACTTGCGTGTACATTTGCAAAAAGTAAAATGTTTCTTCTAAAATCGATAGATCTATCTATGAGATTCGGTAAGGCAAGTGGAACTTACAAAACACTGTATGAGTAATAGTATGAACAGAAAAAGTATTTTTTCATTATTAATTAATTTTCTAATATCTTTTTTTTTATTCATTTTTTATTTTTTATTAACTGGTTTTTCATAAAATAAGCATTAATTTTCTAGTCAGGGTAGACTTAATAATACAAGAAGCTGGTACATAAATAAAATATATGCAGAGTACATTTCTACATTTTTATTGTACTACCTACAAGAATCCTTATTACTCGGGTCTATAGATACAACTACGTTTTTACACTATTTCAAACAGTAAACTTTTTATCTCTGTGTCTGTACCATGTTGCTTGAGCATCGTGAAACAGCTTGAAGTAAAGTGTTGTCACTGCTATGTGTGTAGACTTGCCTGCGCCACCCGGACTGCCCCTCGGCACGGGAGAACCGGGACACAGTGTTCTGCCAGATGCGGCGTGCCATGGACCTCATACACTACGTCGTGAAGGACGGCGTTCTCGACTCCGCTGCTCAGCTCCAGCTCAGCGGGTGCTCGCCAGGAGACTTCCCGCTCGCCAACGAGGTATGCAAACGAATTGCCCTGTTATTGCCATTACTTGTGCATACAAAGTAAAAACTGTTTTCTATTTTTACCTTCTCCTAATCACAAATACTGCTTGATTCCAGTGGAGTACCTACATCACACTCTCGGTTAGAGAGAGTTGTAACTCAAACACTTTTCGAGATAGTTATGTCAAATAATTCATAATTTTAAGCTCTATTTGAAATTTTTGTAAGATAACATTTCAACTCTAGAGTCTAACCCCAAGAACTCCACATTTTCTTTAAGGATATAGGAGTTCAGTCGACTTGACGAGGTCCAGTTATGCTCATCAATGAAAACGAGTATTCAGATTCACTCACGCAATGTAGTGATTTGAGAGATACAACAGTTTCTTTCTGTGGTGCAAAAAGCATGTACACTCCTGGACACTGAAATTAGCCTGCGGTCAATGTTCAAGTGGCACCATGGCTAGTATTTATTTATTTATTTAAAGTAATTTTTCGGCCCTAAACTCACACTAGCTATCCGGTCTTTGTGCCAAAAAATTACATTAAAATAAATGTTAAATACTAGCCGTAGTACAACTTGAACATTGACCGCGGGCCAATTTCAGTGTCCAGGAGTGTATATAGTTGCTAAAAATCCCTTTAAATTAGGAAATGAACTGCAGGTACTGCAGGTGCTGGTGGTTGTTCGTTTTAAATTCTGTTGATTTATTCCTCAATTTCTTCTTTGATAGTAGACTCTTCAAGTGCTGGAAATTCAATTATTCAATAACAAAATGTGTAGGTACACTACCGTAATACATTAAGAATAAAATAATGTTATGTTCTTTTTACAACACATGCATTACGGCGTACTAACACATTGTCACCGCCTTGCAGGAGGACTGGGACGTGAGTCGTACGGTGTCCGGTGCTTTGAAGCATTTCGAGGACCTGGTTGAGATGACTCGACTGACGCTACTCGGCCCCGGCTGCAAGGAGCGTCTGGCCGTCGCACTCGACACCATCGTCGAGAGAACGCAAGACTTCACGGACTCTGCGTACACCAGTCACGAACACCGCGAGAACATCCTTTTACTATGCGATCGAGCCAAGCTAGAACTTAACCAATTGCTACGAGTCGGTGTGAGCTTAGTAAGTTGTCGGAGGAGAAAGTAATAACTAATTTAATTGATAACAACACTTCATACTTCAAGTTGATTTCATTATCATTTTAATATGAGACAACTCTTTTGTTGATGTTTAGGTCAGAATCAATAAGCATCAAATTCTGTAAAATTTGTACACCAAACTATCATCCCCGTTCTGTAAAAATTAATGGATGAAGAAATACACGGTATTTGTACTGTGCATGACCCAAGTTTCCACTTAAAATTATTAAATCTGTATATCTTGAGGCCTTATCTTGATTGCATTGACTAGTACCTACTCTTTGTTTATGAGCGAGAATTAATTTAATTTTCATGAAGTAGGTACTACTCTGCAAAATGTCAACGTTATAATTTCTACTGTTTACTTACTTCCTCCACTCAACAGGACCAATGCGAAGGGAACTCCCCGACTCGCGAGATGGAATCTGCCGTACAGGGTCTGTTACGAGCGACTAGAGACCTACGCCAGCAGCTGCAACAAACAACAATGGAGCAGGCTGAGGACTTGCCGCCTGTAGTTCACTCGGGTCACGACATGGTTGCCGGAATACGCAACATTGCGCTTGCTGCCGACGCAGAGAGACTCGACGAGTGCGCCTCACGCTTCCATGAGTGTTTAGAACATATTCTTGAGGTGAGCTCCTTCTAAACTTTATCTGTTTATGAATCAATGTATTGAGTGAATCTTGAAATCACTAGGTTCCTATTGTAAGACAATATTATATAGCATTAGGGCACAGCTCAATGTTCTACTTCACATTCACAGTGTACAAATTATTCTATGTATTGTTCAGTCCTTTTGAGAAGAGTAAGGAATAAAAATAATAATTTGGATTTGTTTACAGGTTTGCAAGTTATTGCGACATATTGCTGCTACTGACTCACTTCAAGTTTCCTCGAAATACTCTGAAATCAATCTTCGGATCTACGGACCGCAAGTAGTAACAGCAGCTCACACACTTTCTCTTCATCCCACGTCAAAAATAGCTAAAGAAAATGTTGAAGGTCAGAATCAATTCAGATATTTGTTTTTCTGTTTCTTTTTACCTATTTCTTTCCTCATGTAATGTGTGAAACGTTTGCTTCTTGCAGTATTTGCTGACATGTGGCAGTCGCTAGTTTCTGACATCAGCGGGATCGCTAAGGAGGTGGTCGAGCAATGTCAAGGTCGTATACCGGACAAGCAAGTTTACATGTCACTACCAAGACCCGGGGTGAGTTAATCCTTCTATTGATGTCTTCGAGATTTCTCTTTACCATTATAATAATAATAATCTTCCTCCCGGTTCCAAGAGTTGGGTCGGGGGGTGGCGAAGCCACCATTACTAGGGCCCGGACTCCTAAGCTAGCTGGCCAGGCTTGGCTCTTCCTCTTCGTTCTTCTTCTCTACCAGTTTTTTCCACTTCTTCCTGTCTTCCCACCACCTTCCTTCTTCCACTTCTTCCCACTTCTCCAGTCTCTCTTGTACATCTTCTGCTACCAGCTCTCTCCACTTTTCCCTCGGTCTTCCAACTCTCCTTTTATCACTTCTCGCAGCTTCGAACTCCCGACGCGGTATTCTCTCCCTCTGCATTCTCTTCATGTGGCCAAACCACCGTAGCCGCTCTCTCCCCATTTTAAATGCCAACCTCTCTACCTTCAAGTCTCCTCTAATCTTTTCACTCCTGATCTTGTCCATCTTAGTTACTCCTTGTATGCTTCGTAAAAATTTCATTTCTGCTGCCTGCAACTGGCTCTCCTCCTTTCCTCCAATCGCCCACGTTACGGAACCATAGGTGAGTATTGGCAGGAAATAGCTTTTGAAAAGGAGTATCTTGCATTTCTGGGGGAACTGCTCATTCCAAAGAAGTTTCCTGACTAACTGGAAAAATGTGTTAGCCTGTTGTACTCTTGATGTTATCTCTCTTCCTATTTTTCCATCCTTAGTTAGCCAGCTCCCCAGATACTTAAACTCTCCTCTCTCCGCCAGTTCCAAGCCCCGTAGCCTGATCTTCACATTTCTTGTTGCCTTCCTCTCCACTACTAGTGTCTCACTCTTTTCCTGACTTATTCGCATACCGTATTCTTCAGTCATCTGGCTCCATCTATCAATCTTTTCTTGAACACATTCGCTGGTTCCTCCCCACACTACGATATCATCTGCATATACCAGTGTATTCGTCTCCTGGTCTTCTCTTGGTTCTACTTTTCTCAGCAGCTCATCCATGACAATGACAAATAGTGTCGGGGAAAGAACGCTGCCCTGTCGAAGTCCTTCCTTCACCTCAAACCATCCTGACTTCCCCTCCACTGTTTGTACACAGCTCTCGTTCTTCTCATATGTGCTCTTGATTCTCTCAATCAGACCCAATCCCACCCCCTTCCGCTTCAGACATTCCCATACTTTCTTCCTTGGTAGGCGATCGTAGGCCTTTTCCAAGTCTAGAAAAACCATGTACAGTTTTTCTCCACTCTCCCACTTTCTCTCCATGACTTGTCGGATAGTGAATATTGGATCAATGGTTGATCTACCTGGCCTGAACCCATATTGTTCCTCCCTGAGCTTTTCCTCTACTACTTCTTTCAGTCTAAATTCCACCACTTTTTCGAATACTTTGGCACACTGACACATCAAAGTAATTCCCCTGTAGTTGCTGCACTTCTTCCTGTCACCCTTTTTGTAGATCGGTACAATCACTCCCTTTCTCCAATCGTCCGGTATGGTCCTCTGTTTCCATGCCGCACTCATTACTCGAAACAACCATCTTTTTCCAATTTCCCCAGCAGCTCTTACCATCTCCACTGTTATCTCATCTATTCCGGGTGATCGACCATTCTTCATCTCGTTTAGCGCTTTCTCCACTTCTCCCTCTCTCAAAGCACACTCCTCCTCTTCCTCGTTCTCACTCTGTAGTATTCTACTACTTTCTGGTAGTGCCACTCCATCAACATTCAGTAGTTCCTTGAAGTACTCTTTCCACAGTGCCTGTACTTCTACTGGGTCATTGATCAATCCTCCGCAAGCATCCACCATGCATGCCTGTCCAACTTTTCTTGTCCTCTTTTCCTTTATTATGCCATAAAGCATCTTTTTATTGCCTTCAAAATCCGTTTCTAGTTTACCAGCAAGTTCTTCCATGGACTTCCATTATAAAAATATAAAATGTATCAATATCGATATTCCCTTTCAGAAACACGGTACAACTAGTAAAGCTTTAAAACCAGTGCGGCTTGATTCAGAGGTGAGTTCTTTTGCTCTAGTTTCCACGTAGGACCTACAATTACGTTAGAAAAAGTTGTTTATTGCTTCTTGTGAGTAATAAGTAAATTTGTACTGACCTCTCTTCTAGATCACTATTTTTCATATTCCATATTAAATTATTTGTAATTGCATAGGAACAAGCAAAGATCGCAAAGGCTGGCCTTGAAATGAAGCTCATCACATCCGAGATGGACGCGGAGACGGACAAGTGGCAAGAGAGCGGAGCTGGGCCCGCCGGCGACGAGAACAACGACATCGTGAAGCGGGCCAAGAACATGTCCTCGATGGCTTTCTCCATGTACCAGTTCACACGAGGCGAAGGCGCGCTCAAGACCACGCAGGATCTTTTCACGCAGGCAGAGTACTTTGCGGAGGAAGCAAACCGGCTCTACAAGGTCGTCAGACAATTCTCCTATCAGGTAATTAATTCCGTTCTATTGGTTGTACTGATCACAAATTAACATTCTTGTATTTCGTGATGAAAATATTTCATGTCCCACCTTGGCTTTGAACGTCTAGGTATTATTTGACCTATAAAATATTATTTAATTTCTTCAACAGTTTTCTTGGTCATGCTAGATAAATAATAAATCTAGCATAGTCTCCAGTACCTAGGAACAAGCCAAACGTTTTCAATACAAACTGAACTTTCATCATTATCATAGTATGAATCATATTGTAATGGAATGACCATTTTACTATCAATATTATGTCTCAAATGTAACCTTCTATCATTATTATGTTTCAAACGCCACCTGCAACAACTTAACTTCATAATTTAAATAAACTGCAATAAATATCAGACACACATTATACCAACTTAGCTTCATTTAATTCATAGTAACTTCAAGACTGACTCATGTGAACTTTATACCTCCTAATCAGTATAAAAGGTGTAGCTAGCTAGCCAAGTAAAGTCAGTCAGCTTCGGGACTCACTCGAGTCAGCTTCTAGCATCCTCACCGGATTGGTCTTCTCATAAGAAACTGTAAGTGTATCAATTATTCAAAGTGTCGTCCAATCTTGTTCAACCTGACCACCTAGTTATAGTAAAAGTGTATTCCAATCATGTTCACCTTACTCTCTTAGCATAATTATAATATAAGTGTATCCCCATTCTGTTACACCTACCCCATTAGATATTTTACAAGGAAAACCAGATGTTTCATTGCATCACTCTTATCGAGTAATTTAGGATACTAGTTACTTTCATACATAACTCTGTCACTCTATTTCATCACTTGATTGAGTAATTTAGGATAGAAACATATTTGGTTTCCCTTGTAAAATATGGGGTAGGTGTAACAGAATGGCTTATAAATAATTATGCAAAGAGAGTAAGGTGAACCTGATTGGAATACACTTTTACTATAACTAGGTGGTCAGGTAGAACAAGATTGGATTACACTTTGAATAATTGATGCACTTACAGTTTCTTATGAGAAGACCAGTCCGGTGTAGATTCTGGAGCTGACTCGAGTGAGTCCCGAAGCTGACTGACTTTACTTGGCTAATGCTGGCTTTCCATGCTCCGTCATCTTCCGTCAACGTCCGTCACCGTCCGACGAAAACGACCACGTGACCCGTCTTGACCAATCAGAGCAATCCCCAAAAATATCGGACGGCGAGGGATTGGTCGAGACGGGTCACGTGGTCTTTTTCGTCGGATGGTGACGGACGTTGACGGAAGATGACGGAGCATGGAAAGCCAGCTTTAGAGCTACTCCTTTTAAACTGATTAGGAGGTAAGTACAAAGTTCACATGAGTCAGTCTTGAAGTTACTATGAATTGAAGTATAAGTTGCTATAATGTGTGTCTGATATTTATTGCGGCTTATTTAAATTATGAAGTTAAGTTGTTGCAGGTGGCGTTTGAAACATAATAATGATAGAAGGTTATATTTGAGACTTAATATTGATAGTAAAATGGTAATTCCTTTACAATCTCTACGTAGACATGTTATCTCTCATGTTAAGTAATTATTTCTTCTTGAACTTCAGGTACAATTTTTTAATTCAATACAAAGGCCCTCTCTTATTGCGATTTAAATTTAATACTTCCTTCTAAAAATTCTTCAAAGGACAGGTACAAACCAACCTCATGTTCAAGCAACTTGATTATCAATATTTTTCTCTAATCTCTGAATTTCACAGCGCATAGACTAAATTCGACACATTTAAAAAATTGGTGTTTCCTTGGTAAGCTAGGTAGTTTTTACCTGTAGACCTAGTGTTGCATGGAGCGAGATGAACATAGTCAATTTTTAATCGCTCCAAATTCAGTCTTACTACAATTCAGTGTGCTGCACGCTTGTTTTGGTAACAGAATCTTGTCATAAAAGTTCTTTGCTACAACTCGACAGACCAGTGGATAATCAATTTATGCACAAATTAAGTAGTCACAGGGATTATCACAAGATGTTTGCTTTATATTTATAATCAGCATTTTTCATTAGATTGGTAGCTCAGGTCATATCTAATGTTAAAAGTGACAACTGTAAGAATACATTATATTCTCATTTTTAAAAAAGCTTCTAATAACATAGCTATGAAGAGCTGCTAAATTATTAATTTTAATATATTATCTAATATCTATTAAATCTTATTACGCTTCTGTAGGTATTTTGAAGCTTCATTAATAATAATTGAATATGTGGCATTTACAAAATTGTACTGTTTATTTTTATTTTTTTTACCAAAGTAGATCTTTCTCTTTATACGTTCTTGTCATAATTATTTTATCTGAATCCTCATTATAAGCTCTTATTACTCTTTAAACAAATTTTAATGGTGCTCTCTACTCTGTTGTACTTGTATGTATTATCGTCTTGATTGTTGGTGGGCTGTTTGTAAAGTTATCTTTCTTCTTTGACACAATCTTCTCTGGCTCTCTTTATCTCAGCTATATCCCTTCTCTTCTGGTGTTGCCAACTCTCTTGATGGATCAAAGCTTCTGATATCCTGAAGAACATTTATTTGTTGACGTAACTTTAGTGTAGTAATGCTGATTTCTGTGGATAAAACTTATGTCCTGAGGTACTTTAAAATCATCCTAATTTCTAACATTTTCGTAGTACCTACTACATAATCTCAGAAGTACGGGACATTAATCTACGAACATTCTCTTTACTGTCCAGTGTCAAGCCTATGTCTCTCGAAAGCCTTGTTTCAGTCGTATGATCTTGACTATGTAGCGGTATCTGTGTTTAGAACCTGAGCCTGCCGTACCTTCTATGTACGTATGTATGTACATACTTTGTTTGTACGCCCACTGTAAAAGTCTGCCCAATGTTTCATTCAGTTGATGCACTGTTCAAAACACGACGCATATTTTTGAATGGGCGTACAATATTCTGTATGTTTAGTATTGTTTCAAGGTACAGTATTAAACCATGGATGATTGTAGCTGACTCTTTTCAATCCTAGTCAGCAATCAATGATATTCGTATATTTTGTGGCTGCAGCATCATACTACTCATGATCTGTCTCGACAAATTGGCGTCTATTTCCCTATGTACACAATCGACTTTGTCACCAACCTAACGAGAGTGGATAAAACTGCTTCCAAGACAGCAAGTTCAGGAGATTTTAGAGATAGGTTGGTTATTATTGCGTGGAAACAGATTGGCACCAACTCGAAGTATATGAATTGTTTGGTGGAAAAGTTGATTTGTGTGTATAGTGAAATATGAGTCATTCTTCTTGTGTGATTGCTGACTACAATTTGCTTGGCCAGTAGTTTTGATTGTTTGTTGGAGTTTGATTTAAAACGTATACCTACATTATTTATTAATAGACACCACTATAGTCTAGTTAGTTTTGTGGATTAGTACTTCTGCACTAATGACAAAATTTCTACTATTATACTAATAAATAATCATATCTTATTCAAACAAACACCGCTGTATTCACGCCAAGGATCAAAGTAACAGGAATTCTACTTATGTAGTAACTATCAGTTCTTATGTGTATAGTCCTATATCATGGTATAGCATAGATATTATCGCAATTCGCAATAATTATTAATTGTAGACGAATTTATTAGCGCCAACTTATTCGTCAATGCTTTAGACAATAGTGTAGATTAGTAATGCACACTCGTCACTCGACATCTGTATTTAAGGTACTCACTCATATTCACAATAATTTGGCAAACATACCAATAGCAGAAGTACCTATTATGCTTTTCTTGCTGCAAAATATTAATTGCCTCTTCTTAAATACCGTGAACTGAATTGTAAGAACAGAAACACTGTTTTAGAATACAAGCATGATCAATATAGGTTTTAATGTTCTGGCTAAAATATTGACTAAATCAACATTCTATCTTAGAATTTGACCACACTCGTTTGGCGGACAGCAAGCATCAAACAATTGAATTGCAATTATTGGCTTCTTATGAGATAATAGTTTTCTTCAATATGTATTATCTCTCTATAATGATTTTTCCGTTTATGCCTGAGTGTTAATACTCCTCTGTCCAGCTTTCTTCAGTTCTTTACCTCTTTTCTTAATAAGTTTATTTATACACTTCTGGAACTTGATTTTGATAATATATTTGATTTTGAGCAAAACACAAACTAGGGAGGCAACACACAAATACAAAATATTAATAAAATGAAAGGTTAGCCTCAGATTTGTTTGATATTGCTCGAGTTGGATTCCAATCAACAATCATGTCATGTTCCAAATGTGTAATCCCCTCTTTGCTCTTCTGATGTTGTCTATTACTATGTATCTACGGTATTATAGGCTTCTTGTGTCCGCTATCTGGTACTTTTTATTTGTTACTACATACCTATATTGCTAATTTAAATGCATGAATGATTAATATGAACTTACTTTTCATCTTCATACTTACTAATATCGTTAATCTTTAATTATTATGATAACCTCTTCCTGATAATATATTTATGAATTTATTAGTAGTTATGTAGTACTCAAATTGTTTAAGCTCTATTATTACTTCTTATCTTAATCGAATAAAAGAGAATAAAGTGCCACTACCTAGTATTGATATTTGAATGTAAGTGGTTCACCCTTAGCTCAAGCATCAATAATTGAGATCTACATAAAAAATAACCACTGATAAAGGTATTTTCAATACTTCTTGTAATTAATACATTTATCATAAATTGCACAATCAAAGCCCATTTCCAAGTAACTTTTCAAGTTTTTATTTTTTTTTATTTTTAATTGTCCAACTTTCAAAACATATTGTGAAACTTGAAATCATTTACTATAATTTTTTAAGTCACTATAATAGGTAGTCCAAGAACGTCCATAACTGAATTTCTACTTTTGTTTGCAATGTGCATATTTGGCCATTCTAAAATTGCCTAAGCTCACGATGACGATTATGCAATCACTGACAATTTTATTTTGGCCAAACATGTGTTTTGCACTCAGGGCAAAGAAAGCAACGATCCATTCAAATTAACACAGATTTGTTCAAAGCATATTGTTTTACCAACCAATTAAATCGTTCTGCGTCCTCGGCACATCTAGAAAACAAACAATACAGAATTTTGATAGGTTTGTAAAAAATGCTTTCCGCACATCTGCGTCTGTATGAATACCAGATCCCTACTTTATTACTAAGGTACACGTTATTCATCTCCATTAGCTTCCATGTTCTGTGCAATAATCATGCAATATTTCAAGACTTCAATGTAGCCTATTGGTCTGTAGGTTCCCATCGGGACTCCGAAGAAAGAGCTCTTGGATTATCTGGATCGCGTGCCGACGCACGTACAACAATTGCAGTTCACCGTTAAAAATCCCACCGTAGGGAAGGCTGCAACGTTCACCAAGGTCGACAACGTCATTCAAGAGACAAAGAGCCTCATGGATAACATCTCCAAAGTTGTCACAACTTGCTTCACTTGCGCAACGAAGGTAAACAAATGAACATCTAAAATGCTTGCAGATTGAAGAGCCAGTTTTATGACTTCTTGATAAGTTGAGAAAGACTGGATTCAAGAATTCATGTTTTATAAAGGCCGATGAAGTGTAGCAACTTTCGATTGAGCAACTTGGTTCTGCTCATTTTCAGTCGCTTTGGTGATGATATTTATGTAACAGTGCACTCATGTGCAGAAGTTGCTCAACCAAATGTTCCTTGCTTCTTTATTTATGTGAGAAATTAATTTTAGACCTATAAAAATAACAAATGTGTAGAACACCAAAACTGAAAGTGTGGGAAAAAAATCCAAAGATGAAGATCATTGAATTAATATACTTCATTTATCATTCTTATTGAAACTCAGAAGAAAGCTTTATTAGGATGTTGTAAGACCGGCTCATACTTACATGGATACTTTTACACATTATGCATTGATGTATACCTATTCATTTCCACATCTCATACTTTCATGGTTGTGTAATACTTTAAGGTATCTTTACAATTATCAATCAATGATGACTTGGTTGTGCTCTTTATCAGTGAGATTCTGGAAAGGTTCATTTGTAAAATAAAGGTGCGTACATTTTCAGTTGTCGATCACTTGGGACGAGCTCAACTTCCCGACCCATCGATCCGGCTTGCAGCCGAGCGCCAGTATGAAAACTTCGACCCTGCCTCGATGATCCGCGTATCACACAGTAAAGTCGGATGTTATCGCATGCTTGGTTTCAGGTCGCGGGGGCAGTAACAACTAACCTCGTGTGTTGCTTGGTAGAATCTTTGCTCTTTAGGGGCGAGGAAGGGTGTTCCAGGGTTCCAACTTTCTCAACTCTGTCTAAAATTACTAACCAGGAGTCTACTAGTATTTTACTAGTATTAATATTAGGACACTAATATTTTCACTCATACTTTAATTAATTGCCTTTCCATACCTATAAAAACTAGACAAATATTAAAATTATAAAAGTTTTGAAAGAATCAGGATTATTTATTATAAATTATTAAAACCATCTTGATTGGGATATTTCATCCTGTATTATTTTTATTTTAACGTAATGTCAACAGTTTCGGTCCATATGTTTGGACCTTCTTCAGGAAGGTCCAAATTGTTTTAGTACTTGTTTGAAATGTTTAATTGTTTTTATATGATTTGAAGTTTTTGTCCTGAAGAAGGTCCAAACATATGGACCGAAACTGTTGACATTACGTTAAAATAAAAATAATACAGGATGAAATATCCCAATCAAGATGTTTTTAATAATATTATAATTATTTTTAAAATATCATACATTTTTTTAAATCTTCATTTACCTAATCAGTTGGGCCTGTGGGCTTCCTTATAATATGTGATCTAATTAAAGGATTACAAAATAAGTTTTCTATTTCTAAATTTATAATGTGGTAAAGATCTGCTAAATTTCATGCATCTAAAATAATTATTTAGTAAAATATTGGTTCAAAAAGATGATTCCATACGCCATAAAAATTGATAAATATTTATACTATGTTATTCTTAAAATCAGCCCCAACTACAATATGAGAAGAATAATAATTAGTCCGGGCGGGATGTGAAATGATTGTGCATTTTGGTATAAAAGCATCAAATTTTTACCACACATACTAGATACCCAACCATTCATTAAAAGACCGGGAGGCATCTCAGATATTGCCCATGTCTCCCGTGGCAGCCATTTTAAAAAATGGCGAATATTTGATGTATTGTGCTAAATACGACGGGAATATGGCATGCAAAAACATCTTTCCTACTAATTCAATCATGGGGAACTCGAATATAACATCAGAATTCTCCATTTGCTCACTGCTTACCCGTGGCGGCCATTTTTTACAGTGGCGACCATATTGGATATGACGGCCAAGCGATGTGGGCAACATGACATGCGACACCATCTTTCCCACTAAATCGACCATGGAGAACTCGAATATGACATAAAAATGTACGATTTATTTAATGGTCACCCGTGGCAGCCATTTTAAGAAATGGGGCCCACTTAAAAATGTCACATGAATCTAAAATTGTCATGCGACACCATCTTTCCAACTAATTCGACCATGGAGAATTCGAATATGAAATCAAAATACTCACTTTGCTTACTGGCAACCCGTGGCAGCCATTTTAAAAAAAATGGCACCACATAGAAAACATATAAATTTAAAATTGTCATGCGACCCCAATTTTCCTATTAAATCGGTCATGGGGAACTCGAATATGTCATCAAAATTTTCGATTTATTTAATGGTCACCCGTAGCGGACAATATTTAAACATGGCAGCTATTCATAAAATAAGATATTTTATAGAAAAGACCGTAGTATGTAACGTGACTTCATCCATGGTACGTAAAATTGAAACTGGTATTTGAGTATACTATTGGCTCATTATATCAATCATTTGGCCAATATAATTTTTCCTACCTCCGTGAAGAGCCATCGTGGATAACAACATTAACTTGGGCTGGGCTGCGGAATATGCGTTCGAGGGCTGTACCGAAAGTATGCAGTTTTGGCCATAGCATTCTCTCAAGAGATGCGATTGCACGATAGTTGAACTCAACACTCCAATAATATTCGGGTTAAAATATGTGGGGTTCCTAACTGATGGACTGCTACATTGACGACGTGGTGGTGGCTTAAGGGGCCAACTCACATTACGAGCTGCCCTCAACTTAGTTTAGTTCTGGGTCGACCTAGTATCATGCCCTCCCCAAATTCGCGGACCCCTCGGGCCCGCCTTCCCCCTCGAGATGCTGATCCCCCTGAAATCGGGTCCCACCGGCCCGAAGTCTCCCTTTCCCAGGTCTGTAACCATTCTGAACTGGCTTTCCCACCAGTTGCAGACTCCCCCAGATCGGGTTCGCTAGATCGACCCCTCCCCATGTCCTTCACTTATAAACAACTGAGCTAAAAATAAAAAACTAATGTGCGCATAATGACCTAGTTGTCGACGCGCCGTTTAACAATTTTAATATAATTTAATTTATGTGGGGTTTACCGTTTATTACCCTCTTCTTCACAACCAATGCTATGAGAGCGTACTCAAATCGTGTCCGAAATTGACCTTAGTAAAACTGAATGGTAGAAGTTGAAAGGTGTAAGATTCTGGATGTTACATGGATGGGAACACATTGACTGGCCCAATCTGCCGAATGCCTGTCTTTGCCAAAAAGCAGCACATAGGCAGGTGCAAATATATTGGAGTATTGGGTTCAAAGATTACGCAATCACATCTATTGTGACTCAGAGAATGTTGAGTCATACCGTTGTATAGACGAAGTGTTACTCAATCACCATGAGCAATTTGAACGATGTGTTTCAATTAATAGCAAAGCTATGGCCAAAGTTGCATACTTTCGGTACAGCCCTCGAACGCATATTCCGCAGCCCAGCCCAAGTTAATGTTGTTATCCACGATGGCTCTTCACGGGGGTAGGAAAAATTATATTGGCCAAATGATTGATATAATGAGCCAATAGTATACTCTAATACCAGTTTCAATTTTACGTACCATGGATGAAGTCACGTTACATACTACGGTCTTTTCTATAAATTATCTTATTTTATGAATAGCTGCCATGTTTAAATATTGCCCGCTACGGGTGACCAGTAAATAAATCGAAAATTTTGATGACATATTCGAGTTCCCCATGACCGATTTAATAGGAAAATTGGTGTCGAATGACAATTTTAGATTTATATGTTTTCTATGTGGTGCCATTTTTTTAAAATGGCTGCCACGGGTTGCCAGTAAGCAAATTGAGTATTTTGATTTCATATTCGAATTCTCCATGGTCGAATTAGTTGGAAAGATGGTGTCGCATGACAATTTTAGATTCATGTGACATTTTTAAGTGGGCGCCATTTCTCAAAATGGCTGCCACGGGTGACCAGTAAATAAATCGTACATTTTTATGTCATATTCGAGTTCTCCATGGTCGATTTAGTGGGAAAGATGGTGTCGCATGTCATGTTGCCCACATCGCTTGGCCGTCATATCCAATATGGTCGCCACTGTAAAAAATGGCCGCCACGGGTAAGCGGTGAGCAAATGGAGAATTCTGATGTTATATTCGAGTTCCCCATGATCGAATTAGTAGGAAAGATGTTTTTGCATGCCATATTCCCGTCGTATTTAGCACAATACATCAAATATTCGCCATTTTTTAAAATGGCTGCCACGGGAGACATGGGCAATATCTGAGATGCCTCCCGGTCTTTTAATGAATGGTTGGGTATATAGTATGTGTGGTAAAAATTTGGTGCTTTTATACCAAAATGCACAATCGGGCCGTTTTCTTGCACATCCCGCCCGGACTAAATAGGACATGTGAGGAATTATTAGGGCTGTGCGAGATTGAAATTTTTCATGTCGAGCGAGATCGAGATTATTTCATAAAAGTCGAGCAAGATATTTTACCTTCGAGATCGAGAATATTCAAGCAAGATTATACTTTTTTAAAAAGATATTTTTTGGTGGAAGAGAAGCACAATGCAAATTGTCCAGCCTCACAAGAATAACATTTTGATAAGTATGCAGAACTGTATGCTTTATATATAAAACAATACAAATCAAATTTATGGACGATACAAAGAAAGTTAGCGTGCGTCGTCCTGTAAAAATAACAAAAAATTGGAAATCTTGATGTCTCTTAGTTGATATGCTCTAGACTTGAAAATTCGAGATGGTAATTTGAACAAACGATCGAGATCGAGTTTCATATTCGAGATTCGAGAACTTTCGAGACTTGCACAGCCCTAGGAATTATAATGGATATGTTATGAAATTGCAACGAATAAGATCGTTAACAGTCTTGCGCTTCAGACAGAGATAACCAGCATGTGTTTGGGTGGTGTGTTTTTGTGAAGGATTGATTTGGTTTTATTATTTGAAAATGAGTTCTTGTGCTTTAGTCTAATGAAATGAATGAGTAATGAAATAGAAATGTGTGTTTAGTAGGTACCTACCTATTTCATGGTCGGTGGTATGATAATGAAATCCTGGTTACAGTGGCTGCTTAGTGATGGCCTTGAAGAGTTTTTAACCCATTACAGATTTTTATCAAATGTGTTACAAATTTAATTGCGTATGAACGTAAGGCTATGTACCAGTGTTAAGAAATCTAAATAATGCTACAAACTGTTACAAGATATGACTTGTTGTTCTACATCTTAATTAAGAATACTGAAAATTTATTAAATAAAGATATTGCATTTTTACATTTGTAGGACGAATAATGCTAACTGATAAAACGGTCCAATCTATGTAATTAATAATTACTTTAGTCTTTAATTGAACAGTTTGTAACATTGATATCCATTCTTATGTAATAAAAAAAAATATGAGAAGGATAATGACCGAAGACCAACACCATTTTCAAGATTGCAACAGTCTCAATGAAGTGTGGGCATGGACAAAACTAACTAAGCAAAGTGACAACTTGTGTCTAAAACTTTATACCTAACTTCAATAGTTTATCTTCAACAAGATGGTCACAATCTCAAAAACGGAAGTTTAGAGGCTCGTTCTTAAGCTGTAGTAACAATTGATTGTAATCGCCAATCGGGTTAAAACTCTTCCAGGACACGCTCACTATCCAGCCGTATTAAACCCTGGACTGGACCTTATGTGCATATCCACTTACATCTGGCTAATGGTGAGGTACATACTCAAAACAAGGCTCTTCACCAACTCACCTATAAGAGGATACTATTTAAGACTATGTCAGTCTCATCAAATTCGTTCCTAAACACTTCCAAAAAAATTGAAATCTGACCTCATTCCATTTTTATTTGCATTCACTAATTGTTTCCATGGACCTGCCAGTGAAATACGTTTACGATTTTTTTTAAAAATTATGTCGTAGAGTAGGTATGTCCATAGCTTTGGATTCAGATTGTTGAAGCAAGGTGTTTTGTAAGCTTCCGACACTCCCTGGTCCTTCCGGACTGGACCAAGTCTCTGATTCCCTGGTGGTTTCTGTTCCAGTATAACCTGGACTTCCGAGGACTGTCTGCCCGTGGCTCATCCGGTTCGCCATTCCGAGAGGAGGATGGTAGCGGGTCCGGAGCCGGGGGAGAAGGCGGCAAGATGGGCGGCGCCCCCGGCTCAGACCCCTCCATGTGACAGTTCGGGATGGCCCGGAGGGCCAAGGGCGACGCCCGCCGTACCAGGGTTTCATTCTTGTTGTTCTGAACAACCCTCGTGCGGCACAAGGAACCTCCAGGTCATCGTGAAAGCGCTAACCAATACGACAACTATTACAACACTACTTCTTCGAGTCATCATTCTGCTCGACACATCACATTGACTGATAAGTACGACGCTTTAGCAGACTACGTGTTTACTACTAGATTGCTTTTCTGTACATTATTGGTGAAGGTTACTGGACAGTGGTGAATGTTACGTGCCCATCGTTCTCAGGCTAATCGTTCAATACAAGTGTGCTCTCCTCAACCCTAAGCTGTCCATTGACGTCATTTACTGAGCCTAATTGAAGACAATCTGTAGATCAACTTCAATTTAGAATATGTATGCACATATCGACTGGCCTAAGTTTTATTGGTAGGGACACCATTCCAAGCAACCTCCAGGATTACCTGATTAATAGAGAATAAGTAGTGGGCGAAATTTCACTATGTGAAAGTATGTATTCAACTACCTCATCCAGAAGTTTAGTGTGCTTTGTAACTAAGTACTACATAAAATGTGTGGCACTGACAATCTAATTGTAGGTAGATAGGTAGGCATTCCTACCTTATATCTTAATTATTTGTTGTTTAATTTACTGTAGGAAAATTTTGTGTAGGTGGTTCATAAACTTAATTTCAAAGTTTTAGTAAAATGAATAATGCTGATTTTTATTAATATATTTTGTTGCTTTATAAAACTTCTTGTCGATGTCATTTTTTACCCAAAGTTTCGTATAAAAGTCAAAATATCAACTAGGACAAAATCAATGCCTAAACTATTTTAATAGCTTTATACTTATAATGAAATAGTTGATTCATATTGACACAAATTAAGGTAGTACCTACCTACATCCAGATTATTAGTTAAATTAACTTAATTTTGTAAGGTTTTGAATTTTAAAGCACTCTTTTGGTAATTGCCTAGCGCTTTACTGCTTTTTATATATTAAATTTGTGGTAATTCAGCCTGTCACTTATAGGAAGGTATTATCTGATCGGCTGCGTGCATTGATTATATTAGTATTGAATTGTTCTATAGAAAGTCTTCAAGTATTTCGTTGATTTTCCTGATTTGCATAGGGCAATTGAGTTGTCAAGAAAATATTCTACCAGATATCAATATATTGATTGAGAAGATGTACCTATTAGATATTATATTATATTTACCTGCTTAACCTTAGCTTGGTCAATGTATTAATAACTTTCAACTTAAAATATACTACATTAACAGATGTTAATAATAAATATATCTATCTACTCAATTGCCTTATATAAGTCATTATGCAAATATAACTCATAAGAATAATATTATCAAAACTGAGGCTCCAATGTAGGCACAATGAAGTGGGCATGAACAACATAACGTACTAGCATATGTAAATTGTATGCTTATTGTGTAAAGTAAACTCATTTAGCTGTGGAGGTTGCAGAGATGTACTCATGTACCTAAAAACCTGCTCTTCAGTCATAAGAAGAGATTGAACATTTGTACAGGCGTGATATAATGAACTAAATTATTTTTTAGTTCTTTCAAACTGTAATTATTTAATATCAATACTAATTTTAAGAAAGTAATAATATTATTACTTGGCCAATACTCATCACTCATCAGCCATCACTCAAACTGAGTCAACACTGACTGTCATATTTGCTCCATGAAAAGAGGGACAATACTTAGTGACAAACCGTAGGCTGAATAAATACTATTAGGGTAGAAATCCGTGGCTTCCCAAAAGCAACAAAACCATTGTGTTTGTGTGTATTATTTATGCCATTGTTCATAATTATACGTAAGGGGTGTAAGTGTTATTCTTGTATCATAGGATGTGTAGGTATTATAAAATGTGGATAGTTAAGAAGGTTGAAGGACTTAAGGATTGAATGTGTGTGCCATGTGCTTCCCTGTACATTCCACCAGAAAAAGTCAACACAGCTGCCCTGTAATAATAATAAGTTCTTTATTTAAATGAAATTTAATAATGGTTGCCCAGCCTGTGTAAATAATATTAATAATTGTGTGTTGTGTTATGATTACATATCATTGTGGCCCCATAAAAATATCTAAATGTGTGATCTTTGAATCTTTTAAGCAATTCAAGTTTACGGTGCAACTTTAGGCGACCAGTATTGCATTCGTACCGTTCACAATCTTCAATCTAGATATTTTGTCTAGATTAAACCGTCGAATAAGTACTAGGTGGTAGCTAACCCCAGTTCCTGGACACACTACTGTGTATTTGTCTTTTAAATTGAACTGTATTTTTTTAAAGTTCTTGATTGCATGAATCCCCAATTCATCATACTTATAGATAACTTATACAATATATATTTCAACTGGTGTACGTACATGGTATAACTAGGATATAGATATTATAACTCATTCTATAAGTAATTCTTAGGCTTTGTTTTTGGACTGTTGATTGGTCTCCTTTAATCGTAGTTCACATACTCGAAATTATATAAAAATATAATATATTTATTTTTTGCTGAACTACTAAGTATGTATTATTACAGGGCTGCCGTTTTTACGGATATTATCCGTTTTTACGGATTTATGAGTACAAAAACGGACACACGGATTTGTTGACTCTTTAACGGATACTGGTGATTCATAGTTGAACCACATTTTCTCTTTTGAATGAGATAATATTTTAAATTTATTACGAAAATGTATAGTTTGACAAGATATTTTCGTTTCCTGTCCAACAATTTTCAGTGCAGAGATTGTTTCAAAACACCCTTTTGTGTAAGTAGGCTAGCTATACTACCAATAAATGGTTGCGAGTGAATGGTTGAGGGAGGAAGGGGGGTGGGGAAACTGGTCGACCTTGAGCAATGTCTTGAGTGTCTAGGGGCGCGCGCTGCCTGAGGCATCCACTTGTTAGTTGTTTGCAGCTGGTCGTGGGTTAATGACCTGATTAGTGATTGCATCCCTTATTCTTGCCTGTGCTTATAGTTTTTAAATTTATTATGCTCATTATGAATAATGTGTTGGAAACGGGAGAAAGATATTTATAATTCTGAATTCAAAATTACCATTCCATCCACAGCTGTCAGTCTAGAACCCAACCCCCCTTCTCTCATGTCCCATGTTGCGTGAGGAATTCAATAGCTTATCCGTCAAGTGGCCCAGTTAGTGCTTGAAATATGGGAGTTTTACATCATTTTAAAGGTTTTTAATGGGCATACGGATTTTTACGGATTTTTCATGCTTTTTAAAAGGATATTAATTTGTATGTGGCGGCAGCCCTGTATTATTATATAACTATTTATGATTGTGCCTCTGCCAGTATTGACTTCTCATGTTATTTATTTAGAACAAGATGTTTAGTGCTTGAAGGTCTGTTGACATATCAGTTTGGTTGAGAGCTGCTGGTTACAACGAGCTTAGAAATCAATCTCACTTCGAATGATAAAAAATAACAATACACAATATATAGGGTAATGAATTGGATTGATAAATGTTTTTCCAACTTTGTATTTTGCATAAGGAATATGTCTGAATCAATAATGTATGCACGTCATAATACTAAAGATTAGAGTTACCTCTTTTTAATTGGTTCATGGTAAGATTGTTTTTGAATACCGACACTTGTTGATTACCTATTGCACTGTGCTTGGATCAGAATATGATGTTCGTTAATCATCGTTAGGGTCAGTGCTAGATGATGGTGGTACTGGGTGGTACCCACTTAAAATTGTGTTATGTACCTATTTGGGTTTTTAACATTGTGTAGACATTTTTAAAGAAATTGAGCACAATTTCTAGATATGGCCTTGGATTGGCTAGTTTTTATAAAAATATGTGAATTAAAACATTTGTTACTACACAAATTGATCTTATGGAGATGCCATTTACTTACTACATAACTACTTTCTATGTATATCATTGGAAGCTCAAGTAGATGATGTAGTGGGTATATTCTAAACTATAATACAATAACGATGTCATGCTGCATATCTCATACTCGCATGTCTCAGGGTAGCTTTTGATACAGCAATATTCTCCATTCCTTGACTGTGTATACGTTGCTCCATTCATTCAATAAAACGCAGAGCATGATGATAATATCTTTATTTCGATTTTAAATAATGGTTCACATTTCACTTTTAACATAATTAAATCATTTCACTTTTCCATTAAAACATTTTTAATAGTCATGGAAATGACCATATTTTTTTTTAAGGTTATCTTGATATTCATTAACAAAAGATTATGATAATAAGGTAATTTATGGCCGGCACCTGCGAAGATTGATGAAAGATGCCGGTTGTATTTATTTATTATGCATGTGACAGCGAAATCAAAGACAATTTAATGCCAACGATCCTGATACATCATTTCCTTCACAATGCCCAGATAAGGCCTTTGAAAAATTTAGTAGTACTGTCTGCCATGTCATGACAAAACTAGTGACATCAAATTGAGAGTTTCTGCCTGCACTACTTCAATTTTCCTTACTAGAGTGATTACAGATTAGGATATTAAACAATATTGATTATTAATAATTGACAAACCAGGAATAATTAAAATAAACTCGTACATACTGTGGCAATTAATATTGTTGTTTAAGAAGAAATTTAAAACTGCTTACTCCTTCTTGATGGAAACCGCCTGCTTTGCTTGGTGAGCTTGCAACACTGCCACCGCTTCCTCGACCTTGGCTTTCAGCGACTCGTTATGCTCCAGCATGTGCAGTAGCTCTGCGTTGTCGATCTCCAACAGCATCCCGGTGATCTTGCCTGCCAGCTCCGAGTACATCCGCTGGATCTGCGGGAACAGACGCTCTCCCAGCATCTGCTTCTGCTCCTGTGGTGGGGCAGAAGCCAACATGTTGGTGGTCAGCGGCTCTTGTCCCTGGATGTTCAAAGCTTGTTGTTGTTGTATCGGCTGCTGCTGCTGAATCTGCATCGTCTGCGGAGGGTTGCGCATGTTGGCGGTGTACTTGTATGAAGTGCGACCTTGCGCAGACACGGTCGGCGCACCCATCGGACGACCTTGCATGTTGGGTCCTCCGCTCTGTGGCTGGCCGGTGATGGGACGAGCAGCCGACATGTTGCTGCGGATGCTGCTGGGCTGCACGCCGGGACCTCGAGGAGCGCCGCGGAATGCGCCGGGCATGTTCTGGAAGCCGGAGACATTAGCCTGGAATAAAAAGCGTGTTTAAATACATGCACTTCATTCAACAAGAATGAACTGGATTATTTGGATAGCACAGACCTACATTGATCTACTCTCACAATAGACCTCTTAGATAGAGACCAAGTAGCAGAGTAATAAGTAGGTATGGTCGGTGTCGGGCAAGTTGATACCGCTGCGCTTTAGCATATTATAAACATGCTGGAATCAACTAAGCCTGGCACCAACCTTAGTATTACAAAGCCTGTGTACCTATTGTGATTTGAGATGAAAACACAACGTGGATCTCTGCAATCCAAATGATAAAAGTCAAGATTTATTTCTCGACAATATGAGGATGGCCAATGACTTGTAATATTGAATGAAAAATAGCTGTAAAAATTATTCATTTGGTACCTATTCATTTCTAGGTCTACTAGTGGTGTAGTCCTAAAATCATCTACATGGGTAAAGTTCGTTCACGTTTAGAATAGCAAGCCCGTGTACTACTGTAGTCAAGCGAGCATTTGTAAACCTAGGTTACATGTAAATATCAATTATCAAAGAATATGTACAAGACGACTGTAGATAAAGATAAATCAATTTTATTGAAGTTTTCTAATATTTTCTACTATTAAAAAGTGTGTATTTCACATACTTTATACAATTTCAATAATACAAAGAAGAAAGTTTTGCCATTGACAGGGCAGTGTTCATGTGACCGACCAATGAACGACGTGATCGACTTGCTATTCTAAACGTGAATGAACTTTATATGCTAAAAAAATTATAAATTTGAAGGAAAATAAGGGGGTTTGGGGGCAAAGCCCCCAATCTTTTTTATCAAGGTCATTCAGTTTGGTGGATTTTAATGATTACTTTTTGTTGTAACACCAAGCCCTGAAATTTCTATATTTTTTTACTTTTCCAGAAATTTCTTGCGATTTTCCTCACTAGGTAAATTAGTTACCTATTTCATGCTTCAAATACAATTCAAGTTTCTAAAATTTAAGATACCCATAGGTAGTTACTTTAGCGAATCAAAAGAATATGCAGGTTTCTTTCTGTACCAAATAACTGCTTTATGACACCTTAACTAGCATTTTGTTTTAAATGCATGATTTATATAAGAAAATGGAATTCATAGTTTGCACGTGATGCCATCTCATTGTTGCCTTCCGCACGCAGAATAGCTGTGATTCTCTACTTTTTTGACGATATTTTATAGTAATTGGTACAGTGGGAAATTAAATAGGCTCCAGAGATATCTTTAGTACGAAGAGGAATCACTCGCATTCCAAAAATACATCGATTTACCTCAATAAAGTTATAAATCTGACCCGTCAACGTGCCAACATAATGTCCGTCCTCACGTGCAAAAAAATTCAATAATTTAGCATTGCTGATATAAACAAAAGAAGTTTGTGCAAGCTATGAATAGGTATAGCGTATACCCCAACAATTATTTGGGTACCTACGCACAGGTCAAAAATAAATTTTAAGTAGGTATACCCTCGACTCTAAAACTGGTCTACTTTGAATTACAGGTACTTGATTATAAATTGTAAGAAAAGAGTATAAATGTTAATAAGAAAGTTCCGATCTTGAATTGGTACCTCTCAGTCTCAAATGAAGAATAATAATAATAATAATAATAATGTAATTTATTGAGCACATAAAATAGGTACACAATTGGTCTGTATTCAACAATCGAGTCGTTGATCTTCCATACATCCATCTCTTCTCTTCAGCTGCTTCACCTCTTCACCGTTTACCTATTTCTTCTTAAGTTATTCATAAAAGTCATTATACATATAGTTGTGCTTCAATGTCAGTGGTAATATTGGAAGAACATCCAAGCATTTGCTTTTTTTAGCTGAGGGAAAACCACTGAAAAAACATTCTCAGCAGGATGTGTGTGATCTTTATTGTTGTCTTCCAATGCACATTACTTCTTGTTCTTGAATTCTTGTTCTTGAATTAGCGTGAGTTTGTTCTTGACTAGTGTCTTGAATGGTATTAAACTTAATGTCTGCTCTTCCCTAGTTGTTGCATTATACGCTACCGAGGCTGAATATGAAAAACAATTCTTAAATTTTGTACCTCGATGAGTGCCAAAGTCGAGCTTTTCTTTGGACCGCGTATCTCTTCCGTGAATATCTTGTCTTCTTCTTAACTTATCATTCAAATATTTAGGTTCTCCTGTTAACAGTATCTTGTGCGTTGCGCATGTCAAGTGAAGATTCCTTCTTGCTTCCATCTTCAACCAATGAAGTTTCTGAATGTAGGGACTTATATGGTGTCTTCTCTTAATATTGAATATAAACCTGGCACAAGAATTCTGGACTTTCTGAACACGTCCTATATCTTTCTTTGAAATGCATGATCCGTAAACGATGTCGCAGTAATTTAAATTTGATATTATAAGTGCCTCAACGAGCTTTGTTTTTGTTGACCTGGTCAGGATTTGTTTAAATCTTTGCAATGTTCGTAGTTTGCCGTAAGCTTTGCTGTTTGCTTTCTGAATATGATCTGTGTATGTCATTTGGCTATCCATGATTAAACCTAAATTCCTTGAAGTTTCTGAAATGGGAATTGTACAACCATTTATATTTAGTTTAAACTCGCTATTAAGTATTTTGATTCGTTGACATTTGCTCCCTATAATCATTGATACTGTCTTCGAAGTGTTTAAGGAAAGTCCTTGACTTTCACTCCATGCAGCAATAGACTGAAGATCTTCGTTTATTTTCTCTTGCTCTGCAGCTAGATCTTGAGGGCGAAAGGTATATAGAAGCTGGGTATCATCTGCAAATTTGTGTATTTTGCAGTGTTTCACACTCTCATCGATATCAGTTGTGTAAACTATGAACAGGAGTGGAGCTATACTTGAACCCTGTGGTACTCCTGTTCTATTTTCCCTTGGCTTTGATACGTTATTAGCTGATAATTTTACCCGTTGTTGACGTCCGGTGAGGTAACTTGCAAACCATTTAATTGTCATCTCTCCCACTCCAAGATATGTGAGTTTAGCCAGTAAGAGTTCATGGTTGATTGAGTCAAAAGCTTTTGTAAAATCTAATAGCATAAGACTTGTAACCATTTTCTTCTCCATTCCCTTGATCGCTTCATCAGTTACATCTAGGAGTATTGATGTTGTCCCTCGATTTTTTCTGAATCCTGACTGACTATTGGATAATAATTTCAGTTCTTCTAGGTATGCAGTCAGTTGTTTCACAACAATTCTTTCAAGTATTTTGGACATTGTAGTGAGAATACTTATGGGTCTAAGGTCTTTGAATTGTTTTGGATGCGAGCATTTTGGCAAAGGTGTTATTACTCCTTCTTTCCATAGATCAGGAAATATGCCAGAAACAAGAGACAGATTCACAATACTGTGTATAGCATTTAAACAGTTTGGCATGCATAGAAGTAATGTATTGATATTTATATTATCAATGCCTGTTGCTTTGGTCTTAATTTTCCTCAATTGATCAACTATTTCTTCTGTACTAACTGCTCTGAGCTCAAAGGCATTTTTTGACGTAACAGTGTGAGTGTTGTTCTTGTATTGATCAATTATATTTGAAGCAATTAAAGAATTTGGTATTGAATCAACATAATAGTCATTTATCAAATCCGGCTTAGCTAGTTCTTCAGGAATTATTTGTCTTGGCTTTTTCGAACTGTGGATATCCCACTCTTGAAGTTTCTTCCATAAGAATGCAGAATTGCCTACATTTGCTTGTATTTCTTTCTTCATGAATGATCTTTTCTCTCTCTTCACTGCTATTGTTATGTAATTTCTAACATGGCAATAATATTGCCAATTAGCTGCAGATGGCCTTCTTTTGAACTTCAAAAGTGCTTTTGACTTGAGCTTGCGCATATTCTGAATGTTATCGGTAATCCATGGACATTTCGGTTTATTGGTTGTAAATTCCTTGATCGGGGCTAGCTTATTCTCAGTATATTGTAAATTGTCGTTAAGTATTTTTAGCTTTATATTAATATCATCTTCACCATCTGCAATATTCCAGTCAATGCTGTTCAAAACATTTTTCAATTCCTGGGGATTAATTTTCTTGTAGTTTCTAAAAGTAATCTTTCGATCAACCAAGTGGACACTAAAGGTGGTGAACTGAAGACCCAATCTCTATTGAATGCAATATGTCATCGCTCATCGTACAGTATCTACATTCTACACTGAAGTTTATTGCCAAGTCATCTAGAATGTGGATAGTAGGTAGGTACACCTTTGACTGAGGGTCTGAGAGCTATCGTTAGCTCATCACATCAGTCTTCACCTGAAGATGGCAGCGCTACGACTGCCGAAACTTAGTGACAAACGGCCCTTTTGGGGGCCAACATCACAAAAACATCATAGAGCGTGTACCGAAAAGCCACCAGTTGCAGGTACACCTTTTTGTATACTCTTTAGATATTTTTTCCAATGTACCTACCTATCAAATAAATGCTACCTACACACATTGTAACAAAGAGGGAACATTCCTGTGTAGGTACTAACAGTACCTAACTTAATGATTGCTTTATACAACTGCAAAATGATTTAAATATTGAATGCTCCAAGCCAGGAGATAAGGGATCGGTCGATTAATTCCTTTGGTAATCTGCAATCGACGCGAAAAACATTTTTTGTTCGGCTTAATTTCCTCCTGCGTTGAACGTTAATACGTACTTGTGGAGACGATGGCCAGCGAGGTGTAGCACGGATCTGGGCCATCTGCGCAGGACCGTAGAACCGCTGCGGTTGTTGAGGAATTGTAGGAACAAAGTACCCTGCTGCTGCTGCTGCTGCTGCGTTCCCTGCAGATTAAGAACATGGTAAATCACTATGCTCTAGTGAAAGAACATTACAGAACTAAGGATAATGTTAAATAGGTACAGTACCTGGTTGGAATATTTGGCCCATTTGCTGCATACGCATGTTTGCTACTCGCTGCATGTATTGGGAAGCAAGGTGGGCTTTCCGATCTTCTTTACGCTGTGCCAAGGCAACATACAGAGGCTTTGTTCCAACGATACGACCATTCATCTCGGTTACTGCTTTTGTGGCCTCTTCTGGTGAGGAGAAGCATACGAAACCAAAGCCCTTGCTACGACCGTCATCCAGCATCACCCTGGCACTAGTTATGGTTCCAAAAGGAGTAAATTCCTTTCGCAGGCGCTCATCATCAATTGTGTCATCCAAGTTCTTGACGTACAAATTGACACCCTGAAAGCGGCTCAATCTCTCAATTTTCAACATTTCAAACTTGCGCTTCAGCTCTTGTTGACGTTCTGCCTTTTTCTGAGCTCTTCCAACATATAGTGGTTTACCCTCTACCAGTTCTTTGCCATTAAGTTCAGCGACTGCATTCTCTGCATCATCAGGATCTTCGAAGGCAACGAATCCAAAGCCACGGGATTTTCCGTCGTCTTTGCTCATCACTCTGTGGCTGGTGATGGGACCAAACTTCTCAAACATTTCACGCAAGCGCTCATCAGTGAAGTCTTCTCCGAAGTTCTTGACATAAACATTCGTATAGAGCTTGGCCTTTTCGCCGAGTTCCTTCTCGCGATCCTTACGGGAGACAAACTTGCCAACGAATACTTTCTTTCCATTCAGCAACATCCCGTTTACTTTATCAATGGATTTAGTAGCAGCTTCTTCAGTTTCAAAATGTACAAAGCCATATCCCTTCGATGCCCGAGTTTCATCTTGGGCTACTTTGCAACTCAAGATGTTTCCGAAAGCCGAAAAAGTATCATACATGGCCTTATTGTCAATGCTCTTATCCAAGTTCTTGATAAAGACATTTCCCACTCCAGACTTGCGAAGCGAAGGGTCTCTTTGAGACCACATAATGCGTATGGCACGACCTTTAATCATATCAAAGTTCATTGTATCGAGTGCACGCTCGGCATCAGCTGGTTGCTGAAAGTTGACGTACGCATATCCGAGCGAGCGTCGAGTGACCATGTCTCGGCAAACTCGAATGGAGAGTACTGGCCCAGTTGTGGAGAACTTTTCAAACAGAATGGCTTCTGTTACATCATTATGCAAATCTCCCACATAGAGGGAGGCCATTGGAAAATTGGTACTTGCTTGATTCATGATGACAGTGATTTTTTTTAAAGAACAGGTAAGGGTTACTTCGTCTGTAGTCAAGTGAAGGAAGGTACCTAGTAGGTATAGTAGTAAAAATATGCTCACTTAATTCTTTACGGATTCTTTTCGTAGATGGCTTCTAGAATTTGTCTTGTTGCAAGAAATTGTAACACACGTTTCAATCAACTTAACCTTAGAATTTTCACGTTTTTCGATTTTTTTGATTATATTTTGTATTTTATAATTTTTTTATGTTTTTTTATATTTTTTTTTAAGGTTTTCTTGACGAAATGGTGCTGGTTGTGTGACCTATTTTGGAGACACAACCTCACGTGAATGCCTACGTGTACCACGAACACCAAAGCAAAATGGCAGGCGGCACAAGCACTGCACTTTGGCAAGTGCACATGAAGGGGGTGTGGCTGGATATTGCGCAATTTCTTGGTTCTTTAACGCTCAGTACCAACGTTACAGCTACGATTTATTTTCAATTCTGTTTAAATCACGTTTAAAATCCAATTTTTCTCATCCAAATTAATACCTGTGTTAGGAAATAAACAAAGTTTATATAAGTTTATCTAAAACTGCATACATTATGCTTGTGAATAGTAAAATATCTCATTTTGCGTGAAATTGTTTGTTGATCACTACATTCTGTTGATTCTAATCTAGAAGGCGTAGTAAAAAAAAAACACACAAAATAAAGATGGCAGAGCGTTGAGTGAAGTGAATTTTTGCAGAAATTAGATTTTGGGAACGTTATAAAATCATGCGCCTCGCAATCAATATGATATTTTTCTGTATATTTTGAACTGTGATTTTGAATATAATATTTATAATTTTGCTTTGTGTTGTGTCCGTATAGTACGGGTAGGTAGGTTGGGGCTCTTCTACCTAATGTGAGGTTAAGGTTATTTATTTTGCAATTTAAACAGTTCTCAGAAATGTAGAAGCTATGAAAAGTATAGCTATTATAGGTATATCAACGGAAAATGCAATAAACTACCTATTGCTAATTACAATGGGTGTTATGATGTAGTATTCTACCCCACCCAAAATTGTTTTCATTTATTTCATCATTTACCTATTCTCCTTTGCGGCATTTTACTCTCACTCCGTGGTTTGATAATATTGTCAAGTTTCCTAGCATCAGCTAGCTTATTAATTTTAAATGCCCAGCTTCACTCTGGCACAGACTTGAAAAGGATGGTTTTGCACGTTTACCACTTAGGTAGGTGGTAGGTAGTAAGTAGGTACTAGGTAGTATGTTAACTCTTTATGTTGTGATAAAACGTACCTCCTATAGCAACTACCATGTCATACGCAGACTGTTAGATTACTTGAATAATAAAGAGAATAGTTTGAGTAAAAACCTTTAATAGACACTGGAAAAGTTACAACCATTTGAATGAATGTGTTTGCTACAGTTCGTTTTTCCTATGTTTGAACTCTCACCAGATGGAGCCACAGTCAGTTGTTCTGCTAGTTCGAGAAAGGCTTCATTGCGCGCTCACCTTGCAATGCTGTCTTTCTCGGTCTTACAGAACAACTGACGGTGTCTCGGTCTGTAGAGAGTTCAAACATAGGAAAAACGAACTGTATGTCAACGGAAACAAAAAGAACTGAACAGGTGCAACCTGCTATGTAGATCTAGATGGCTCACATGTGAATGGCAAATTGCCATTTCCAACACTCCGCCTCAATTTAACACTTCGGAACATCATTGTTCATTTTTGTCATTCATCGTTGTTCATCCATACTCTGAGCGATCAATCTTGATTCCAAGAAAACTTTTTGGTACTCTTAAATCCTTCACTTGAAATGCTCTCATCAGAGCTATTTTAACTTCTAGCAGATCTGCTTGAACATTACTTCCTCCAACTATAATATCGTCGACATGCACTTGTAGATAAACTGCCATTCCAGAAGATGCTTGCTTTGGATCATACAGGGTTTCATTGAGCTTACAAACCAACTTCGGATCTTCGATAAAACCAACAGGTTTTTTAATGTCTTCATTTCCATGACAAAATGCATTCTTCACATCTAGCTGAATGTCAAACAAGTTTTCTTCGTTTATCACTGATAAAAGTGTTCGAACTGTTGTAATTCTCGCAACAGGAGCATATGTTTCATTGTACCTAATCCAAACCTTTCCTCTGAGAACACCCTTTTACCACTAGCCTTGCTTTATAGCGATCAATGTTTCCACATTCATCATATTTGATCTTGGAAACCCACTTGTTGTCAATTGCTTTCTTCCCTGGTGACAACTCAGTCAGAGTCCACGTGTCATTGTCTTGCAGTGCATCCATTTCTTCTTGAACTGCTTCTGTCCATTCATTTCTATCAGTTCTTCCCTGAATCTCATCAATATGCTCTGGAAATTCTTCAAGAAATGTTTCTCCACTTAATGCATAAACAACATAATCTTCCAGGTTTCTTGGCGTGACAGATTGCCGCTTGCTTCGACGAATGTCCTGCACAGTTGTTTCGACGATCTGCTTCAAGCTGCATTTCCTTTTGATTTTCAATTCCTGAAACACCACCTGAATCCAATGTTTCATCATCTGAGTCTTCTTCCTCACTTTTGCCTTTATATGATTCTGGCGTTACTGGACCAAACAGGTCACTGTGCACAAGCTGCAGTGGTCGCTTGGCATGCATTCGTTCATTTGTGTGAGGAAGTTTTGTCAGTATCCCTTCCACACATGTTTTACAAACTTCACAAGTCAATTCCTTCGTGTTGATATTTAATCCATCAACTAGTCCAGTCATTTTCTCCAGCATACTCTTGCAGCTTGCTGATATGACCTAACCGCCTGTGCCTCAAATTAGCATCTTTCGTCATCTTTTGGCATCTTTAGCATCTTTTGGGTGCCGAAAGATATTAATTTAATAAAACTTAAATATAGCCGTAGTAAATTTAAAAATTGTGAATTATTTTGAAATTCCATGCTTTTAGGATATACTAATTGAAGTGTTTATGTTTGTTTTCATAGTGAATTGAACTTGCAGCACAATGGAACAAATCCCAAGTCCTGCCATGGCCGAAGTAGACACTTTCGGAGGTATTGATCTGCAAATGGACCAACCTCATCTTCTAGAAGGGACTAAGCGAAGAAGGTATCCCAAATTAACTATCCATTTATTATTCAGTAGCTAAATAAGTTGAAGTTTAGTTAGTGTCCCGGTTCTAAAAATCCTAATTCTGGAAAAAGTTCAGATATCATTTGACGAAGTTTGTTACATCCTCGACATGTTATACTTAATGATTGAATTATAATCAAATCATAACTTATGAAGTGACCACAATTTCAAGAGTTCAATAATTCTATCCTATCATAATATTGTAATCCTAATATTCGTTTTCTAAATTTGTGTTTTAACAGTAGTAATCGGTCCATCAAACGGCGCCGCTTTGACGACGAACTTGTTGAGTCAAGCTTGGGTGTGACAGCTGGCATCGGTTCAAAGGTTGCACGTACTCGCACTCCATCAACTTCCAGCCCGGCTGTTGGCCAATACAGATGGCTCTCTTCTTCTCCGCAACCTACTTTAGGTATGTATCTAGGTTATTCCAAAAGTTGACAGATGTCATGCTTAGTGATGCCCAGCGGGAATATTCCCCGTTCCCGGGAATATTCCCGAGCAAATTTGGGGAATATTCCCCAAATCGGGAATTTACTTTTTCATTATAAATTAAATGCATAATGTTATTATTTTGTGGTATGTCATTACCTCTTAGTATTCTCTATTTTGTCATTAATTTTCTTGTTATCTTATGACAGGGGTCGGTAACCTTTTTTGGTGACGGAGCCAATTTCCGAAAAATTTATAAATTAGATAATAATGCGAGCCGCAGCAGGCAATCAAATATAATACACCAAAAATAATCAATTGAACTACTAGTTTATTATGCTATTTTGACAAAGCCCCCCCCCCTCCCTCTTGATGTTGCCCCGCAGGGCGTTTTTTCGAATTTTCAAATATTTCGATCCCAGATCTTCATTTAAATTATTTAAAGAGCCATTCAAAACCCACCAAGGAGCCGCAGGTTGCCAACCCCTGTCTTATGACATCTCAAAACATAAACATGCTTTAATAATGTTTTCTCTTAATGTTTACTCATCCCTGTAGTAAATTCCCAATAAATTCCTGGTTTGGGGAATATTCCCGAAAAAATAAATTCCCGGGAATATTACATCACTAGACTCATGCTCCACTGACACTGACACTGTACATTAGTATTGACGGCTGAGTAGTGAGTTTGACCTTGAAGAGCTTTTTATCAATATCTTCTACCAATGTACTTAATTGTTAATAAAATAAAGCTTTGAACGAGTCATCAGAACAGTTCAATGAAATTAATATCATAGCTTGGAATGGTTTATTAGTTTCATTTTGTCCTACAGATGTTTAGTGCCCGAAAATTAGTAAAAATATGGCACTAAACGTCTGTAGGATGAAATGAAACTAATAATAACCCATTCCAAGCTATGAAATTATTTTCATTATAACTGTTCTGAAGACACATACAATGCCTTATTTATTAACAATTACATTGGTAAAAGATATTGATAAAAACCGATTACAAACTCTTCAAGGCCACGCTCACTACTCAGACCTCTTAAATTCCCTATTGGCACCATCACTCGGGGTCTGAATTAAAAACAGAAAAAACCCATTTACGGTATAAATTTGGAACAGGAACCATTGCAGTTTTACTACTATATTACCAAAACAAAATACATAGTCAATTGAGTGCCAAAGAAGAGTATAAAATAAATTGAACTTATTACCTAATTTGTTTGTATCAGACATTGCTGGAGCTTACAACAGTGCGAGTCCTGGGCCCGCCCTGCCAGTGGCTCCAGTGGCCAGCAGCAGTGCCGCTCCAGTGGAGATCCGCCCCCGGCGCAATCCCAGCAAGCCCGCTCCCACTGGTGGCCGGCGCAACAGACGGCCACGGCACCAGCACTCGGTCACCACCAAGGATCTCGGACGATGGAAACCAACTGATGATCTGGCACTCATCAGCAGTGTGCAGCAGGTAAAGAGATATGTTAACGATAGCACAGTTTCATGAAGTTTTATTCCAGAAAATTTATAAACGTCAATGCAAATAATAATGACAACAGTTATTACATTAAAATTTTAAGATGGTCATCATTCATAAACATGAAATTCAATTTCATGTTTGGAGGGATAAACTGTGTGCAACACATTTCAGAATTATAAAATCGTTTTTAATAACGCATCATTGATGAATACTATGGTAAAGACTTGGTTGCCAAATAAATGTATTTTACAAAAAGTGCTATATAATAATAGGTAGCACTTTTAATGTCAATAGTGTTTTTTAGTGTTTTAGGAATTCTATCAATCTTTTTAAATTGACTTTGAATCTTTTCATCCCAAAACAAAAATAATTACATTAGTTAATAAATACTTAATAGGTACCTACAGAGTTTTGTAGAACAGCTCAACTACCATTTTAAAACCGGTATTCTGAAAAGTGAAATCTAATAGCTAGTAGATAGTTTCACAAAACTTTAAAATACGTATTAACTCGTGTATAAGACGCACTCGTGTATAAGACGCACCCTTGTTTTGAGAAGTCAATTTTAAGAAAACACTTAGCATGCATGTATAAGACGCAGTAAAATGATGAAAAACATTGTGTGTTTGTATACATGATATCCATCTAAATATTGGTTTTCCAGCTAACTGAGCTATTTGAATGAAAATCACTGCCAACTTGTTGTAAACAAACAGTAATTTCCTGCTTCTGAGAAAGGGGGAAGGGGAGTCTCTTCCCAGCAGCTGTTGCTTGCTTTAAGAGGCATGCACCTGCCTTTCCTCTGCATTCCAAAACAAACCCAACTCCTCTCCTCCCCTTCCATTAAGATCGCCATTCAACAGTGTTTAGTCTATTTTATGTCTGTCAGAGCAATGTTTTTCAGACGTAAACATATATTTTGTCTCCTGATCTAAATGCAAGGGAAAACATTTTGTTGCACAAATTTAATATGTTAATAGTGTTGTGTCTAGACACAGTATGAGTAGTCCAGACAGAGTGAGAGGGAAAGGCAGAGATAGACAACATGTGGCAGTCTACCACAGCTCTGTTTACAAACATCCACCTTGGATTTACTGGGAAAAAGCTTGGTATGCGTGTATAAGACGCAGGGCTGTTTTCAGAATCAAAATATTGACATATAATTGCGTCTTATACACGAGTTAATACGGTAATTAAATTTCGTAGAAATATCGGTCTCAGTTTTAAAGTAGGTACCTACTATGTGAATGGACACCTGTTGCAGACGAATGACATGCGCATGGTGCATCGGGGCGTGAAGTTCTCATGCCGTTTCACGGTGCAAGAGCTGCAGCAGCGGTGGTACGCGCTGCTCTATGAACCGGCAGTGTCGCGTATTGCGGTGGCTGCCATGAGGAATCTCCATCCCGAGCTCATTGCCAGCGTACAGAGCAAGGCGCTGTATAGCAAGCAGGAGGAGACACTCCTCGGAACCATCAAGCCTGTGCGTAACATTACCATTAGTATAACTCGGTGATACTAGGATGGACTGATAAATTGATATTGTTGATGAATGTTATGCTCATGTACTTTGAGTTCTGTGCCTTAGAGGTATGTCTGATGTCCATTTCTATGACTCTGGAGGTGGACTCAGAGACCAGTTATTCTGTCTATCCAATGTTATTATTTGTAATGGTGACACAAGCTATTTTGTAGAGTATAACCCGGTCCACATAGACCGTTTTCCGTTTTTTCTTACGGACCAATCACAAGTCCAGAAACTGCTTAAGCGAGGCTTGTGATTGGTTAATAGAAAAAACGCAAAAACTGTCTATGTGGACGCGGCTAACGTCATACTAGAGAAGAGAGAATAGAGAATATGTCATACTATTCTTTGCCCAAGGCGTCAAAGAGTCTAGGACCTGATAGTGTCCTACCTATCATATATGATAGGGGGGGTGATAGGACCTGGTCTGTACTTCGGACCTTCCAAACGTACACGAACTTGCGTTTGAGTTTTGTTATATTATGTCACATTACATTACATTATTATATTATTGGATATATCCTATGTCTGCAAGACTGCAATGGTGGCCTATTTCAAGCGTACGTTGGACAGGGAGTAAGACAGGAAGTGTCTTGTGGCAAGCAAGAGATAATCGCTATAACTCTGTTCTTTGTTTCAGACTCCACATCCGAGTGTTCAAGCGTTTCAAACACTGCTGGAGAAGAACACACAGGTGTTCCATCAAGCGCGCACACCAAAGTCCCTGCTCACTCATTGGCTGCTCATGAAACAGTACCACCTACTGCCTGATCAGATGGGTAAGTTTTCAAATAATAATGGCAATTATAACACCAAGATGTTTAAACGAAATAATTTTTTTGTATTTCTCAAATCCATGTTCATGCAACATGCAGTTAAAAGAAGGGGAAGAAATAATCTTTTGTCAAGATAACTATTCAACTTGTACCACCACACCACATCTAGTTGGACATTTCTTACAGAGGGACTATTTATTTAACAGTCACTTACAGGTTGTTTATGCACTTTTTTTTCCTGTACCATTTCCCAACCATATAATATCTTACCTATTTTACTGAAAGTTAAAGGCTAATCCAGCCCTGAGCATTTCCAATTTCAAATTTGTATTTGAACCCAAAATGACAAATGTAATTCTGCACAAACTATGTAGGTAAAATATTATTTTTGGCATACAAATTATCCAAAAAGAATACAGAACTCCATACTTTGATGAGTTTTTAAATTTCAACGACCTAATGTGTATATGAGTAGGTAGGACTACTATGATACTATTTGCAATATTCTTCTGTGTGTTCGTCTACATTCACATGTGTGATTGTTTCAGTACAATCTCTCCCTCGAGGGGAACATGTGCTCAACTTCTCCGACGCCGAGGAAATGATTGCAGATGCGGAGTTGGCAGAGCAGCGTGACCCTCGCGTCGTGCAGAACCTTGATCAAGCAGACAGGTCAGTGACAATAACTGATCATGAACAGTGGAGATCCTTCTGTCCTAAATGTTCAATTTAATGTAGGCATTTCATCTGAACTAGCCACAAAATGAAGCAACTCTTTTATGAAGTTCCAAGTTTTTATTTCTAACATACGGGGCAGTGACGTGGTCAGCGGGAGGACAGGAAATGGATCAGCTTCAGGCAGCGGAGATGAAGTTCTTGAGGAGTGTGAAGGGAGTCACAAGAATGGACAAGATCCGAAGTAAGAAGATAAGAAGTGAGCTGGGGGTAGAGAGATTGGGGTTTAAATTGGGCAGAGAGAGGCTTCGGTGGTTTGGCCACATGAAAAGGATGGGAACAGGGCGAGTGCCACGGCGGGTGTTTGAGTCGGCCACTTCGAGACCACGTAGAGTAGGAAGACCAAGAGAGAGGTGGATTGGAGTTATTAAGGACGATGTTTTGGAGAGAGGGGGAAGTTGGAGTGAGTTGGAGGCTGAGAGACAGTGGGAGGACAGAACAAGGTGGAGGCAATTTGTGGAACAATTGGAAGCGGAGGAAGAAGAAGAAGACAAGGAGGAGATGCCAGGCGTGGCCAGCCGGTCTCCAGTAGTCCTGCGGCCCTAGTGTTGGTGGGAACACCCACCCCCTGACCCATTAAATTGGAACCAGCAGATAGATTATTATTATCACAAGGCAACTGCCAGCAAATCTTCCAAAGTACGAAAGAATGGAACTGGAGTGTGAACTTTCAACACATTCTTGCTCGAATTTAAAGTAATTTGTCTGTGTATTCTTCTAGTGTAGGATTTTTTTATGTGTTTATCTTCAGTCCTTGCCTACCAGTATCCCATAATGAGGATGTTGTTTCAGTATGTAAAAGAAAAATTAACAACTCTTTACTTATCCCAATAACTTGTAAATTTCTATGATTTTATCATATTTTTATGAAGTTGATTCCGATACCTAATAGCTTGTATTTTGTACGCAGGAAAGGCAAGCGAGAAATGCGGAAGTTGGAGAATGAACTCGGCCGCTGGCAAGTTCTCGTAGACTCCGTCACCGGCATAAGTCCTCCAGACTTCGACAATCAGACTCTAGCAGTGCTTCGCGGCCGACTCGTACGCTATCTCATGCGCTCTAGAGAAGTAAGTCCCAACTTGTACGATTAACATGACGCTCATTTCCGTAATCCAGTTGTTGAAGAGGAGAGAATGATACGGAAGTTGTTGATGTTTCATGTTTAGACAGTAATAGTACATCACTGGTCTAGAATTTACTCAGTCTCACATATAGTTTGCAGATTTAATTCAAAATTAAAAGTGTCAGTAGTGCTGTAGTGCGGAAGGAAGTTTTTTTTAGTATGAGCCACACAGTTCTTTGTTAAAATCTGTTGGACTGTGACTTGCTGTCAGACTTATATAAATATTATACAAAAGATTTTTCCACAATACAAACATAGACACTTAAAAAGTAGGGATAAAATCATAAAAGACTTTATGCCAATAGGTAAGTTGACTATATGAGTGTGGTACACTGTCTTGCATATGTTGCTTTCCTGATATGATAGATGGGAAACTGGTTAACAACTTACCTATGAATGTCACTCTATATACCTGTAACCTACGTACTACACTTTGGCAATCCTGGCCAATATGAGGCTGGAAAATATTTGAATAGGTCATGATTACGTGGACTATTGATCCTATTTTGTGTGCTCAGCTGCCATTCCCTTCTCAACTGTTAATTAGATCACCGTTGGGCGGACAACTCATGATGTGAGCGTGGACATTGACTTGTCTCTGGAAGGACCTGCATGGAAAGTGTCGCGCCGCCAAGGGACAATACGTTTGCGCAACAACGGCGACTTCTTCATATCCAGTGAGGGCAAGAGAGCGATCTACGTTGACGGGCGACCAATATTGGCCGGAAACAAGTTCCGCCTGAATAACAACTCTGTCATTGAGGTATGCATACAAGATATTTCAGACTTGGTATGTAGTACCTGAGTACATTTTCTCACCGATGATTATTCTTTGGTTTGTTACAGATTGCTAGCCTCCGTTTCATCTTCTTGGTAAATCAAGAGTTGATTAATGTAATTCGTCAAGAAGCTGCAAAAATGAATCTTACACCATAAACCTACTTGCTTTAAGTATTTTGTCCTGTATGATTTCTGATTAGAATGTATCTGCTTTCTCATATTATGTATGTTTGTGTGTAATGTATGAAATAAATAAAAGTTAGACAACCACCAACTCAAGTTTGTATGTGGCTCACATATCTCTCACTAAACTGATATCTGCTCATAAGAGTGTTATAGTAGGCTCGTTACAAACCTGAAGAACCTGTAGAAGGAAGGGTAAAGTGAAAATAATTTAGAAGCCTTTACAGCATCCGTAGAGATGGATGAAATAAATAATTCATTATGGCTTTGTCCTGTATCTGCTCTTTTGTACGAGTTTCAAATAATATAAAATTAAAATGTATAATTAAGTATACTAGCATGGTACTAGTTATATTTTCATTTTTTCTTTCATTTCATTAATCCAGAAACTTGTTGGATCATATTGTTAGTGTCTTATCAAATCTGTGCAAGCCAAAGAGATGTGCTAATCAAATATTCCCACCCAAAACAAAAAGTTGGAAATATTTTATTTCAATGGACATTGTGTACAGTGACGGAATTAAGTGTCTGTTACTCTCCTTCCCTTTCCATCATTTACGTTAGTTAAGGCTCATCCCCATCGACCCTTATCACAGCAAAAGTTGTTTGAAACTGGCGAGAGGGGAAGAGGAGAAAATTAGCTACATACTTCTTTCCACGATTGTACCACTTCTCGGATATGATGGATTTAAATATGGCATATATACAATATTGCCTCAGATTAGGTTCGGAATACAAGAGGTCCAATGTTCCATTATTTTCTCTATTCTTGTTAGGAAGGAATTCACATTATAAAAGTAAGTAATGTTTATAAAAAAAAAAAAAAAAAAACAATTGTCAAAAAAAAAATTTTAATATAAAAAAATTATTAAAATCAAAAAACCGTTTTGTTGTTTTCTACTAGGTACGTACTCTACTCCTATTTACTAACCTTAACTACTACTACAGACATTGTATAGACTACTACTAACGTTTGAGACGCACAAATAAATAAGTTTAAACCATACGTACTAGATTAATAAATTCACAAATATTAAATTGGTTATATTCCTACCGCTACAGTGGCGACTTTCCGTGACTTCCTTTGGCTCCAAGTGCCGCTGTCCGTGGCAGAGGATCTCTCAGACGCATGGGAAGGAGGGGGGGGGGATCCCCCCTCTGATTCAATTCCCCACCCTATGTTCTTATACATTTATATGTCAAGATCAAAATATGCTTAAAAGTGTTAAAATCGCGTAGAAATGCACCAAATTCATGCCTGAAATTCAAAAAATTTCCGGGGCTGTGCGCCCCGGACCAGCAATTTGCTGGGGGACCCTCCCCCCAGACCGCCCTTTGTCTTCGTAGTAGACAATAGAATTTCCAGCTTAAGTTATTTTACAATATCATACCTCCCCCCCCCCCCTCCTCGCAAATTTAGTTCCTACGCGCCTGCCTCCTTTACATCAGTGGTTAATTTGGGGGCAGACTCACTTTTTTCAGGGTGGAAGCCGTGCACTCACTTATTTGTCATGATAGCAAAAATTGGCTTAACATTGTGTACAAATCGCGTAGAAAGGCACAAATTTGTTTCTGAAATTCAAAATTTCCTGGGGCTATGCGCCCCAGACCAGCATTATTGTTGTCTATTTTAATAAAGAAATATCAAAATTGAAGCAATCAGCAACTTACCTCTGTGATCATAATTTATATATGACTGCAAATTTGCATTATTTTTTGGGAGTTGTTTGTACAAAAATGCGTAGGGACACTTTTTAAATGTGTTTTTCGTATTTTTCTATCTAGAATTCCAGGAGCTATCTAGGTAATCCCTCCCTTGCAACTCTCCTTGGAAATCCAAAACAAATGTGAAAAGACACGTAAACGTTGCAAATTTGAAAATGTACGTAGTAAATTCGTTTTGAACTAAACCTAATTTAATTTAAACTAAGCCTTATTTAGTCTGCTCTTTGATATGTTTGGATGTTATATCATCAATATTTCACATCAGCTGTAAAAGTAGGGAAACACAGCTCCAATCGAAATAAACGAATTTTTGAGTTCGGTACTCACAGGGACTATGATCCCCAGACCCGGGCATGTTGGGGGCCTTATTCCTGATAGACCTTGAAGCTTTGTCTCTCCTTGTCATAAATCCAGCTTGTCATCAATTTAGAAACGAAAATTAAACAAATTTGCTACAAATAACTGATAGCACATTAAGAATGTTAAAAAACAAAAACTAATGTGAAATCGATTTACTTTTTTACAAACTTCTAAATCACATTCAGTTTCACCTCGTGACAAAAAAATGCTATGAAGGTATAATCAATAATTGAAGTATATTTGTACTTTACATTTCTATGCCCTAACACAGGGTTACCATGATTCTCATGAGGGAAGAAAGAATTAATTAAGAATAACATTTAAATTTATGAAGAATAAAAAATAAAATATGATGAAGAATTAAATTATTATTATTAACACGGCCGCTGCAAATTGAACTGCCTCCTTAGCTCAGTTGGTAGAGCACTGGACTAGACATTCAGAAGCTGGGCTGGGTTTGAATTTCAGAGGAGGAACATTCTTTTCATCTTGCAGTTGGTTTGGCTTAGTTCATTTATTTATTTTTGTACAATTGAGAAATAATTATTTGAGACAGGCTAGTCACGGGTAGTCAACAATATTCGACAGCCTGTCGATTCAAGTGTTCAAATAAATGCATTTCTCGCACAGTTTGAATTCACTAAATTATAAAATACTTGCACGTTAAATTTTCAATTCACCACACATTTAGGCAAAGTGAACGAATTATTTAATTTAGTAGGTATGCACGGACTTTCATGAGTAAAAGACCGTGTCAGGAATTTTTACTCTAGGGTGGGTATAGCGAGCGGCAAGCAATTCATATGAGGAGACACATATTTTTTCCGCAATAGTTGTTTGGCTGCCGAGTTGTTTCACTACGAAATTTTTTCTTTAGCGATATGGAAACGAATTTGGTACCACTTTTTGGCAAAAAAAGTGTTTAATTGAGTAATTATAGGGCCAGACAAAAGTTACAGATTGATCTGTAGATTGGTGTATGCACAGTTAGAAGACCTAGAACATTTTTCTATTGGCATAATTTCATAATTTCATTAAATTTTACCCAAATGTAAAAAAAAACATATCAAACAATAACAAATGCTCCCTGGCGCCATTCCTGGTTCATTCCACGACTCAGAATTCGCCTAATCAAATATGTGCATACGTCACGATAAAAAAATAAATAACATTTAATATGAAAATGTTTTCAAGTTCAATTTTGCCAGATTGGCTTGTTACTACTAACAGTATCACGTAGTATTTTTGCATTCTCTGAGTACGTTCTGAGTACTGGAGTGAGTTTTGTAGTTGTTTATAAGTTTTCCACTGACTTTGGAGAGGCCACGAGCACGACCCAAATATGTCTGCGGGCGAGAAATTCTAGAAGAGAACATCCTCGTTATCTGATGTCTAAAACTTTAACCAGAGAGTTATTAAAATGACTGTATAAATTCTAACATTTTGAATACAAGTACATACCGTAGTATAACGCAAACAAATGAGCATGTCCACAATCTGGTATGTAGGTAACTTGTTTCATTTTTATTTACGTTACAAATGTAGCGATGTATCTTTATTATAAATTAAATAAAGTCAACAATGCCTAATAGAGATAAACAATGTATGTCTGACGAATATTAACCAAACCCACCCACCCACCCACTCTCGACCGTAGGATGCCCTGTGAAACAATGCTTACAAAACGACCGCAAAGTTCGCCACAGTTCATCCAAAACATGTATGTATACTTTTAACAAATCACCAGTAATAAGTTTCTATTAAAAATTCTAGAACTTGTTGCTTGTAAAACACTGCAATTCCAACAGCGAACGACAAAACTTTTCCAACAGCGACCGAATTAATTCGAATATAATTTATAAAGAAGGGCAAATCAAGTGTGAAGAAATAAAATCCACATTTCAACAACCATCGTATATTGTCCAATCAAACACTTCTTAATATTATCACAGTAGATAATTACGATGAAAACAAGTAGGGGACTAACTACGGGACACTACGAAAATCACAAAGAGTTCATAATTCGTCGAACATCACTAAAATAATATTTATACAAGATTCAAACACGGTGTTACTATAATACATCATTCACACTCAATCTCCATACACCACTTCCAAATTTACATCCAGTTTTATTAAATAAATGGCTTGATTTATTTGATAGCACGTATTTAAATATTATTAGGGTTTATACAATGTTACTTTGAGGCCTGGACTTTAATTTTATTTCATTGTCTTAGTCCTTAGTCCTTGAATGAATTGATATCGCCTTATATAGATAGTAATTTTGTTTTTATATTCATGTGTACACTGAGTCTAATGACTGGGACAGTTATCTAAGACATGATAAAGCCAGACCGGTATGAGTCATCGGGGGAGCGTTGAGAGCTCAAATGTAGCTGAGGAGTGTGACGGCGACACTGAAGAGGAACACGCCAAGAGGGTACTGCAGTCTCAGTTGTCCCCCGTGCTGCATGGCTGCCGGATGCTCCCCTGCAATCACAAGGTCAGCTCAGGTCAGGTCAGGCGGGAGGGAAACAGCACAATTGGCTAGAATTTTATATAAACATTCTACTTTTGCAACTAGGCTGAAAGTCGCATGAATGAATGAATGAATGAATGAATGAATGAACAGTTGTCATGGCAAAGAAAACGCGCAAAACAAAACAAAAAATACAAATGGTGGCAGAGGTGGGACATTTAGTTTTAATCCTTTATTCGTGCTAACTTGCTTAGCTTCAATTATTCAATAACATTTTTTAATTATTCTATTGTAATATTGATCGTCATGTTGCTAGGGATGATGATGATGATGATGATGATGATGATGATGATGATGATGATGATGATGATGATGATGATGATGATGATGATGATGATGATGATGATGATGATGATGATGATGATGATGATGATGATGATGATGATGATGATGATGATGATCATGATGATGATGATGATGATGATCATGATGATGATCATGATGATGATGATGATGAAGGAGAAGAAAAGGTGTAGGACGGGGGTGGAATGGAAGCAGTCGAGGCCTATTAATAGGAAACCCTCAGTGGATTTGCCTGTCAACGGAGGGAAAAAACAGAATACTTCAGTGATAAAGCACAGCGCGGGATTCGACCCCGGCTTTCAAAGAGAGAGCCTCTCTGAGCCCACTTGCTCCGTCGCAGTTTATCACATGTTATTTCCCATCATACATAAAGATCATCACTTCCATCCAGAATCCTGTGTCCCTTCCCCCCCCCCAAACCCAACTCAAACAAAATATTTCAATACGACTCGCAAACTTGTCTCACTAAAACCTCGTTTGCAGTGCGTCGCCGCGGCATCGGCGTTCAAAGATAAGCATTGTTTATCTCTAGCGCTCTGGCGAGCCTCCTGATGGGACAGGGGTCGAGGTCACCGCCCCAACGCCGAACGTCAGTGACAAAAAGTCGAAATATATCCAAACATTACAAAATCGCTTGAAAACATAAAATAAAAACAACGCAATTACAAATGGTGGCAGAAGTGGGATGGGTTTTTATTATTTATGTGTGCTCACTTGAATACGTGATATATTTCAATTATTCAATAACCATTTTTTAAATCAAGCAAATGAAATGTAACTTTCCAAGGCAAGCCAGACTTGTTAGAAAATATTCATGAAATTGTTGTTTTAAGTGACTAGCCGAGATGACGCGGTGGCTCGGAAGGAAACGTATATTTCAATTGGGACACATAAATATTTATCTTTCCATCAGCACTGACTGCGGTGTAGGTTGCATTACCATTGAGCACGTGCACGACAACAGTCTTGAGGTTGGCGTTGGAAGGATTGCACGTGTATTTGCCAGAGTCGGGTGAGTTGGCTCGCTGAATAAGTAAGTAGCTCGTCGTCACCTCGCCCTTTTCAGTGATGACGCTGACTCCACCGCGTGGGGAGTCGTAGTTGATCTCCTGCACATCAATCACAATCATTAGTTCCTCATCGGCGGTGTCGCGTCTCCGTTCGTCGCATGTGGTTGATCTGCTAAATATGAACACTACACATTAGTCTCATCGTCGTCGTCGTCGTCGCCGTCGTCGTCGCCGTCATCGTCGTCGTCGTCGTCGTCGTCGTCGTCGTCGTCGTCGTCGTCGTCGTCGTCGTCGTCGTCTTCGCTCTGCTCTGCTAAATATCGAGACACAATTCGTTAAGCTCGTTTTCATCCTCCTCATCGCATACTTCGTCGTCGTCGTCGTCGTCGTCGTTGTCGCCATCCCCATCGCCATCGCCGTCGCCATCGCCGTCGCCGCTCTGCTCTGCTAAATATCGAGACACAATTCGTTAAGCTCGTTTTCATCCTCCTCATCGTATACTTCGTCGCCGTCGTCATCGTCTTCGTCTGCAACATCTTCATCGTTATCGTTTCACAGGCTATTCCCTGTTGAGCACCGTTCCTGCAATAGTTTCAATTACCACTAACATAACTGCCCTGGCATAGATACCTCTCCCAACCATACTCATAATCATTCAACGACAACATTAGCCTCCATAGCCGAGCCGTTAAGATAAGTGAAACAGTTTAGACTTTAGAGTCAACCATGCTCGTAGAAATGTGTTTATAGTGTAAGAAGTCATTTTGCTAGTTAATTGTATGCTCTTATCTTTAAGGCGCCCTAACAAACAAAGTGGTCTTAGATCAGAGCGTGTTAAAAAGTAAAACATAATGCCCCAGGAAACAATTGGAGTATTTGTTTGCTGTTTAATGTTATGTTACGTAATGCGTGGGTTGGTCGAATTAGTTTCTTTTAGTATCAACTCAGCCGACAGGTTTTTTAGACAATTCAATTTCATTAAACTCACAATTCGAAAACCTGTGCTAAATGTTACCTTTTGTTACTTTTATACGTTGTTTTTCATGTTTTATTAATATCCACTTCAACTTTCAGTCTGGAGCTTGAGCTTTCGACGAACACCTTCTCGTAAAACATTCATTCCGTGTATAACCAGCTCAATCCCGCCTCAGATTTCCTGGAAATGTATCACCTCAACATGAGATATGGTTTTTCCCGAGCTACGTTGCAAACCTTATTCAAATAATGACAAAGAAAAGTTAGGTTTGAGTAACGAAATGATGAAACTTAGTGTGGGTGTCATGCCAATCGAAATCACTAAAATTTGAATTAACTAATCAAATTTGCTGATATAAACTGGGGACGCAAAGAGCTTTTTTAACCAACCTCAATTCCGCCGCGTGTGGATTTTATTTTCACCGCGCTGCATAAACTTCATCAGGGATACGTGAATGATTCATACGCTCTATTTGAACAGTCCTAGCAAAAGCGTCGTCATATAAAAAAATTAAAAAAAAAAGACAAAACGCAAAACTCTCTATGCGGATCTACTCAGCCTGAGTGTTATTCCAAAATTGATCTAAGTTTACGCTCATTGTATAAAAAAGAGGAATAGCAGTTGCATCTCTCCCAGGATCATTCAAACCATTAATCACTCACGTAGTCTGCTCTCTGCTCCTTTGTATGCTATCAATTGGCTGTCCGTTATTACCTATGCTCTTGTTAGGACTGAGTACACAAATGTATTTGGCACGGATCGTTCGCAACAACGTATTCATAACATCACTATTTTCATTCCGCACTAATTGTATAGTCAAGTAATTTATATTCCCTGTTTACAGAAGCGAGTTAGATAAATATAATTAGTATCTGAATCGCGCTTCCAAAAGTACAACTAAATGTTTAAAAAACCAACCTGCGGCATTTTGAATATTTCAATATGAACGAAATGTTACAATTATTCAGGTATCAGACTGAAACCATATAAATAATATAAGCTTTTCAAGGCTTATTTATTACTATTTCAATGCTGATACCTTTTAAAAAGCATGTTGCATCACAACATTACGAACATTAATGTACGAACATTAAACGTACATTAAGGTTCCTGTGTAGAGAGAAATGTGTCTAAAAATGTGTTTTTGTGAATAAAAGATGACACTTCTGTTGGAATTCTACGCAGAAAAGTACTACCTAAATAATCGTTGATCTGTTTCTACTTGCTTGTAGGTAAATAATTTGCCCATGTACATTCTCATGCGTATTTAAACATGAGATTATTTGTTTTCAAATTTAAAAAAAAATGCAAATTCAACGCATATTGACTTAAAAATGTTGATAACATTTTTTTATGCACAGAAATCTAATCAACCATCTTAATGCTAGTTTCAAGTAAGTACTGGATTGAATGGTGACCATCACCTGAGAGTTGTGAGTCCAGAAGACGGTCGACGGCTCAGGGCTGTGCTGACTGAGACTCACCTGGGAGTTGTGTGTCCAGTAGATGGCGGGAGGAGGTTCGGGACTGTGTTTCACGATGCAAGTCAAGTTGATCGTGCTTCCCTTGTAGATGTACATGTCTGGTTCACCCACGATCATGGTGATCGGCTCTGCAACCAGAGAATAGAGCTCGTCAGATCAGGAGAGAAACGTTGATATCATCGTTTGTTTTAGATTAAGTTCATGCGGTTTAATAACTTTTTTGCTTTAAAATACAATTGTTTCAATCATTCTGAAATAGGTTGATTGACCGTGCCGCCAATTTAATCCAAAATTTAGACAAAATGCATGAACTTCAGTTTGAGGATACCCTAAATCAATTTAAATAATTTTGTGTGAAATATGGTTTTTACTGATTACCCTCAGGTGAATGTTAATAAATACCAACTGCAATATGAAAAGATTTTCCTCGAGTGGGACTCATAAAATATTGATGAATCTAAAAATGGAAGATAATAACCAGAAATTTATTTTCTTATGTCAAAGCAATATTCCAGAAGCTGCCGCTCACAGCCCTTATAACTTTCTCATTACCTCATCATAAATAATGAGCAAGAATGAAATATTGGCGTATATCTAGTAATATATTTTAAAAGTCTGTCAGGTTTGTAATCCCTGCGTAATGGAAATATCCGACATTTCCAATTATGTTTTCATTATTTGATAGCGTTCAAGCTTTGAAATTTCGATTACTCGCAAAGAAAATGTTTAGGTAGAGATGTGATTGGGATGGGAAGAGACGACTCTTCACCCCCTCTTTGCCCCGCCTCGTCTCCCTCTAACCCTCTCGGCAATTCGGCGATCAAGTTCACACACATGTCGACGTCAATCAGACCATCGACATTCTCATGCCAGTACGAAGGATTTATTAGGATTTAGGATATAACATCTTCAATCTGCGCCAAGCTAAAATGTTGCAAATAACGAGGAATTAGATGCTTTTACCGAAAGTTATCTTTAAACGCCATGAAGCATGAACTTTGATAAAAATTCCAAGTGACTTGAAAGAGTGGAAAAAATAATTTCATTAAAAGTTAAAGCTGGTTCAGCTGTCAGCACGCAGGGGAACGTAATATCGCAATGCTTTATAAAGATATAACTATAAGGAAAGAAGACACAATGCTCGCAGGCAGTGGGACTGAATGATGTGTGCTGGAAATGGAGTTGACTTGCGCGCAAACCTTGACATCAGTGAGAGATAACGCGTACTAGCCGAGCAAGATGCTGGGGAGGCTTGCTTGACTCGGTGATCAATCTAATAAGACGTCAACCGTCACTGTTGAAAAGTGTAAAAGAGTCGCCGAGAAACCCGCCTTCAACGTACGCCAAACTTCTATTTTCCCCAGATTTCCAGGACTCGGGCGGGACTTGTTGTAAATCCTCTGGAATAATTGCACAGCTAGGCGACGCCGGTTGATGTTGTCTTTTTCTGAGCGATTTTTAGAAACCCCATTTACATTATTTTAAAAACTAGCATATACACCCCTTTCCCTCACTCCTCCAAGCCCCCACTAATGAAGAAAGTTCCACCCCTTCTGCTTTTCCTCCATCAACGATTAAGTCAATGTAGCGTGCAGTTGTCTTCCGCAGTCTTGTATGTAGTACAAGACTAGCAATAGAGACTACTTCCTGTGCCAAATCCTGCGAAATCTTCTCAGAACAATGGTACATGGAGAACAAGAAGTCTCGTCAGAGCCGGTATAGGAAATCGAGTCAATCCAAAGTCAATTGAAATTGAAAATTGGTTACTTATCGAACAATATCTAGTCATGTGTAAATCACCTCCACTTGACTCGATTGGTTCAAAATGATCTGATTTCGCGGAAGATTTCTCGCATCGTCGGTTCAGTGGGCGGAATCCGTGTAATCAATCACATCATTGGAATATCGGGATTATTTCATGCAACAGTTGGATAGAGAAGAACAACAGCGGTGTCGATTCGAAGTTTATAGCTCGAGAAAGAAAGTGGACGTGCTGAGAGGAGTCGTTCGATGAATCGCAAATCAGAGTTGTTCTGGAATGGCCAATCTTCTTTAATGTGAAGAAAGGAGCACAACAAGAATGCGTTATCTGGAATTCAATAGATGTGAGATAACTGACGTCCACCCTCGCATCGTTTCTGCTCAGTCGAATACGACACTCACTTCTTCAGGCCATCAAACCACATGCTTCGAGGAGCAACCATAATTGCTCGTTATTTGACGTACGTTGCCTATTAAAAACATTTCGTGGGGCCAAAATGTTTTTATTCCCGAATTGGACCTTTTGTCGCTTGATTTTCGCGAGATTTCGCTTGCTCAATTCTGTCGTCAGTTCTATTCAGGAGCAGACGTCGCGAGACACTAAGGAAGACGGTTTTCTTCGCACACGAATGAATAAGTCAATGTACTGTAGACTGGTCCCAAAATGTGGATTCTTGCAAGATTGGAGAAGCCATTGAACTTCTACCCGACGAAAACCCAGCAATATCAACCAACCCCCAAGCCATTGCCTGGAGACGGGTGGGGCGGCATTGTGGGAGGGGATGGAAGGGAATCCAGAATAAAGAGAAGTCCCGCATCAACAGAATAAAACAAAAGCAAAGCAAAACACAGAAATACTTTCATCAGCAAACACGAGTTAAAAGGATACCTAAAAGGTTTGGAGTAAATCGATTAAGCTCGATGAATCGAAGATGATATGCGATCTGCCAATAGGACTTATCGGAGTCGAGGAACTTATTGGTCGGGAGGAAATATTAGACGGCCGATTGAATCCACCACTTCTTCTGATGGGATGTTACACTGGAGATCCACTCCAGCGCCTGAAAACGTGCCCGATACATTGTGCTTATTGTTCGACTGCTGGTAATAGCGCCGCAGCACTTTATCTCTGCGTCGGATGGTTTATGAATCACAAGGATACGCATTTATGTTCTTCATGAATGAACGAACGCAAAATATCAGATAAGACAAGTCAATAAGACGAGTGACTGACAGTTACGAAGCGAAATCTTAAACAATGTTGACACTCTGCACTTGACATTTTGAAAGATCCAGAACGTGGGGAATTGAAGAGTTTCCAAGCACGATCTTTATTTTATATAAGTAGTAATATCAAATGTAAGCACGGAGCATCTCTTCATTAGCTAATGAAGTTAACATATAACATGGCTATGAAATAAAGCAATGTGTTTTTGGTGATCGCTCAATCGACCCGGGTCCGGGGTTTAACTGTCGATATTATGTGGACTCATACTCATAGTAATTGACATGAAATAGGGAAGAGCTTGGACGAGTCCAGAAAGTATCCAAGCAACACTCAAACGAGCATTAAAATGATAGTACTGTTAGTACAGGACCTAAGGGCGTCATTCGTGTGCGTCTCTTCGTATATAAATCCCTCACTTATCGTAAACGGCTACCTAGAGTCATAAATTTCCAATGAGCTTTTGGCTTGAAAGTCAGGTGTAAGTTCTTCCTACGTCGGCCGGTGCTGACATTGATCGAGTGAGTTTAAGTGCGGTACTCACCAACCACCGAGAGGTACATCGAGTGCCCGATGGGCGGCGTAGTGCTGACTTGGCACTCGTATATGCCCGAATCTCTGCGCTGCGGATATCTGATCTGCAGCATCCAGTCTTCTGTCTGCGGAGAGTGGATCGACTGGAATCTCTGGTCACTCGTGTAGGTGTAACGCCCCACGGTCAACAGATGGATGTCTCGATGGCGAACCCAGGACACCTACGACAAACACACAGTCACAGTCAAGTGGACGGAACTACAGTTTATGTGATAGAAATGCAAGGGTTGGGATTTAGTGTCGGTGTTTCAAAGTCGGAGCATCTGTAGGGATTATGATGAGAAAGATGTTTAAATTTTTTATCCATTTTTGCAGTTTTATACGGTATGAAGAATTCAACAATTGAATAAATAAAATGATACATTTGCATTCCTGAATCGCATAATGATATCAATGCTGAGCCTCATATTTGCATGTAATTTAAAAGGAAATCGCAAAAATGATTTATTTTTCAAGCGAATTCCATTTTTGTCACCCCACCGGAACCAGCATCCCGGTAGCAATGTTTTGTGGAGCGTTGCGGGGTGAGGAGGGAAGGGGGTTTAGCTACTTCTACTTCTCCACAGCATATATAATATATTTTGTGGATCTCCGCGTTTTCAACAAAATAAACAGCACAATCATGCCGTGCGTATATTTACCGCGGCACACAACAGTAAAATGAAGTCGTTCTGAGCTTTATGACGCTTCCTCATCCACGATCAGTGTTTTAAAACTGATGATTCTCTTGTGCTCTCTTTACAACGGCTATAAAGTTTGCTTTGATGCGCACATCTGACAGTTTTCAGATAATATAAAAGAGGGTTTTTGGTAAAAACTTAAGAAAATCGTCACAATGACGTAGTCCATTCTGCCGTCAGTTTGAAAGCTGGGCGGTCAGAGGATCAACCGACGTCATAACCTTTATCATGATGCCTTGTCGCTTTGGGCTGGGATCAATCGCTGATAGATTCCAAGAATATATCTGATTCGCCATTGTTGAGCGCCGGCAATGCGATGTAAATGCTTTTTTATTACACCACTCCGGTTGTCGATGGACTCCACTGAATGAATCAACTCTTTGTCATCATGTCAAAGGATAACTAAAAGAGTTGATCGCTCTACTTGCGCTACTTTATTTCCCGGAGAACACAATTTAGCTTTACAGTTTTCAGTTCAAACGAAACATATTACACGTATATAATGTATGAGCTAATGTACTCAGAAGTACGTGGAGATAATAAAGAGTGTAGTCTGCACATTGTGTGCAGTAATTGGTCGATGGACAAGTGGAATTAGTCTCCCTCTCTCTCATCACGTCGACAGATGCGACACGCGGGGAATATTAGCAAGATTCTCGCTCAGCATCACGCTCAGGACACGCAGCATCCAATCGACTCAGCGAATAGCGACGAATCTAATCAATAGACTTATGCACATCGAAGCTGTCAAACCAGATCATAAAAATATCTCTCGATAGAGCTGGCATGAGTTTTTCCTCGATTTTTATTACTGTACCTCGGTAGCCAAGTTTTCGTCGTTCCTCAAATATTTCCAGCAAGTCCCTCCACCCCTCGGCCCCACGCCCTTCACATCCCAACAACTCGCTTCATTGCACCTATACTATGGGATCAGGGGAACTACCGGGTATGTGTGTAACAATCCCAGCTCAGCGTCCATCAGTCGGGTGGAAAACTGTATTGTTGTATTATCTAAAGTCAAAATCTTGCCAAGGGTTTTTTGTGCTCCGTTATATCGCGCACACTATACAACGAGTATGATGCCGCTTGCGCTTCGCTGTTTACCTAGAATATTACAAAATGTGGAAAATGTATTCTACAAGAGTCGCCATGTTGCTGCAAAAACTCTCCATTCTGCACCATGTAAAAACAATTTATTTAATCCAGAAAAAACACGACCAGTAAATCCGTGCATTACAACGAAATTCGCCTCCTCTTCAAAACATAAAATGGAAACCACGCGAAAGTTAGCCGAGTAGATTATTGCTGTCACTCTAAATCCGTTCAGCCACGACATTTTCATTATCATCAACTTTTTTATTTCACAAATAATTACCTGAGAATTGAGATTATTTGTTCTACTTTTTAATAATTAGTAATCAGATCTCTGCATGTCGACGTCAACTCAAATATTGCGTGTTTAAAACAACAAACCCAATGTAATGAAGTAAGACGTTCGACTCAGAACTGGGCCTGCGGTGCTTCACCCTCATTTCCTTTGTCTTCACAGGATTAATGACAAATTGGGTTATAAAAATAGACGCTCTTGATGAATATTCATCAAACCCGAATAATTATGTCACGAATAACAATTCGAAGAACTCATCTAAGAACCGATCAGAGACGTCTAGATTTCAATAAAGTAGCAAGTGATATTCGGCAGCGCTACACGCGATGTGTTAGAGGCGCCAGGGTCGGCGGTGGAGGCGCCAGGTCAGCCGGGTTAAATGGATCTCAAGATTGCGTGAGCTATATATTCTCAGCAAACTTGAAATTATCGTCGAAATAATAGGATTTAGAGATGAATTTTTGTGTATAATAGGAGATGAGACCATTACATCGGTCTGATGAATTGAAATGAAGTTTTGGGAAATGCGCTTGAACTCGGTTCCCGAAAGTTTAATTCTCCCCGCTTACATTGCACTTCGTTCTCCACTTCTGTGCCAAAAGTTTGCCAACTAGCTGGGGAGAAGATCCGAGCGCCTCCATGCTACATTTTCAACACTAATCCATCACTGTCTTATATACTATTATTTGCCTTCTGCCCATAATTTACAAAAAAAAAGTAATGCAAAAAGTAAATTAATCTCAGTTTGTGGCAAATCGTTTTCATTATTACTGTGGATTTTTCAATTTGAGAATGGAAAGGAAGCCACAAGACAAGTCAAATCAAAGTCATTCTCTCATCTGGAATTACTTTCCTTGGTCAGAGATAAAGCAGATTAATCGCGAGATGAGATATGGAGTTATCATTGATTTTCCGCTCCACTTTTGTACGAGATGAGATGTGTTTCCATATCTGTCTCTCTCAGCGCTCGACGCTTTTCCACGCTGAATACACGTATGTCATAAACTCTTCACACTTGCGTTTTTCTACAGTAATGCCGAGGCGTTTCATTTCGACGAAATACAATTCCACCTGCGAGTCGCAAAAAAAAACAAATTCAATGCATTGGAACTTGTGAAACTTTGGGAAACGTTTTTCAGATAACGTAACGTTATTTTGAGTGAATGAAACACATTTTACAAGTGTAACTCTTTTATAGGAGAACGAGCGAGAGAGCAAGAGAGCGAGGGTGTGTGTGTGAGAGAGAGAGAAAGAGAGGGGGGGGGTCGACCTGTCTGGGGTGGAGGTGTAAGTTTGAAGAGGTGTGACTGATGGAGGTCTGGGGTCTGGAGTATAACGACCTAATCGAGAATCGACCCCGTATCTCCAGCGAGTGTAGTCACCTGGACCCGGCTGTCTCTCTGACGTATACTGTTGCGACGGCCTTCTGACTGAATGCTTCTCCCATAATAGCTTAATGCGTTCATTCGGTTCGGCTACGCAGCAATGTCTCGCCCGAGCGCTCATCGCAAGTGACAAACTCTCCCTGAAGGGCCACTCATTAGTGCCGTCCCGTGCACAAGACGGGCCTCAAAGCCGACCAGGACTATTTCCTCCTTGCCTCGGCAATTTCCCGGACAAGTCTCGCGCTCCATGACAATGAGGCCGGTCGTCCCCTGTTGACTCTCATCTAACTCACGGCTCACCCGAGCCATCAACTTGACACCTCCAACGGGCCCACGCAATGTCATACCATTTTTAGAAAGTCTTTCACGACTTTCGGTACTCCTGCTTTCAATTAAAGTTTTAACGACTTTAGCCATGATTGTTTGAAAGCGACCCGCGGAACCCGCTTGACCTCTGTCCTTTGCGTCTGTAATAAACGTGAACATGTGTATGTACCTAACGAGGTTTTGGCAAAGCAAACAACGAGCTTTTACTCTCTGCAAACGCAGTCACTCTAGCTGTAGAATGACATCCATGTCAGGAAATAGGACCTCAACAGTATACCTTCCAGTCCTCTACGTACCCAACTTTGTGACGGCAGTTGTTAGTTGAGTTATTCTATTAGTTAGACCCCACAAACATCATCAAGAGATTCTGAAGACAAAAAGTCGACATCAAAGTCTGTAAGCTCGTGGCAGGTACAGCATAGCTCTAATTGGATTATGCGCCTATGCCCTGCCTTTGGTTTGCCGCGTAGCCCTGCTTTGGGATTGCTCTCCTTTCCCCTGTGATGGGATGAAGAGTAAAGAAGCTTTGCATATAGGCTTTGTGAGATTGAAACAGAACTACTAAAGGGTGTAAATTTGTTGTTTGCTTCTTTCTAGGAGTGTAGCGTGTAATAGCAACCCACTAAACCATGACCATCGTTATGAATAATACAAAGTTTGGCCACTCTCTGGTCTTTATAGTGCCCTTAGTTACGAGGGACGCCACAGCGAGGGCGTCCCGAGGGATGCAGGTTTCCTGCTGCAAAGCCGACGGCGGAGCTCGAACAATAAGCCTGAAGACACCAAATCTGATAAAATAACGTGTCTGTCAGTGTAAGGACCTGAGAGGGAGAGGAATTACTGTTCTTAAATAAATATGGCGCAATTTGACAGACGGACAGAGTTTTATAGTCAATTTCATAACAAAGAAACTCTTTTTCTTGCTATGAAAAATGAATAGTCGGTGTTCATCAAAAGTAGATTGCAATATTGTCTTATTTATTTACAATCCGCGCAAAGTTTCGCGAGCAAAAAATTTCCTCTTACAAAGTTTAGTAAAATACGGAATTTTATTATGATTAAATACACGTAAGACTTCATTAAATTATCTCTTGCATGAAAGGATACTACGCCATCATACACTTACAGAAAACACTGAAGAGTAAATCGCAGCAAAGAACTAATAGATTTTAAAACGCTTTTATAATGCAGCAAAGCAAGACGAGATATATGTATTCATTCACCTATTCCGCACTTTAAATCCCTTGTATAATCCATTAGCCATTAACCAATTCCATTAGTTTCGATTACCATATATAACAATGTACAGAGAGATGTAAAACAGAGAGACCCACATGGCTCACGTTTCTATTAACCGACCTGTCGGGGATGAGTTATGTTTGTATAACATTAACAACCGTGTGTAAGGGATGGTTATAATGTTATGCAACATGAAGGCAGATTGTGTCGTATAACACGGAGTTAGTTTAAGGCGTCTTCGAAGGGAGGATTACGTGGATGCATGTGTGTGTGCCGTTATTATACCACCGCGGTGTCATGTGAGGAAGCCATGCGTGTGCATTTAGCAAGGAAGACATTAGTCGAGCTCGAGGTATTCCCTTCACGAACATAAACATGAGTGAAACGAGTTCTATTTTCATTGTAATTGTGCCGCAGACCGAATCTGCCAAGAAAACTTTACCCAAACTGGCCTTTGACATTCGAAAATATCCACTTCCCCGTTCCAGTTCTTACCATCCAATTTTTTCTAGAAAAGTGTCAGTAGATTCCATTTCCTTCACATTTATTTGCCAATATTTTGACAATGTTTTTGGCCCGACTTTGAGAGAACCTTTACTTGATTGATCGTGTTGAAAGAACTGTTTGGTAGAAAGGAATTGACCCAAGGCTCCTCAAATGACTGTCAAAAGTTTCTCCCATCTGTTTTTTGTCCCTACAGTACAGGAGTTAACTAGTTTGATAACAAAGGAGAGGAAGTTCCGACAAAAAGAGTTGATAACGAACTTATCGTTTTGTACGGAACGGAGGTGTTAATTGTTAATCATCTCACAAAATTGCTCGGAAATTCAATAAGTACCAGAATTCCGGGTTCTATGGGTTGCTTTTAACGAGAAAATGCCAAGTGGCTTGAAGGGAGGAATCTGAAATCGGAAACACGAACTCTACAAGTCTTATCCATGGCAAAATACAGACAAACGTTTTCTCGTGTATCAGCATTGACAAGGGTCGGGCTCTTGGAATTCAGAGCGCCAATGTTCAATATGTGTGACTTTCCATTGTGAATCCACAATGGGGTGCAAATCCCTTGTTAATGCGTCGTACATTATGAGAGGTGTGTGTGTGGATGGAGTTAGGTGAGCGAACCCGACGCTCGTCGCGATAATGGCGTCGTGCAGAAGAGAAGACTTATGAGGGTATGCTGGCTGCTTGGCTGACTGCCGTTGTTGTTATGAATTGCGATCAAAGCAATACACTGAACAAAGCGATCCTCATAAGATTAACGTAGTTGAGGAGATAATGCGAAGGCAGCGTGTTCGTTAACGCCGCTGTAAACTCAGAGAGCGAGATTTTATTGGCGACGACTAATAATGTTGGAAGAGTTGAGGAGGAATGCGGCTGAAGGTGGATTCAGCTCGGCCGGGACAATGGTCGCATGAAAACCTTCTTCTTGAGGGGTTGGTAAAATTGCCTTTTCGGGATTGAAGGGGTGGTTTGGGGTGGCTTCGTGATGCAAATCCCTGGAGGTTACGAGTTTTAGTTCAGAAAGGCACAATGTTCTGTAGAAGTGTATAATCTACTAGGATTTCACGTTTATAATTTACGAGTGTGCTACTATACCTATTAATGTTATATTACTCCTTTCTAGATTTAACTACAGAAAGAAGAATAGAAAAGCATTTAGAGCAGCAATCTGTAATGTTCTTTGATAATTAGGTGAGAAGATTACATCTAAACGCTGAAACATGTTCATCCTCTTTTCTCAAATAAAAGCGAGGATGAGAATAAAGAGAACATCGTTACAAACAAACAATGTCGCCTCCTTAAAATCCTAGTGAAAAAGACGTCTTGCTTTGCTCCATTCTGTTTGTTCCTGTCTTTAAGAATAAAACCAGCGTGAGTTACCGTTCTGTTGCCCAGATTGCGGACTCTGCAGTTGAGATAGGCTGTCTTGCCCACTAGCGCCGTCGTGTTCTTCGACGCTGACTCTTCGAAGTACGGCCCTCGGAGACTTGACGAGTGCGACGAGAGATCCGCCTCTTCGTCGTCGACCTCTTGAAGTCGAGGCGCCGGCAGCAAGTCATCGGGCCGACTTGAGTCTGAGGAGGAGAGAAACTTTCCGAGAGTTAGTTTAGCTTCCTGTGTTTCGAGACGCTTGGTTAGAAGCCTGGATCGCTGCTCGATAGGGCTGGAGAGATGTAGATGAGATGATAATAGTCTGGATGGAAACCAACCAGCGGATGACGTCAGAGCAGAGAAACTCCCTTAGCCAAGCGGCCGACTTTCTGGGTTATGATAAGACATTTCTTATAGTTTGTTTTACCAAAGTGTCTGAAAAGTCAGTCAATATTGGACTCTGGTCAACACTGGGTTTCTCTAGGTTTTATTGTACTTGAGCAGAACAGACGGCCAGCCCCAGAGAATTATCGTTCAATTTCGAGTCAAAGAGCGAGAATGTCAACGCAACAATCCAAACATTATTGCTATGTTTGACGTGATGTTTTTCCAATTTATTTGTGTTTGAAATTGCGTTAATTTACGGTCTGTAATTGGATCTAATTTGAACGGTGCTTCCGAGGTGCAATAATGTTGTCAAACTCGACGGTTCAACAGTATTGATTAAACTATTCTGTTTCTCTCTTTCCTTTTCACGTCCTCGCGTTTAGATGAAAATAAAACAGCAATATTCCAATAAGAAGAGAATGCGGCAGAGGATTAAAACACTGCGTCCAAATTTCATATCGCGAAATATTCAAACGTAGAGAACAATTCACTTCGCTTCGAAATCGAATGTAAATGTTATCGAACGGCAATTTAGGATTCCGATTGTTAAATTAACAGAATCAAAACAGTATATTGCCATACAGTTCTCATTCATTATTCAGTCACTAGCAGTTTGCCGGAGTGAGAACTTCCATGCCAAATGGCCTTTTAACTCTCGACAAAATGCTTCTCTTCAAGAGAAAATGGGTCAAAATTGTGCGCAATCTCTGTTTATCCCGCTCCAGGGTCCAGTTAGTGTATTTTTATTGCTGTATTTAATTAATGTTTTCCGTTTCAACGAGTTTCCCGCGTCGACGATTCATCATGAGAAATCTCACGCCACACGACGGCACAATTAAAACTGCGAGCGTCGCTGGCTGAGAAGCAGAGAGTGCCGACGCGAATACATTATCCAGCGGATTGTTTGCATGCTGAATAGCGTTCCCTTCCCTTCCCACCCGACACTTGTGTTGCTCCCGGTCTCACCCCTTCCCACGTGCCTCAATAAATAAAAATCTCGTGAAAATATGAACGCCCGAAGATTTTCAAATTCCTCTTCTTGGCAACTCCGCCGAGATGATTAAGATGGTAAGCTCATTTACTTCGAGACCGGATCTTCCTTATGAAAACCTATCGCAAAGTTAATCTCTGAAACTACCTCACCCAGAATTCTCGTAATCGAAATAATGAATGATATTTTACCAGCTGCAATCAGACTGCGCCCCACCCAGTTACGCCCCCTCAATCCCATGGTTATTGCAAATTGCTGTGCTCAATTGAGGCTTTGAACAAAATCTAATGCGGATTCGCTTGTGTCACGTACAATGGAAATGACAATGCCACAGTGCAATTTTCTGTTATGGAGATTTGATCGTTTAGTTTTGAAACTTTACGCCATGGGTTAGTGAAGATAGTTTTAGTTTGTTCTGTGTCCAGTCAGTATAATATGGCGGATGGTCGAGTGTGAAAGTGCAGAGTCATTTTGCTGGGGGGGGGGGGGGGGGGGGAAGTGAACATGGCTGCCGTCAAATGATTGTTATGATTGATTACCTTGACCATTATCGACCAATGTAATACTCCACGTATCATACATTTATGGCGGGTGACAGGATGTACTTAGCTGTAACCAGACCTCTCACTGATTTCACTTTTTTTTGAAATACTAAGTGAATAACTTTATTAATTAATGTCAATAATATTGTCTTATATTGAGTTTTAATGAATTCATTATATCAGAGTTAATGTTTTAAAGTGACTAATTTTGTTACACTAAAAGCACGATTTAAAAAAATACAAATGGTGGCAGAAGTGGGACATTAATTATAAATTTAAAGCAAGCTTGAGGTTAATGCGCTATACTAAGGGCATTGTTGACGACAATGTTTAATGATAATTCCATTGTTCACAGGCTGTGTATCACTCGAGCCCTTGTAGCAAGAACGCGTACATAGTGTTCTTGTAGCGGAGCTATAATCAATCATTGTTCTTATAACATGTAATTGTCCAGGCCTACGCATAAATACCATAATAATCTGGGAGGATCCACATGTAGCGTGGCTCTTGAAATGACCTGCACGGGTCACGTGCAATTGCAGCGCTGACCTTCTCTGATGATATGAGAGTCAACAGTGATAATAATATCTCCGTGGCTGCTTCGTGCTTCAATCTGCCCACGTAGGAGGGTTTCCAGAGTTGAGTCCGACGTAATTGTGTTTATTGCAGCAGTAAAATAAGGATAGAATCCCAGCCGATCGACTTGAGGAAATGCCGCGGGAAATTGAGGGAACAAAATTGGAAATAAAAATATGTAAGAAATGAAAAGAAAAACGCGTATAGAAGGAAATTGCAAAGAAAGGAAAGACGGAAGTAGAACTTCCATTTTATTTCTATGTGAATAGAATATTAACTAGTGTTTTGAGTGTATAACCAAAGATTTGAATCACTTATTGTATATGAAGTCCCAAGTTTCACGGAAGTTTAATGGGAATATAATGGTTTAAAAGTGCTGAATGCTTACTATTGTATAAAAATGATCCCCATGCCGAAGCCGAGTTTATAATGAGTTGAAGTTAGGCCTCTGGGTATCTTCAAACAAAATATTCATTAGCTAAATAAGAGAGTTTTTTCAGTAAGTTTCGGTGCTGTGGTAAGTTGGTTTCGTTTGAATCGCGCTCCAACCTTCTTTGACGGATAACCATCTCGAGATTGTAATTCATCCTGTTATTTAATTAGCCGTTATTAAAATGTTCTTTTGGCAACCGCGAGCTATACAGTGATGAAAATCCCAACTGTAGTATCTCTCTCCTTCAAGAGAACATGTCTAATGAATGGCTTGAACAAGGACAAAGAGAAGACAAGACAGAGTGCACTGGGAGTCGAACTAGCGTCTCCCAAGTCGAGCTAAAGAGAGTTTGCATGCACGTCAAGTTCGGAATTTATTACGCTTCAGAGGCAATCAGTCGCCGTCTTGGAGAACGCGGGATTCGATAGGCCTCTATTACCTGCACCCTGTCATTGTCTTGTAGCGCGTCTACGTATACTCCCCTGCGTGATTGATATGCCCGGTCTTTAGCGTCTAGCACAAGGGCACAAGACACTGTCACACTCTGTAATGAAGATAAACACAAAGGACGTCGCCAGCGCTAATGATGTTAACATCCTTTCAGCGAATCAAGTGGAGCAAGAGTGAGAATATGCCGAGGTGCCATACATTCTACTTGAAGACGCTGCTTTGGTTGAAAAGAAGTGAATCGGGATTTTATTTTCATGGTGATTTAATGCACCCTCCTGTTTGTCTATTGATATTCCATTGAGTTGGGATATAAAATGGGGGGATATAGGTGGGAATGGTCGCCCATATCAAAATATTATACCGCAGGGAGAGGGGACACACGTCGTCATGTATGTAAATGGAAAGCCCATGATTTGTTATTCGTTTTGCTGACGACATGAATAGAATTGTAACAATGATTGTAGCAATGATTGTTCTGTCCTTGGTGACAAATTGTGACAATCTGTTTCTTGTAGATGCTTGTAGCGAGCAAGGAATACGCACATTTTTTTAAGAGGGGCTGTGTAGTTAGAAGTTATGGTGGCTGCCTCGTGTTTTATATAAGAAGTTTTAAGATATAACTTTTATACAGCCATGTTCATTTTAAATTAAAAATTTATAAGTCAATTATTTTACCTCGTTTTGTAATTAATTATAGAGGCGCGGTTTTACGGTCCAGTGAACTAAGCGAGACCCCGGGCTCAGGAAAGACAGCTCATAACGAGGCAAAGTGAGCTGGGATGGGTGATAAATAATCGCTAATTCACATCTAAAACTTTTCAGATATTAATTTTCATTCATGAAATAACAGTGGGCCTCGAGCCAGAATATTGCAATCAATTTGTTCAATTAAGGAAGAGGTGATTAACCATGCAACTAGGCTGAGAAATAACTGATCCGCTGAGTAAGTTTGAGTTTAGATGTCAGCTGGCAAGTGGGATTAGAGTAATTATGAACTAGTGATGGATTTTCTTCTTATAGGCTTATGAAACGACGTGATGATATCCTGGCTATCCACTCTGATCTATCGCCGTTCGCTGCGGTGGAATTGGTGATAATGAGGAAGGAATTATACAGTCACATTCGTTGTCTGATACTGAGAAAGCAGTAAAAGCATGAGGCGAACGACCGACATCAATCGTAATCATAAGTAAATTAGCTGTCATGAGGCGAGAATTTTGCCATCCGCACTGAGACACTTCTACGAAAAAAAACTGTCTAGTATGGCCATCTAATGTTTTCTTTCATTATTTCAGACAGCAACGAAATACATTATTTTTCATTCTTCGTAATGAAAACAGAATGACTTTCCCAGTGGTTGACAAAACTTTTGCCTCAATGATTTCGTCTACTGACCTGTGAAGCTGACTGCCAGAGAGAAGATCACCAATGAAGCGACTACGACGAGATACGACATGACGACGACTCTTTTCTACGACGTCCGAACGAGTTCCATGGTTGACAATGAGTCGGCGAGCGAGACGCTTCCAGAGATATTCTATGCAAATGCACGCTACATCAGTTGATTACTGATTGTGCGGAGCTCGCGGCTAATGAAATATATGGAAATACGCCGTCACTGGAGACCAATTAGACTCCATGATGGGTAAACGAGATAGGCGTTCAATTAGAGCTGGAGCTTGGTGATAGCGTTCTAATAGTCCGACTATTACATGACTTCAATCAACACACTGACTAATACAGTTCATCCAAGAGTTGAGAAATTCACCCGGCTAATCTAGTTCACAAGAACGAAGTTAGGTGATTAACTGGATTCCAATATGCGGATCGGTTATTGGGCAAACACCCAAACTTCTAATCTACATAGGGTTAATCAAAACACTGAGTCAACCCTATATTATTTACGGTCACTTAGTTATTTCTGATTAATTGTCCTTCACTATTCTACTACTGATAATTTTATCTTGAATTATTTGAATCCAATAAATGTCACATTATGTATAGTCCGGTAGACAGGTTGCCACTAATAGGATTTCAAAAGTATTTTATTGTACACTTATTCTTTTACGTGCGATGTCATAACAATGGAAACTACCGAACTTTGATCACCGCAATAAAACTTGTCATCACATCCAATCAAGAAAGTATTAAAACGCTTCCTGTCCTACTTCACCTGATGACACTTGAATTGAATCTTGTCTGTTCGGCGCGAGCGAGAGCGCGACTGAGGCGCAAGAGAGAGGACGACTGCCGCTCCCACCAGCGTCGAGATGCGCTCTCACAATGGCAGAGGCACACTCGCGTCGCCGTCAGGAGTTCGCCGATCCGAGCAGCAGCTTCCAGAGCTGTCAGAGTCGGAGTCAGCGGCCAGCGGCCGGGGTAGAGAAGGCGTGGATCCCGGGGTTTGATATTATTATCAGCGCGACGCCGACGTCGACGCGACGCTACTGCGCATGGCATCGCGACGCTCAATACCAACCACGAACACACACGTAGATACTTCAGACTCCCGACGTTTGCATGTTGACACCCGAAGCTTTTTTATCGTCGTGTCACACCCTTAGCTTGCGATGTCCACACCAGACGTATGGAGTTATTGGATGAGGGCAGTTTCGAGAGAGCTGAGCGTCGTTTTCTTATTCAAATAATTCATCCCGAGACCCTCCGAAAACTTGAATACAAATTTATTGTTCGGACGTAAAGGATGACAAATGAACAGCGTTTAAACTGATTCTGAGCATGTGAGCGACCGCAAGTTGTTTATTGATGAAGGAAAGCGCTTGAGGCGTGTTTGGCGACAATTAACAGTCACAGCCTCGCAACCTGCGATTAAATCAAAGTTATTTAATTTGCAGCTGTCATCCAGTATCATGAATGATCGTTGCAGGGAATTCAGGTTTGGTCAAATCTCCCCCCCCCCCCCCCTCCCCCAGTATAATCCCTATATCTCCACCATACAGATCATCCTTGGTAACATTTTCAGTGGAGGTTTGAAAAGAAAAGCAATCTTTTAAACGAATAACATTAATTTTAAGTTTGCTGAATTATTATCATCCTTATCTTATACCTTTTAATAATGTTTTCAATTCAGACGCGTTACTGTACAGGAGAGGTGTGAAGCAAGAGTACAATAAATTCCCTGTAAGTACAAGTACAAATTACAATAGTAACGGCATTGTTATTACACATGCAATAAGAAATATCAAAAAACAGAATTTCGAAACTCTCCAAGATTTACATAACTTCTTCTATAATAAATAGTAGTTAGCCCACAGCCATAAATAATGCATGCTTTGCTTTGTTGTCGTTTATTACAGGCAATTAAAAAAATCTACGTCCCTCATGGCTTTAAGGAGCTAAGGAGCGACGCTTTCCAGGACAAAGAAGGATCGTGACTTACATAACGCTTAATTTTGCATTTTAAAGTAGAATTACTTTACGCACCGAAAACCTGCCAGAAAACCATTTTCAAAAAAGCATTTTCACGTTGTAAAGCTACGAGATGTCAACTCTGCATAGCAAATTTGTCGAGCAGCGCGGCCGAGGGTCCTCCAACTCGAGTCAACCGGACGGCGGCGTTAATGAAGGTAATGAATCGCTCGCTAAAGCTGTTCCTCGTTTGATAGAAGCATGCCGGCGCGTACCCCAGGGCAGCCAACAGAGACGCATTGTGTGCGAGTGATGGACGCTCGCCACCGCTCTACCGTGAAATGTAACGTCGGGACGGCGTGACGTCACTGCACGCCGCATTAGACGCCTAGATGACGTCTTGGCACCTCTCAAGAGGCACGGATTGTTCAAGAGACGACCGGATTGCCGGTGTCAAACTCACGAAGAAGAGAAGCCGATTTCTGCCAGCTCAGCGGATCAGATCGATATAGAAGCGTCGTACTTGAAACACTGACAACTGATTGACGGATATTTCGGTGTAGGTACTTACCTCCAGCAGCAGTTTCAAGTGATTGGCAGATACTGCGTAGTTGAGATGAAGCTTAATACCGAATTTCAGTTAGTCAGCTGCTGCTGGGAAAATTAGATGATGTTTCGCAGACTCCAAATGAAAGAAAAACAATCCAAATTGATTGCCTGAAAGAACTCGTAAACGCGTAGGCTACAAATTTGACAACACCAAATGCGATTATCAACGTGCCTCGTAGGTTTTTTTTTTACTTTTACCTTTGAAAATGTTGACCTTTAACGGAGTACATAGAGAAACCTGGTTGATAATTAAAATTTGTATTTTTGGAAGATGCACAAAGGTAGAGAAAATAATTGAAGCAAATTTACAACATTGATAGTACTATTTATTGTTTAACGAATTGAAATATATGTTAGTAATTTCTTCAGCACACAAAGTTATACCTAAGACTAACAGTGACTAACAACTTCGATTATAATACATTTCAAATTCATTTGAATTCGCGAACATTGCCGATTAGCATTTATATACAAGTAAAATAAAACATATCATTAAAATTTCAGGAGACTGCATCAGTATTTTCACTTGTTTCGAATACTTACATTGTGAATTAACCTCTCTGCATGGAACAAAATAATACAATCGATTTTAAATTGCTGATGGCAGTGTCACAGTCTCATATAAGAAAATTTACTCCATGCAAAGACTAGATACCTACTACATACTCGTCTTTGGTATATTTCAAAATTAACACCTCAAATTGAATAATCATACAAGAAACCAGGATGTCCATGATTTTGTCAACAGAGTGTTCTATAAATATTCGAGTGGGTTTAACAGTACAGGTATCAACATTTAATATAAATGCTGTCATGTAATCAGGGTGAATATTTTCCATCATCAAAGATATAGAGGAAAGTGAGAAACCCTCTAGGCATAGAATTATTTGTCACTTTACTAATTTGTATATTTACTCTCGTGAATGTTTAATTATTATTTCCTAGAGGTGGTTCAAGAGTGAGGAAAATCCAGTGTGTAGGTAGTTAAATGTAATAATAGGACTCCCCTGAGGTGCAAATGTGATGTGAGTAACTGGTGGCTTGGCTTAACATTCACTTTATATCATAAAATGAATCACCATTTCTGCCCGCAGGGCAAATAATTTTATAATCCCCGTCAATAGAAAATGAGAAAACAATAGAAACGTACATGCCACATGTAGAAAGAAAATTATATAAAAAGAGAATAATAGAAGTACTTAATGAAATTGGTATGAACTTCCAATCATAAAAATATATCAATATTACAATTTCACTACAAAATTATTATTCCAACATTTCTGAATACATAATCGATAATTAAATTCTTGGCTTGATAGAAAACTTAGAACCATCAAGGCACAAATAAATTAAAAGAAATTGATGGAAAGTCAAATAATTATAAATTTTTCCTATAGAAAATAAAAAGTCAGAACTGTAATGAAACAATATCATCATAGGTACAAAAATATTATACTTAAAATAAAAATTAAAGTTCAGAACAAAAAATAATAACATAGTAAACCTTTTATGTTTTGAGAACTAAGAAAATATCTTGAACTGACAAGAGTTCTTCATCATAACAAAATCTAAATTGACAGTGACAAAGTGTCAAACCCTCTATAGGCATTCTTACTTCACCATGGAGTATATATCAATAATTTCATAAATAAATCAAGACTTTGTGAAGATTTGGAAGTCCAGAATCTTCAACTAAGGCATGATCCGAAAACAGTATTTCTTAAATGAAAATCGGACAGTAATGTAGAATCATTTCACAGATATTTCTCAACAGATCTCTCGGTGCAGTTGAACAGAACATAATAAAGATTGGTCAACTGGCAATTACGACTAATTTGTGACTTACCAGCATCACATCTACAGTCTTTCTGATTAGTTTTAGTACTAACACACAACTGAAGAGACTGTAGTTACAATACTTATTAATTAATACTAGTAGTATGATTACATACTAGGCTATGTGAAATGCATTCTTCTCATCCAATTCCTATACAAAAATGGGCCAATAAACTATAGTTAATTATATAACACTATACACACTAAATTAAGGGAAGCATTATACAAACAACCTTCTCGAACGATACGGAGATATCCTTCTTCATGCAAAAAGCAATGTTAATGTGAAGTGACCATTTAATATTTTTCACGTTGACAATAATTTGATTAGAATGATCATTTCATCAGTAATGAATGAGATTTCATTTAATTAAGGAACACTATCTACCTTTCTACTTCATACAATTAAAACGAAGAATAAAAGGTAAAATCTTCTCGGTAGCATGATCATTGGTATTTTGTCAATCGCAATATACATATATCGAGGACATACTATTTTATATTTTATTTTTACACTGAGATACGAAGTTCTAGTGTATGTCCACTGTATGAAATCCTAAAACCCCTATTCTGCCTTGAAAATTGAAATGATATGATTGCAGTGTTTGAACTCCCTTATTTCCAAGTTATTAATTCAAACCACAATTAAGAGGCAAACGGAAGCAAACGGGAATCGCACGGTTTGTCAGAGCGTTTTTTTTTGAAATGTTGCCTTCCCATTAAATAATTTAAAAAAATCAGATAGTAAGTAACGACCCATAACAGCCCAATAGACTAAATAATGCCACACACTGGAGTACTTTATGACCTCTGGTGCGACCTCAAAGAGTTAAATACGATTATTATACTAAAAATATCATATTTAACACTCCAGTGTGCGGCATTATTTAGTCTATTAGGCTGTTATGGGTCGTTACTATCTGATTTTTTAAAATTATTTAGTAAGATGACAAAATTAAAAAAAAAAAACGCTCTGACGAACCGTGCGATTCCCGTTTGCTTCCGTTTGCCTCTTAATTATAAGTAACAAATTTTATTTCTAACAAAGTGCGATTGTAATTTGAATAAATGTAAATGGCACCTATGAGAGAAAGGAACAGATCTACCTATGTTGAATTAATTGCTATTAAATCTTGCGAGAGAATAAGATCAGTATTTAATTAGCTTGTAGGGTTGAAGGGGAATTGCAGGGATCACTACAATATGAATTGAGTGATTTGTAATACAAACTCAAGCTTAAAGAATGACCGGCATGCGAGTTCAAGACCAAATCAATGCTGTACCACAAAGCAAAGTCTCAAGTACTCCACAACTCTAGCTAAACCTTACATCATCCGATGTGTGGTCAATTTCTTCTTGGCAGTTTTCATAGCATGTTCATAAGATTCGATCGAGATACATGATATTGCAAAGTTACAAATAATTTAAAGGTTTCCATTAACTGAAAGTGAAACACAACTAACTTCAGCCTCTAATTAACTCTTGAGTCTTGACTTGCATGGTATGCATGCTCACAACCTTGATATTGTGCATTGACTGAACAGTTCGAGTTAGTTAAAGGCTTCAGTAAATAGGCCTTTGGTCAAGTCAACAAAATGATGACTTGTGCTGGTTTACGGAGTCTTTAAAGAATGCCTTACAATTCGGATGTAAACCAGCTCTTAGCTTCAGATTGAAAGTGGCAGTAGATGGAGACTGACTTAAGCCCAGACTCGGAGCGTGTAGTCCCAGCTGCCCGTGGACAGAGCCGTGCCGTCGGGAGAGACTTGAAGACATGAGACTCTGTTCTCGTGGCCGTAGAGCAGTGTGACGCGCACACACTTGAGCGAGTCCCACACGTTGATTGTGTAGTCGTTGTAGCCAGCAAACAACAGTCGTCCTGCAATGCAATACAACGCATTGTATTCCTCAACAAAAAATCATTGTAATTCCCTTACTAATTTCTTGTTAATCTTTTGTATTGTTGTTGTGAGTTTCTCAACTATGTGTTGTCGTCTCAAATTTCTGTACCATCTCAAAATTAAGAAAATCATAATTGATGTTTCATAGTGAGAGTTTACTGTTACTATAGAAAAAAATGTGTACTCACTCTACACCAAAGTCTATATACAGCTGGTACAAGATCAAACAAAAATTTAAAATGTTGAATATACGAACTTCGTTAATAAGTTATATATCTTGAAACTTACCGCTGACTGAGAAATCGACGGAATTGACTCCGAAGATTATGCTTTCCTTGCTGTAGACAGCCACCTCCTTATCAGCCCGCAGATCAAACAACCGACACTGCGGGAAAAACACTTGTTCAATACAAACGATCCCATATCACAACAATATGACAACTGACAATTTAGTTGATAACTGATACTTGAGACAAAAGTTCAAAATGTATAAACATCTTTGAACAATTATCAAGGTACCATTTGATTCATCCATCCGGTTGGTGCTTATTCAAGACCTAAATGACTTTGTATTACAATATGAGGTTTTTGAATAGGTATCAATGAACAAGTTCTATTTGAAGAGAGATGATGGAAACCGGACATAATGATGGACAAAAGTTACGGATACCTTGAACAAAAGGAGACTTGTTTGGTATGGCCATGTACAATGGATGGGAGAGGAGAGATGGCTGAAAAAGATCAACAAGTGGATGCCTCCAGGTCGAAGAAGGAGAGGACGGCCTAGAGAGGAGTGGAAGAAGCGGCAGGTCAGGTTGGACATGGAGGCAAGAGGGTTGGAAGATGAGGACTGTGTGGATAGGAGAATGTGGCATCTGGAATGTGGGAAACGGCCATAGCTGCTGTAGGTAACCCAGTTAATAAATAATAATGATGGAAATTAAGTATTCTACTCACAGTGGAGTCATCTGATCCAGTTGCCACTGCATCGCCACTTGGATGGAACTTCACACTGTTGATGTCCGACTGATGGCCTTCAAACGATTGAACACATTGACCGGTCCGCATGTCCCAGATAAGAACCATTCGATCACAGCTCTGTAACAAGAAATAATGACATAAGATACGATACCTCATTTCATCGCCAAGGAAAGTACACGTTGAGTGTGTGACTAGGTAAAAAGAATAAGTGATCATGCTACTGCTTACCCCCGACACAAATGTGTTGCCAGTCTCCGACGGTGCCAGATCCAGTGCCATGACATCGCCGGCATGGCCGTGGAAGTTCTGTAGCAATTGACCCGACTCAACATCCCACAACGCGCAAGTCGAGTCTCCACTGCCAGTGAGAATCTGCAGGCATAGGAAAACTGTAGATGTTATTTGGAACGACTATAGTCTTGGGTGGTTAACTGAAATATAGAAACTGAATTTTCACTCTTGAATCATACATTATTAGATCATAGTAAATTGTTATGGCCGTTATAAAAGTAGATAATATTTATGACATTGATAATGATTGCCAACTGAAAAGACTAAAAACGAACAGGAATAATAACCCTCCAGTTCAGAGTATTTTTGTGAATTGTCTAACCTGTTGATCGGAATTAGGAAATGTGCAGCAACTCATGTAGCTCGTGTGTGTGCCAACTGTCTTCTTGCGTGTTGAGACATCTTCTTCGAGACTAAGTGGATAAACAGTGACTTTGTTGTCAAGGCCACCGCAGGCGACCAGATTACCAGACGGAGCATACGCGCAAGCCATCACCCAGGTTGTTGGCATTGTCACAGCGTGCTCCTTATTTGTTGTAAACGCATCCCAGATAATCATCTTCCCATCCTGATAAACAACAATAATGGGCCAAATTATTACAGGTTTATATTTCTTAGGAATGCAATATCCTTGAAAACACAACAGCATGCATAACAGCCAGCAGGTAGGACAATGACAAATATACTAAAACTAGGAAACCGTTCAGTGTAACGAGTTTAATAACAGATCCATGTGGCTTGCGCGAATTTGGTATTTTTTAGAAAATCTCCTTTGACAGCTCTTCAAACTCTTCGCTCTACAGACCGTGGAAAGAAACGAAAGCTCTCACGTCTGAGCTCTCACCAGATGGAGCCACTAGCCAGTTATTCTGTAAGGCCGAGAAAGACAAGGTACATTGCGGGCTCAGAAATGTAGTCTTTCTCGGACTAACAGAACAACTGACGAGTGGCTCCATCTGTTGAGAGTCCATAGCTACGTTGAACGAACTGTAATAGGTAGCTTAGATTTGAAACTTAGAACTTAGAGCTTAAATAAAAGATTTCAAAACAAACAAGACACAACGAACCTGAGAAGACGAAACAATATGACGTTTGTCTGGCGACCAATCGGAGCATAAAACCTTTGCTTGATGTCCCTTGAGTACACGACGTGGTTTAATGTTCAGGTAGTTGATCACTTCTAGTCTTTCAGCGACAGTTGACACTGGCAAAGTGAACTATGAATTAGTGTGCGTTGATGACAGTACCTAGTTTTCAGAGGTAGGTACCAAAAAGTATCATATTACCACAGCTAGGTAAAGTGGACCCAGCGAGCGTGGAGAAAGTTCAGCAAATGTTGTGTAAAATTCAACAATGGGCTTAGCTTGTAATCCTGAGTGTTTTGAAGTGTGTCTGGTTGTAAATATCTCTCAACCACTGCAGGTGTTTGGGAAAGGGTTGTTTTGTTGTGGTGCCAAATATCTTTCAATGCAGTCGGCTTTTAAAATTCACGGAAAGTTGTATAAAATGGCAACAGTGCAGGTGGAAGGGGGTGGCAGGTCATCACTCGGGTTGCATCTTGTCAGAGCTTAACTGTCAAACAAGGGTCAAACAATACTGCCCATCTTATGAAAGGAAATGCTACACGCTCGCTGGGTCCACTATAGTACTTAGTAGGAAAGCTATAAAGCTAGTTTTAAAATATGAATTGTGGGTTACCATTAATAAGAATCCAATTGGCAATTACGGTAAAATTATCGTCAACAGATGCCACTCGATATCGGTTGCGGACAAAGGGAGATTTTCCATCGGCTGCGCTTCCATTGCAAGTGGCATCGGCTGACGGTAATGTTACCCCGATTACAACCACTCAAACCAAATATTTATGTGTGCTTGGTTTAAAAGAGACTTACAGGCAACTATGGATCACGGACTAGGTAGGTAGGTAGTAGGTACTTACAAGCAACATCATTGAGTTTCTGTCTCTCCTCCTCCAATTTTGCTTTAAGACTTTCTGCTTCTTTTGTAAGAACTTCTGCGCTTTCTACAGGGCTGCTTATTTTGACGTCGCCGTCAGATGCCATTATAAGAGATTGCTTTTATAAAACTGGCTGTCAAAACATACCCGAAAGAATCTGTACAAATCGAACTCGGGCCCTCAGCTGTCAAACTGTGTTGTTACAGCGCAAGGTCATTCAAAGCCCCTCCCCGGAAGTTCGTTTATGATTTGGCGCCAAGAGGAGACATTTTTAAAAGCAACCACCTTGCACAGATTTATGCAGTGGTTCCCTAGTAGTTCTCATCCAAAAAATAGCCTCAGGCAAATAAAATTATCTGAAGAGAACCACCTGTTCAGCCTTCATACAAATATTGGCAGGAAACGAGCTGGGTAGTTCCAAGACCATGCAGCATCAGTGCTATTGATTTTTAAATTGCACTCTGATCATTTCTTTAATAATTTACAAGAATCTTGAGTCTGATTGATGTTCCGTAACTATTGGATATTGAGCAAATTACAAGCAAAAATTACTGATCATTTCATCAAAATATAAATAAATGATTACATGCCAAGGAAGGGAAAACAAGGAATGAAGATGACCAAGGAAAGTGTGAATGAAAAATTATGGAGGATGTAAAATAAAAGTTTATTAATTATTCCGCAAACGACAAACACAAATAATGAGATTCAGGTTAAGCCCAACTTGTAAGAAATCCTATGCCAATATTTCTTACTCCCTTTCAAAATTTAGATGTTTGTATCATTTCAGTCGTAGTTAATTGTAAGAATGGTTCAGTTGCGACGTCCCTGATCGCAATCACGGCTCATGTGGCCGCTCTTGCCGCAGTTGTAGCAATTCCTGCCTCCACCGCCGCCGCCACCACCGCCTCCCTCAGGGCAGTCACGAGAGATATGTCCCGGTTGGTTGCAGTTGTAGCACGAGCCGCCACCTCCTCCTCCTCCCCTGCCTCCACCGCCGCGCGAGGACTCCGGACACTCTCGGGAAATATGCCCGACCTTGTTACAGTTGTAACATGTGGGTCCGCCTCCACCCCCACCTCCGCCCCCAGACTCGGAGCAATCGCGTGCAAAGTGACCGGAGCCATTGCACTTGTAGCACTTGATATCACCGCGGCCACCGCCGCCTCCTCCTCCCCCACGACCACCGCCGTCACCTTCAGACATTGAGTACACATTACTAGACAGTGTCGCGCTGCTATGTCATGTTCACACACAACACACTCTGAAGGAGGCACATGTTCTTGCAACGAAGACCATTGGTTCCCAAGGCACCAGGCGCAACTTCAATTAAAACACTACAGATAGCTCAGCCATCTTGATCAGGCGAGGGCCATGCAAATGATGGCCCTACAGTCACAATGTCTGCAACATAAAGATGCAAAACATCAGACTCCTTGCTGAAATGCAGGGTGTTCTGTGTAGTGGGGGGGACGTCTTACATGCTACAGTTGGCCTTGAAGTGAGCACATGGCTGTGATAATTAAAATGTTAATGAAAGTGAAGGAAGAACGAGTATGTATTGTATAGTTTAAGAATTCAATAATATTGTAGTATTTAGGTAGTTATGAGAACTATTTGATAACATCACCTTGAATCACAGACGCCTCATGCAAAACAATTTCCCCATTGAGCACAAGGAAATCGGAAGCATGGCATGCCTCCGTGATCAAGGTGAACCTCATCAATAAATGCCCAATTAATATATATTGCATATCATATGAATCGGTTACATGGAATCATGAATGCTTTATTATTCAACTTTAAGGTCAAAACGACGAAACTTGTAGCAATGGCGGGTTCCCCCCTTGACAAGGGCCTCTGCATTGTGTTATCATTTGGTCGATTTTAGATATAAAGTTCGTTTTAATTAGTAAATGTATGGGCATTAGCGGATAATAGAAATATCATTACAATATATAATGAACTACAACACAAGAAATGGAAGGTGTAGAATGATAAAACAACGCCGGCATGGCAATCTTGAAACAGACGCCACATTGCAGGTGACGCGGTTTCAAAATGCCGGTAGCCAAGCTAGGCAGTACTCTTATTTTAATACAAAATCTATATAATAAATCAAATTAATTACCTTCGGGACATTCGCGGGCGAAATGTCCAGTGCGGTTGCACTTATAGCAAACGCTGGAACTCATGGTGCAACGAATAATATGTGATCAATTATCTTTTGTAGCAGCTCTCTTCAACCAACTTGTACAGACTCTTCCTCGTGGTGAAGTGAACGAAACCGAAACGAAACGTTCGTGAGCGGGCAGCAAGTCTACTTGCAAGGTCCACAAAAAGCACGGCATGGAAATCGCTAGTACTGGCAGTTCATGAGATCAATTGACCATGCAGTATCCTCAGCAAGAAGGCCGTGATCATGATAAACATTGATCAAGTTCATACATTTTCAACTACTAGTTTTAACACCTTGAAAATGTAAACATTAAATAAAATGTTATAAATTAAAGCTAACAATATTCTGTGTTTAAACTTTAAAGATATCCTAGAATAAGCGATTCATATTGGAATATTGATATTGTCCAATCAAATGCCTTGTTTATAGCGGGACGAGCTCCATTATTCAAATCTCATAATAAACGGCAAAAGAATAAAATAAAAATGTAAAATGTAGAATAAAAATGTCAACATTTTTGGATTAAACGAAATCCTTCGCAAATATATTTAATTCAATTTTATTAATTATATTTAATTTTACTACAATTTAATGTGAAACTTTACAAAGTTGGGACAAAAATATCTACAGAAACAAACAAGCAAGACTTCCATAAAATTAGTCAACTAGGTATCTAATCTACCTTCCTAAATTAATATGCAACAGGTATCATTTTCAACAACATTATTTATTCAAGGCAGCACAAAGATCAATTATAAAAATTGTTGTCAAAATAAATCCCTGAAAATTATTGACAAAAAATTATGACGGAAATTGAAGAAGGTAGAATGGAGTTGTATATTATACAACATCATGGTAGAAACACACTTATTGTTATTATATTAGAACACAGAGAATGAGCTGTAAACAATAAAGTTTCATACATTACTAAACGTTATAGTATGTATCATAAGATAAAAGTCAACATTTTTCTAAAGCTACCTTCAAACATTCATTACGAAACAAATAGGAATACAATCACATGAAAGCATACACAGTACACAAATATTGATTGAAAATATCGTTGCAAAGTAAATAGGTACCTAATACATGCATTTTGAAATTCAGTGAATGACCTATAAAAAAGTATAATAAGAATATCCAAAGTTGTACTCATCCAAATCATATTTGTATCAAACTACTAATTAGTTAGTTATTAACTTATGACTTTGATCTTTAATTCCAAGATTAGGGCACTTATCTAATATTATTTTTTACTAAAACCAGTAGAAGTGATAAGTTAATGTGAAAAGTTTTGGTCCGCTGAAGGATTACGATCAGAGATGAGTTATAGTAAAAATTACAATATTAAGATAAGGGTCCACAACCCTTTACAAATTCTGGTATCAACCAAAACTCAGCAAAATACCACAGAGGAAAAATTACATTAAAATTAAAATCCTTTAACATTAAAATTATTTTAAAATTGATTCGGGAGGGAGATCATATTATTATTATATTAAGCTGAGCATTATGTAACCAATCTAGGTACATCATTCATTTATAAAATGTAAAAACAAGACAAAGAAATAAACACTAAGCAGCAAATTCTGTTTACAATCTAGTGGAGCGGTCGCTCTACTCAGCCAAGTCGTACATAGTGAGCACATAACTTTACCTGAGGGTTAAGCAATTCCCAAAATTTTAAATATTTCCCAAATAATTGTCTCTGATTGTTAGAAAAACCCTAACTTTTCAGTTTTCAGTTATGTATTACCATGTTTATCAACTTTAGTTGACTTTTAAATATCTAAGTGTGTTGTAAAAATGTGCAAATTTCATGAATATAATATAGTAGGTGTACTTAATTTAAGTTAGGTGTTTCCAGTCAGAAGGTAGCCGATCCTGACCGTAACATTGCAGAGAGCATATTACACTATAGACAAAGACCCTAGCTGCAAGCAGATTTTGTCCATAATAGGGAACTCTTATTAAATTTTCTTTTGTTTTAAAACCCAAAGAAAATACATAATAATTAAAAAATGTCTTTCAAAGATCTGTCCTTAATTTTGAGTAGCAAATCTTTCAATGAAATATCTTGTCGCAATGGTAGCTTTAGGTAAAAATGTAAAATGGAGTTTGACTATAAGTCTCGATGTAGAGCGCAAATGTTATCATTGCGATTTCACCTTGTATTTAGGTGTTTACATTTCAAACTTTGAGATATTCTTTCTTCATTTTGTGTTCCTAATTCATTCTAATCCCCTATTTCACAAAATCTGCCATACAGGATCATTAATGTTTCATCCATGCTAATAATTAATAATTACATATTAAATTGAATTGTCAATTCAGATACTAAACCACTTTCTTTGGTCTAACACAATCACTTCCCTTAAATTCTTCAACCTATTACAATCACTTTATAAAATTATTAGTATTCATTCATTACATCTTCATTCATTCCTCATTCATTTTATGGAGGATATACATGTTTGTCATTAACGAGACTACACGATTTCACAACAATTTGGTAAACGAGAACATTACGTACGTACACATGTATACTCAAGTTGAAAATAGGAAATGGCAGAAACTTGTTTCGCAGAGAATAAATGGAGGTGTTCGATGGCAATCAAAAAATGTCCACGGTTTATTATCAATAGAAGGCAGATATTCTCAAGCCATTTACAAATTAATTACTATACAAGACCGAGTAAGACAAGACAGGTGTAAGACAGAACGGTCGGTTGTTTGATTGTAAGTCCAATAGGGATCCGATTATGGAGTCAAGAAAATTTAACTACCACGAAAGAAGCATCAAGGATCCTCTTCTTCAATTCAACTCTACAACGTGAAGCCTAATCCATACCTGACCGTGCGTGCAGCTGATAACAATAATCAGCCTTTGAATTGCAGTTGATGCAAGAAATTTGAATAGGTATTCAGGCCTATTGATCTAGCATTCAGTCTTAGTGTCAAGTGTCGGGAAGTGAGGGCCAATGCGTTCTCGTTGCGATCAGAAGAGTCAAGGCCAGGCCGATCGGGGCCACGGCGGCTGAGCTGCAGGTAAGCTCATCTCGGTGGTACACAGCTCGCAGTGGCTCGGAACGAGGCTTACACCACTCTCTCAACTCTGAGAATTCGTCCTGCAACAAATGCAATGTGTGGCAATGATTTCTTGATCATTATGAAAGCGTTTATAAACAGTTAGAGAGTCACTAATGACTAACCTCGCAGAGTTCTTCGCAGGGCGGACAAACGAGAGCTCCTTTGTGAAGCCAACCATTGGCATTTATTCGTATTGACAACTCTTGCCCAGGAAAGTAACACGTGTATGTGTAATTGGCTACCTGAAACATGATTGAGCAAAGAACATAAGATATTAGTCAAGATATCAAACTTGATATTATTGATTTTAATAATGATAAAAGTTCGACTCACAATGATGTGCAGACGTCCAGACTTGCACACGTATTCATAGCAACCAGAGCCCCAGTGCTGCCACTGCCGCACTTGCTTGCAAGATCGCTCCTCCCACATCCGGTTGGTGTGGTCGAAACACTTGGAGCCCGGACCATAGCTCTCTAGCGCAAAGTTCTTGGCACGTTGCGGCATGTTCTCGATGTACTGGCAGTGTGACCCTCGGATTACAACGCTCTTGGATCTCCACGTGAACTCCTGGATGTACGGGCAATAGTCGGCGAGTGACACCGAGCCACCGTAAAATCCCTCTTGGCCAGGATTTATGTGAGCCAATGAATCGAAGTTCTGTCAAAAAAGAAGCAATTTGCAGTTTGTTAAAGAACCATAATGGAGAGATTTTAATTTTATTGCACGATACTAAATGCAGATTACTTTTGACACTATATAGCAGTGGTACTCAACCTTTTTAACTTGCGGGCCAATCATACGGATCTGCTTTTGTTGGCAGGCCACATTTTTTTTAAACGTACAATAATACAATAATATTATATACAACAATAATATACAATAAATCAGGTAGGTTCATACCAGCTGCGTAGGAACAACTTTTCACAGCCCCTCAGTTTTAGCCCTGCAGGGCGTTTTTTTTAGAATTTTACAATTTAAAAGTGATTCTGAAATCTGGGGCTCTAAAATGCACGAACTGAAGCAAACTACCCTGCAATTGTTGCCCCGCAGGGCGCTTTTTTTTTTAAAATTTAAGCTATTTATAAGTGATTTTGGGATGCTAAACTTAATTTTGTATGGAGAATAGGGGGTCAGTCTGCTCTGGTGGGGGGGGGGGGGAGGGGGGGATAACTCCCCATCACCTCTCCTTCCAATGTGCCTGGTTCATTCAGTGTCTTTTGTTTATTTTGAGACGAATCGAACAATGTTTCACACGCCAAAACAATACCCTCTTTTACAATTTTCGGAATTGTCGCATTTTCAGCCTGATGCAATGGATCCTGACAACTCTCAAAATTTCTCTCAAAAATAAAATGAGATTTTTTAAATTATTTTCACACTGAACATATTTTGTGAATAAGTAGAATTTGAAGCATCAACTGGGGGGCCACAAAATTTAGTCCAGTGGGCCGCATGTGGCCCGCTGGCCGCAGGTTATGTACCACTTCTATATAGGTAGTACAATATTCCTATTATTACAAGAAATTGATCACGGCTGAGATGGCAATAAAATGTGTGTCAAATCTCATAGTCAGTCAGTCATTACTGCAGTGATTAGTCAGTCATCGGACAGTCATTCCTCATTATGATACAGACCCAGCAAACAAGGTACATGCCTGGCACCTCCCTGGCACATCCCAGTTTGACCATTTGGGATATGGCATTTGGGAGCTCCCTGTTACATGGCGGGGACCTCCCAAATGTTCAAACTACTTAGAAAATGAGTTTGAACATTTGGGATGTCCTCGCCATGTAACAGGGAGCTCCCAAATGTTCAAACCTTATCGAGAGGAATGTGGTGGCATTTGGGAGGTCCCTGTTACATGGCGAGGACCTCCCAAATGTTCAAACTCATTTTGTAAGTTAGTTTGAACATTTGGGAGGTCCCCGCCATGTAACAGGGATGTGCCAGGCAGCTCCCTGGGATGAAACTGGCATATGCCTGGCACATCCCTGGCACATGCCTGGCACATCCCTGTTACATGGCGGGGACCTCCCAAATGTTCAAACTCATTTTGTAAGTTAGTTTGAACATTTGGGAGGTGCCTGCCATGTAACAGGGATGTGCCAGGCATGTGCCAGGGATGTGCCAGGCATATGCCAGTTTCATCCCAGGGAGCTGCCTGGCACATCCCTGTTACATGGCGGGGACCTCCCAAATGTTCAAACTCATTTTGTAAGTTAGTTTGAACATTTGGGAGGTCCCCGCCATGTAACAGGGATGTGCCAGGCATGTGCCAGGGATGTGCCAGGCATATGCCAGTTTCATCCCAGGGAGCTGCCTGGCACATCCCTGTTACATGGCGGGGACCTCCCAAATGTTCAAACTCATTTTGTAAGTTAGTTTGAACATTTGGGAGGTCCCCGCCATGTAACAGGGATGTGCCAGGCATGTGCCAGGCATGTGCCAGGGACGTGCCAGACATATGCCAGTTTCATCCCAGGGAGCTGCCTGGCACATCCCTGTTACATGGCGGGGACCTCCCAAATGTTCAAACTCATTTTGTAAGTTAGTTTGAATATTTGTGAGGTACTGCCATACTATAGGTACTTGTTAAAATAACAAGTACCTCTTATAGATAATTCTAAAATTAGTTTGCTATAAGAACTAAGCATAACCTAAACTTAATTAGGTAATACCTATTCACCTCGAACTTCAAGGTTTTATTTTTTGCCTGGGGCTTAACGTCGCACTGTTCTGCAGCGAGGCTAATGGCGACGGAAAAAAGGTTTTATATATTTGCAAGGAAGGAAAATAGATAGAAGTAGATAGCACTCCATTGCACCATGGAGTCTTTTTCTGATTTCGTCGTGACCGGCGTAATTCATTCGGCGTAAATCTTATAATAGAAGTGAAATGAATTCAATCGCGAGGAGAGAAGAGAGGCGCTCCAGCTGGGGCCTATTCTCGAGTTGATGCCGCATGTGAAAATGAGACTAGATGCGATACCAAGGGAAATCTTTTGTTTTATCAAAGATAAAGTAATGTGCTCATTTCCGCATGGTGAACATTTTCAACAAACTCGAGATTAGGCACCCATTTTTACATAACATTCTTAAATTTTTATATATTATAATAACATAACTATAGTGAACTAGTAATGTTATTCCTTCGTCGTAATAGCCCAGTGTTTGTATTACTATAAGTATAGTGATAACACTAGAAGTGCCAATCCCAGGCTAACATTGATTTATTTAAAAATAATACATTTTAATTTGCCTATTAGTTTAACTTCATATTAATTTTGTGGATCAATTATTTACGTGAGCATAACAGCCGCAACCTATCTCCTTTCAAATGCTCGTTTCAACTACCTATGTTTCAACGCACCAAACCTTCAGCTGCCATCGTGGTCCCTTGGATAGCGCGTCTGCCTGCCACCTGGAGGTCCTGCCATCGAAATCACGTCTAATCCATATGCGTTTTATTTCAGATTCTATTCGCAATTGTAATAATCTCTGTGAATATCTTGTCGTAATGTAATTATGATGAAAACCCGTGTAGATATCGCTATTATAGTTTACTTTTTACAGTTTAAATTCAAAACTGTTAATTTTACTGTTACTGTTTTACTGTTAAAACTGTTAATTTTAGGCAGCTGAACTCGCTGGAATGTGCCAGAGATGTACCTGGGAGGTGCCAGGCAGCTGCTGGGATGTGCCAGGCAGCTCCCAGAGATGTGCCAGGCACCTGCTGGGATGTGCCAGGCAGCTCCCAGAGATGTGCCAGGCACCTGCTGGGATGTGCCAGGCACCTGCTGGGATGTGCCAGGCAGCTCCCATGGACATGTGCCAGGCAGCTCCCAGACATGTGCCAGGCAGCTACCTTGGGAGGTGCCTGGCAGCCCGTTGTCCAGTCATAGTTACATGCCTGGCACCTCCCTGGCATGTAACTGGCAAATCTCATGGGAGCTGCCTGGCATGTAACAGTGTTTGCTGGGAGATTAGCAATAACTAACTGACCTGGTATACGACTGGTAGCTTCTCTGGATGCTCGACAAGATTACAAAGTGCAACAGAGCTTCTGTCATCTGTGCATTCTGTTTCCAGTGGGTCACGTTTCACTTTGTTACAAAATGGATGGATGGAGAGGCCACTGAAAAGTAAAACAACCAAACTCTTAAAATATAATTCATAGTTATGAGTAAGAGATAAAGTGATAATATAGTTGGTTAAAAATATTTAAATACAATACACAAAACCAGAAGTACAGAATAAGTAGCAAGAGCAACTGCTATTATGTTCAATTGTTAGCAATTTTGAATTTACACATCGAGTGTATAGGTAGGCACCATTAAGTTTTCTAAATAGAAACCAATACCACAGTAAAATCAAATGATGAGTACTATACTTTCAGTATAAGTACTTTCACATTGTCATTTCAATATGAGTAATCAAAAGGTTTAATATGTTTATAGAGAATTGAAGTACAAATCACGGAAAAGTTGTTTGAACACATCTTTTAAAACTGTGTAGGTAGTTTTCTAACAAATATGATTTTTTTCTGATAGCCTTAAATATCAAAAGCAAATTTAGAAGATTTGTTGCCAAATGTAATAAAATTATGTGTTTCTGATAGAGCTGAAGTTTATTCTAAATCAAGCACCCAATTAGCATCAATGTAACAGACAAAATGTCACATTATGACACACAAGACCCACCTGGCTTGCTTCTTGTCAATCCATTCCTTGCAGCTACGCATGACGAAGTTGCACCCGAGGTTGCGTCCCCAGCCAAGGGGTTGAGCCATTGAGTAATTTGCCCGATACCATCCCGTGTCTTCCATCAGAGCCAGCGTGATGCGGGAGTACACCGGGTTCTGTGTGTGAGTCCCAGTCATGGCCTCATTCTGTATACAAAATACAGGCTTTAGTTCACCAACATGATACATAGGTAAACAGACGACACACACAGACATAATTCTCTTCCATTTTGTTATTTGTGCAGATTTAATATTTGGCAAAAATGACAAAAAGTCAATTCTAGTTAGGTATTGTAACAAATCAAATTTAAGTATGATATCACTGTGTATAAGCTTCTACAGATAATTTGATCTGAAATATTTATTTAGGTACAATAAAAAAATTCATAAATATATAGCATTCTCTTCCAATAAAATTAGAGTAGGATTTAGTGACGGAAAGACTAAGATCTGTGTAAAATAAAATGTACCCACCTCGAACACTCTCTTCTCCCAATGAGTGATGGCCGTCCCCTCCTCTCCCTGGTCCTCCAGCTCCGCCCCCTCCAGCTCGTTGCAGTTGAAGTGTCTCCGCACCTCCTCCACGACACGAGGCGTCACCATCATCTGCACCTCGCGTTCCACTCTCCCTCCATGCACCAGCCAGTCGGAACGGACGACACTGCGCAGTACGCGGCTGCTCCATTCGCGTGTCTGCAGCCTACAACCACAAGCAATCCCATTACATTCTAGAAACTAGCTGCTAATTGCCTCTTCGTACAAATATCTCAATTAAATATAATATCATTTTTAATGAGAATTCATATATCCTACTGCTGGCACCATTTGTAAAGCGAATAATGATTAGTTTCCCGCATCTCTTTATTAAAATAAAGATTCACATTAGGTATTAACACCGTATTAATAATACATAATAATACACTCAAGCTAAAAATATTCTGCATAGGTATTATTCTCCCTCTTTTTGGACCAAACAGACTCTACCCTTTTACTGATTTACTGATCTTGAAGTAACTGTAAATTTTAAGATTTTAATTTCACAAATCCCAATTCATGATAAATGACATTAGTAGTGGCAAGTGCACAGACTGACACAACTAAGTAAATTGAGTATATTTACTTGTCTGTGGTAAGAGCAGTCTTGGTAAAATCTTTGGTAATGGTAAGGCTTGATAAGTCTTTGGTGACCTCGCTCCAGCTTTTCGATATTAATTTCAAGCTTAAATTTTCATGTAGGTATTGATAAATGGCTATTACCTAAATGGAGGCAATTTACTTGTCTGTGATAAGAAGAGCAATCACGGTAAAGTAAAATCTTTGGTAAAATAATGTTACAGCTTGATAAGCCTTGGTGACCTCGCTGCAGCTTTTCAATATTTATTTCAAGCATCCTTTTTCATGTATGTATTGATAAATGCATCCTTGATCCTTAATATCGCATACAAACCTTCAAAAAGCAAAATGTCGGTTTGTATGACAGTTATCTTGCATTTCACTCTCCAAAGATACGAAGAGTAATATTATCATGGTTGAATGTATGACAATCTCTTACTTCTCATTGAGTCGGGGTTTTCCATTATCCTCTCTCGGCGTGAGCGGCTCTCCTTGGTCGTCCCGGTAGAACGCGTAGAGGCTGACCGAGAAGCCGAGCGCGTGGAGGATCTCGTGCTTCATAGTCGACAGCAAGATCTCCAGCTCCTGCGGCTTTGTGCTGATAGAGCTGGGGCACAGGTTGGCGTGGCCTGCAATCGGCCTGTCACAGTACACGTGTTAGCCGGTCATGAATCACAAACGAGCTCGAAATGCGCTCACAGATTAGATTACATATGTACACTTAAACAATTATGTATATCCCTCTCACAATAAAATGTCAATCAACAATAAAAATTGATATTATATTTAAAATTAATCAAGGAATGTCAGGTGAAAAATAACATATCGATCTCCTTGCAATTCTGACAGTGCATCTAGATTCTATCTTTGGTTTGATTGAATAAATTATTTTACATCTTAGATTTCTTTATTCTATTCAGATTCCGCTGGGTGATATCCATAAAACGCATTATTTCATACATTAAAAAAGGTTTTTAAAGTAAATGTGAAAACTAGTAGGTAAATGTATAAAAATTGTAAAACGAGTTTAATAAAATCATTTCTCAGTTTACAAAACAAACTTCAAATAATTTTCTTCTAATTTAATACACTATTTTTTATTATTTTACTAGTAGTAATGGTAAATCATTAATCAATAATCATTCATTCCATATAGTACTTTCAAATATGGTTTTATCAATGATCAGATGAACAACGATCGATGGCTTTGTGAGCAATGATTATTGATTCATTGCATACTTTTTTTGTAGTTTTTTTGATGTGTCTGTTTTTCAGCTTGTTTTGTATGAATGCTTTGTATGTATTTCGAATACCCATATTGTTTTATTAGTTGAAACTTAGGATTAAATATTCAAAGGTTGAAGAGTTCTTCATGATGTGATTAATGTGTATAACTATAATTTATGGCATGCAGTCAAGCCATTTGTGTTGGCTTTGTGGAGCTACAGTTTATTTTTATCATAGAATAATATGATGAATGAACCTCCCAAAAAAATAAAAAATTCACAAAACTGTCTACATTAACATTTACTTTGTAGGTAAAATTGAGAGTTGATACTGACCTGTCCAGGGCACCTTCCTGTTGGCAATGTGCAGCATACGCCACCGTCTTGCCTTTGTGACATCGTTCTGTCTCCATGGCCGACACATAGAAGACAAAGTCAGCGCCGGCAATTCCCTCACCGCGACTGTCGCCACTCTCTCGACAATTGTGTCCCGTCGCATTACAGGTGCGACAAATCTGAAGCAAGAACATTCGAAAAATCAAAGATAATTCACCTATTGTCTCCATTGTCTGTGGAATGACTCAGGAAATATAAAGTTTGCTCATACAGATGTGTAATAGAATGTTGTAATGCAAAATAAAAGGAGAGACAGAGGCTCAGAGTATGATAAATCATAATCGGAGGAATTTGTGAAGAAAAAGGAGATTTATTTATTTCAGGTAATTCCATGACAAATACATAAAAAACCCGAATTGACTATTTCAGATTTGTGTATAGAAAAGGAAGTTAGTAAGACATACCTAACATATCTTTTACCAAATTTGAATTTCCTATAGGTACACCCAACAAATCATAAAACGGTGTTTAAAGGATGGATTGGCTGCTGGTCAGACTCAGGTTCCTTGGCAATTAATCCTTGTTATTATCAATGAAATCAGAGCTCACCTACTAGAGGTACCCAGATGACGAGTTACATAGATTACGTCGTATCCATCACATTCTTTTCAGCCAATCCATTTCTTTCAAATACTGTTTTATCATTTGTTGAGTGTACCTACTTATTCCAAATATAAAAATATATGGAAACAATACAATTGATACTAACCACTCCATTAAATAATACTCTAATAAGTACTTTAATAAAATTAAATATAGAGATTTTATTTTCTCATATTTTGTATCAATTTTGTATCTCTGAATACAGTGGGGTCAAATCCAAATAAATCCAGTATTATCCGAAAAAAAAATTGTTGAATGAAAATTTCTCTAGCTATAATGGGCTGACAATCAGATTGTATAGCTTGCTATCGCTTGGAAATGATCGTCAGATAGACGTCATAGAGTTCTCTTTGATTACCTACAGTAAAATTTAAAATTGTGTGACTTTACTAGAAGAAGATTCCACCGTCCACGAAGAGTGGATTGCTTTGGCGCGTAATAAACTATGCCGGGAAACGGAAATAGCACCCGTAAAGAATTACCAATCTAAACAGTGAGACAAGACTGGCCAACATTATCTTCAGACATAAATCTACAAGGCACATCCAAGCCAGCAAGATCGAGTTCGCGCTTTCGGGAAAATAAACACGATAATACACTTGGTGGCAACAAAACCGATGGCAGGTTACCTACTGGTTTATATAATAATTTGTTTTGTATGTAGCAACCTAACTGCAAGAAGTATATTCACCACACAAGACAGATCAACATGTAAGCACCACAACGCCCAACATTTGAATGTATTTTATTTATAATTTGATGATATGTTTTGTTTTGTATTGAATTCAAATATTATTTGAACTGATATAATATAATTAAATTTATTTGAACTTTTTGAACATGAAATGATTGAATTTATTTATTTGATAAATAATCAAATGAGACAATAGCATAGATAAAGAGGGTGAGAATTATAGTTCAAGATGAATAATTACCAACAATTGTACAAAACAATGTGTAGGCGACAAAGTCAAGTATTTTGACGACATTTCTTGTTTCGTACTTCACCTAGATGTAACTTATTGTTCTGTTCTTGTAATTACATCGGAACAATAACACCTGAAAGGACTTGATTACATGCTCTTAAGAGGAATGAAGTGCATAATAACTCACATCCAGATGCTCTTCAGGAACTTGCACCTCGCCACACATGGTCCTTGCCTCGCACGCGTTCTTGCAGTAGGGGTGTGGGTCTTCGCCCTTGATGTACACTTGCCCATTCTCGCACTTCCTGTAACCCATCAGTACAGTCATTACTCAGCCCTTGATGTACACTTGCCCGTTCTCGCACTTCCTGTAACCCATCAGTACAGTCATTACTCAGCCCTTGATGTACACTTGCCCGTTCTCGCACTTCCTGTAACCCATCAGTACAGTCATTACTCAGCCCTTGATGTACACTTGCCCGTTCTCGCACTTCCTGTAACCCATCAGTACAGTCATTACTCAGCCCTTGATGTACACTTGCCCGTTCTCGCACTTCCTGTAACCCATCAGTACAGTCATTACTCAGCCCTTGATGTACACTTGCCCGTTCTCGCACTTCCTGTAACCCATCAGTACAGTCATTACTCAGCCCTTGATGTACACTTGCCCGTTCTCGCACTTCCTGTAACCCATCAGTACAGTCATTACTCAGCCCATGATGTACACTTGCCCGTTCTCGCACTTCCTGTAACCCATCAGTACAGTCATTACTCATTACTCGGCTCTTGCTAAGTGTCATGCAGTACTATACCCACAGACATTTAGCGCCATTTTATCTTCATCGGGGATTTTTAAAATATCACGCGGCATATTATGCCAATTGCTTTTATATAATCCGTTCACTTTAATCTTTCTGAAAATCATTTCGCTTTCTTTGCCCTTTGACACTAGATTATTCTATAAAGTATAACTTTACTTTGTCAAATGCATCAGTGATCTATAGTTAAATCTTTTTTTTTTCATTTTGTACAAAATTAATATCACATTGGTCTTGTCACATTCCATCCATCTATACGACGCAATTAGATGTAATATAATGAGATAATGTAACCTAGCATTTATATTGAGGAGGCTTCAGTAATAACTTGTTTATGACTGTGTTTACATGACGGGAGAGTGAAGTAACAATTAAATCCGCGAATGTTACAAACAAAACTACATCCACACTTTAGGAGAGGGATCAGCAAGTTGAGTTGGAACTCGGTGCGGGTGATGATTGATGAGTACATTCTGATGAGTACGTTCGTGTTATTGCTTTTCACCAGCGATTTTATTTTTGCTTTGTGCAGTTGTTCAATTATTTTCGCTTGTTAGGCAACAAAAATAGCGCAAAATTGGGATTATTCATTTGCAGCCCAAACTCCTGCAAATTTAGTTCAAATTGCATAACATTGGTCTGAAGGATATACTTTGGGTTGTATTGATCGCTGGTTGTATACTTGACTTTTTTAAACTGTTTTAAAAGGCTCCTAGCGAGAAAATAGGTACCTAACAACAAAATATATTATAACTGTTTCTTTCGCGTAAAATTCGAAGTTGACATTATCAAATTAAAATTTCAATGAATTCCTTGCAAGTTTCGTCTGTAAGTGTATGACAAAACGTCAGCAAAACGATCGCGCTTTCGTAATAACTATATAACAACGCTTTATGTTTGTACAGCCGCCTTCACTTGAGACAGCACTTCCTCTCGTTAGTATCTCATAAACACTAACAGCTTGCAGTGTAATACCATGTAATATTGAACAACTACAAGGTTGAGAAGCTATTAGCAGCTAATAGCCTGACATCGTCCCGTCATCATCTAACTACAACATTACTAATATTACACAAGCCAGCTCATCTCAAAGACCAAGACCCTCCCCCATCATCACCTTCTTCAAGCAAGTAGCAGATTGAAAATAATTATCTCAATCTCCTATAGGAAATCGTGATAACTTTATGGTAGTTTATTACAAATTTAATGATGTGATTATTACCAAGAATTATGAATGATGGATGTACAGTCAGGCAGTATACCTATACATCAAGTTAGCATGGCATAAGACATAGTTATTGCAAAACATTTTTCACAAGTGTTCTGTTGCTGCCAAGGAGGTTGCTGCCCAGTGTCCAAGTATCGCTCAATTTTGGAGTCGAAACGCCCCAAAATGCTACTAACTAAACAAGTGGTTGAATTGGAAGTCGGTCCATAGGGGGATGGTGTACGTATTGTTACGATTTTTTTACAAGGTCAACGGGGATCTGTCACCCCAATAATGCCATGCGAGTCCGGAGCGCAAAGCCCAGATGTTTTTTTTTAAATTCAGGAATGAATTTGGTGAGTTTCTACTCGATTTGCGATATTTTAAGCTTATTTTTTTAAGCCTATCAATCTCTCAATGGGGGTATGATAAAGACTAAAGTGGACGAATAACTATCAATACATTACCCATAGGGGGATGCCATCCCATCCCCCATTCGACCACTGTACAAATGGAGTCGACAGATCGGAACACGTTGAATTTCAGCCCCCCCTTGGAATTTGGACCCCCACCCCTCCCTCGCCCCCACAATCCCACCCACAAGAATGTGTCTTCTCAGACTCAGAGTAAGCCTCTGAGTGCTCAAGGTGTGTTGATTGAAAGTGAAACCAACCGACCTGTTCAGTCTTATCACGTGTTCCGTTTTGCGCACCATCAGCGCCATCTCCCAGAAGTGCACCGCCTCCGGCAAGATCGTATTCTGGAACAAGAGCATTCTCGACTCATTACAAGATTACATTGTTCATTCATTCAAAAAAACATCAATCAAGAGTTCTTCTTCATTTTTTTATTTTATTTAGTAGACCAGCAGCTGTATGAAATGTGTTTTTAGCGAAGACCGGCAGCATTAAATAAATTAATTAAATTGCCCGCAGCTAGATTTTTAATTTTTAAATCGAAAGGTCACGTGAAACTAGCTGCTAAGTAAAGCGATGAGAGGGTTAATTAAAAGTTGTTTTTGTTTACTCTACAAGTAAAACCAACAATTTAAAAAAAAATTAAAATTAAGCTCGCTTGCCTGCAAACAAAATCTACCAGAAGTAACCCTCTACCCATGCCCTCTACCCACACAAGTTTATTTCTCGTATGCGAGCAAGATTACGCGGCAAGAATCAATATATTGAAAGTTACATAATCCTGTTTGTAATGAAAAAAATTACTAATTCTCAATTCAAAACCAGTTTTCTTAAACACGAAGGTAGCGAACCTGACCACAACGAAAAGGAACGTTTACATCAAGAAATGAATGGTACTTACATTAATAAGCTCGAATTTGTTCTCGTCCAACCTGTAACAGAGAGAAAACAATGTTTATTGTTTTATACATACGTCATGTATACATGTAATAGCAAAGACCGACGAGTGTTTCAATAATGTATTAGGTATATTTTAAAATATGAAGTTTTGCCTATCTCAGTGAGAACACACCACAGCTCAGATAAATATGCAACACTTCATATTTTAAAATATAATACATTATTGAAACTCTCGGAAGAGTCTTTGTTAATTTTGCACCAAACTGAAAGGAATTATTAAAAGCATCAAATAGCATTTTATTATTTATTGGCACCCACAACACTCCAGCAGTCTTCATTTATTCATTTTATATCGATGCAAGACATTCTACATTATGGTAGGTAGCGAGTGTTTGTTATTGTTTGTCTATAATTCCAATGGGATGCAAATTATAACTGTGTATTCTTCTTCGAGAGCCCAGCCTTAAAAGTATTACACACGAATGTTATATAAAAAAAAAGTAAAAGTGCCAGCCCCCGCAAACAATGTGGTGTACTAATGTGCCATTAGTCAATCAAGAGATGATTAGCTATTCAAATCAGGTGGCATTTTCATGCGTGGAGCAAGGATGACACTGCACTCAACTCAAACAAGCCATCAAACACGCGGGTGTTGGAACAAATCAGTTGGAAACACTTCGGTGCTCAATATTGGATCGAGTGGGAGGACATACAACTACAGCTACACCGATAGAGTAAATATGCCAGACATAATGAAATGAAGACGCGCAAGTAATTGCCAAGTTTCAAGTAGGAGGGAAATTGATTACAAAAGTGTACCTACTGCTTTATAAGAGTGGGTATTCTATTCTAGGGTAGAAGAATACATATTTGTCCATAAAGTCTAACAATTATTTTGATTACAGTTCTTGTTTACATTTTTAATAGAGTGTTGGATCCATTCATCAATTATAAACATAGTAAAAATTAAAATTCCACTTTTTTTTTACATTACGTGAAGTATAGTTTGATACGATTATAATTAACTTCTGCGTGAATTCTGTCACAAAACTAGAGTTAGGTAATATTCGCTCAGTTTTACGTCAACATCGGTGCGGAAGCAGATGCGATCGCAATTTATTTTCGTACGACGTGTTTATTGGCTTAAAAAAATCAATGGGAATATATAGTTCAGTGGAAATATTACTTTTCTGTTTGTTTCTTCAGCGATAGAAATCCTCTCTCTTTCATCATATATTTTTGTTTCCCACTGAGAAACTAAGTCATGAGCCACGGGAGGCCGCATTTTACAAATAATACACCTACACTAAAGCAACGTTCGCAAGCTCGAGATAAAAATGTCAGTCTTATCGTAGAGATTTGCCTCAAACTAGGATAATCTCATACTATTTGTCTTAGTTGCATTGTTTGACGGTATTTTGTGTGAGTGTGTGGATGTGAACCGTCTTTTTGGGGTTAGAACACATCGACACGTCTCTACATTATTTTCATGTGAATACAACTGGACCGGGTTTCCCCAAATACGGTATCAAGAAAATTGTATCATCAGTCACCAACATCATGATAGCATTACGATAGAAATCTGCTTTTCACTTTCAAGTTATTATGGGAATTGGGGATGGGAATGTAATGTACACTCGTCGGCAAAACAAAAATTGATCGTTGACCAAATTTGAATGACTGCTGTCATGTCCCATACCAATCAAAGCTTGTTATTATCATTGAAATGTGAGGTCACCTACTAGAGTGAGACAATGGGATCGCTTAGACTTACTTCTGATGGTGCGATCGTCATTTGTCAGCCTATCAGATTTATTGAACGTTCAATTTTTGTTTGGCCAAGTGTACGTACAGAAATTCTCTGATGGTATTTATGAACCTCGAAATTTATTGAAGAGTGGTTACTGAACCGATTTTGCTGAATTCTGCACATACTCGACTCCTTGATCAGTTATTTGGACGTACTTGCGAAAGTATAACAGAGGTATAACAGAGACTTACGCAAAAAGAGAATGTCACACTACCAAATCAATCATGGTAAAGTAAAAGAAACATTAAATAATTTTCTTATGCATGAAGTATTTAGCATGATTCATGAGCAAAACAAAAGTAATTTTAGGCAATTCACCCAAAATAGAAGTAACGGTGCTATTGGTCAAGGTGACGCTAGCCAGCGCCCAGACACCCACATCCCAATCGCAGGTGAAAGCCGGCATTAGCAAATGAGTGACTACAGACCCGACACATGCCACACAACACACAATCAAACTTTCCCACGCGGCGATCAGCAGATGCATGTGGTCCTGGCAATTAGGTGTTCGCTTCCGGCAGTAATGCGAGGTGATGCAATTGCACCTCATCATACAGACACTCTCGACACGGCGTGACTAATACGTGGACATGTCGATTATGCAACTCATGGTAAAGCGCCTGCCTGCGTTGCATTATGTATTAATCTTGCATCTATGCACTCGGATTGGTGTTAATAATTTACGAAGACAAGCGCGAGACTACTCAGAAACATGAAAGTTGTAAATAACTTAAAAGTATGCACCTAGATAATGCACCATTTAAATTTTAAAATATTTAGATTTAAATTTTATTTATTCGTGCTATTCAACGACAAATGCATCCGGCCACACCAACGGACTCGTAAATTGCTTCCGAAGTTCGAGGAAATTTCTCAAAACTTAATCATCCAGACGGCAACAAAGAGGTAAACGCAGATAATGACTAATGAGCGTGTGGAGTTGAAGCGTTTGTTTATAAGAACCACTTTTTGTATGGTTGTAATAATTTTGTAACCAATTCCTCCATTCAAAATATAATTATGGTACTTCGAACGCCAACCCTGTCAATTACCGCGTCCGCGGGTGTACAACAAAACATGTAAATATAAATGGGTCTAAAAATAGCCTTCACGACTGCAGGATATAGGATTATGCGTAAAACGAGACACGAATTCAATTTTTTTTTAAATTTTGTATTCGTGTGAAACCGAGCAAAAGGTAATTGATAAAATTGTTTTATAGTCCTCGATGGGATCAATTTCAATGAAGCACTGTTTATTTTTACTGGAGTCGCAATGAGCGTAAAACCTGCGGCTATGCGGGCTGCGGTTTTATCGCAAGTCCGTGGACAGTCGATCGACTAATTACTAATTAGCCTAAATGAAAGCGTTCTAAATGAAAATGTACTCGTCATTTTCATTCAGAACGGGAATCAAGTGAAATGTCTGGTGAATTCTATAACATAGAAGAGTTTTGAAAGATTTAGGATTAGAATAATTAAATTCGTCTTGATTGGGATATTTCATCCTGTAGGTAGTTTATTTCTAGGTATAATGTCAACAGTTTCGATTCATATATTCGATTCGAAACTGTCGACATTACCTCGAAATAAACTACCTAGTATAAAGTTATATACTAGTATATACTAGTTAGTATAAACTAAACTAACTACAGGATGAAATATCCCAATCAAGACGATTTTAATTTGAATCTAGTTTAAACATAACGAAATGACCCAAAAATAATAATAATTGTGAAAAGAGTTTTGAATATTACCAGATATCCGAAAAAGCTCGTTCATTGAACTTCTAAGACCATTAAATCACCGAAAAAAGAACGTTTCGGAAAAATAAGAGCAGAGGAAAGTTAAAGAATAACGCTTAGGTAAGAACAGGAAAAACTTTATTACATAAAACAGTATTATGACACATTAATCAATATCGAATTTTACGATTGTTTTAGTCAGCTGTGAAACTTGCCAGGATTATCCAGGACTGATGTGCTGGAATGGACAGGATGGTGCAGCGAGAGAAATACTTATTTTGATTGAAAAAAGTATATTTGTCTTGTATTCAAATATATAAATACCTATATTTAATCCAAATAAGTATTGCTCTCAGTGTAGGTTAGTGGACAAAGAGGTCCTTGAAACATATAATTAGGCATTAGATAGGCATTAAGATATTAATATCTATTATAAGTTAGCCGAGCTGGAACTTGGAGAATATGACACAGACATATGGGTGTTCCTCTTAATTTGTCGAATGTCTCTAAAGAACTGAAGAGTCATCAATTTAAAATCCATTTTCTCGTCATCATTCAGTGTCCTATAATCAGGAAGCAGGGACATCAAGAACGACTTGTCTGCATCCTCTTCTTCCTCCTTGAATCTCTCTCCCACTGTCTTCGGCCGTTCCTTCCGGAATGAGTGGCTGCGTTTTCGATGGCCCATGTCTGGAGCTTGGAGGGGTTGACTCGAGACACCTAGTTCTACGCTGCACACGGATGCTGCGAGTCCTTCCTCGTCATCCTCCTCCCTCTCATCCTCATCCTCCCCGGCGTCTCGTGTCTCCATGCCGCTCAGCAGGAACTGAAGGGACTGCGCGTAGACGTATCGTTTCTTCTTGGGCGCAGAATCACAGCGCTTTCCTTGGTTTAAAAATTTAATGAAATTATCTCGGATGTGTCGCCACTTGTTCTTCATCTCCTTCACTGTAAAGATGAGAGAAACAAGTAGTGAATTATACCATTATACAACGTAGAGTGGTGTAAGGGGGAATTCTAATGCATGCAATTTGACTGAAACAACGTATGAATTCTCAACCAGTAGGCGAAATGCCTTGAAATTTGAACTTCATTACTCTCGCAAAAGCACACAACTCGCACCAAACACACGACGCATTGGCGTTCAATGATAAATTGTTCAAGGCCACATATACGCGCCAAGGTCACATCCACCCACCACCACGTTCGAGGTGGTGGATGTGTCGTGTGTACTGACCATCTGAGTTTTACGTTGCTATTGACGTTGCTGCATGCGGAAAAGAAGGGGTAATGTTATTATAAAGGTGAACAAAAGGGGGTATTTATTTATCACCTACCTTTCTCATCTCTCTCCGC